>CP139504.1:280864186-281445142 GCA_021014915.2 Artemisia tridentata subsp. tridentata
GAATTCAATGGTCACAAAGGAAATATGAAAATACAGATTCCAATAAAAATGATTTTATCTAACACAAGTTTCTTCTAACCATCATCAATAGCAATCCCAAGCTGCTAGTAATTTCTTCTATGTCCAATATACTCCCCAAATCATTAAACCAGCTTCCAAACTAAAACCTGCCGCACACGAAACGAAAAACGTGCGGCGGGAGTTTAAAAAAGCCCAGTGAACAGATATAACGGTAACAAGCAGTAAAGGTAACTAATGAGACAAAATGAGTGAATACCAGATATAAAAAAGGGTCAGGAATAGAACATAAGGATTATACAATATAACAGGATTATAATTAATTACAGAAGACAGTGTAAAGGTGAAATCCGTAACCTCACCACATGCCCAGGTCAGATCAATCAAGTCACGTTTTAAGTCATGTATCAGGTTCAGGGTGGCAGTAAACATAATGAAAGTAAAGGTTATGAAGTTATAAGGTTACAAGGTGCAGGGTAACAGAAATCCTCTACGAGCCCAGAAACAGTAACTTGTAACCAGTAACAGTAACAGTATCAGTATAATCATGTAGAGGGAAGACCTCTCAGTAGCCAGTAATAAATGAGGGAGTCCTCAACATAAATGGAGTGATCAGCTCCCAGTATGTGAAAGACGTGTATCGCACACACCATCAGTCACCAGTAATACAGTAATCAGTACAGTAACAGTAACAGTAACAGTTCTAGGATGCATCCATGCGCCCCCGGTGGCCAGAAACTCCTAACACACCAGATAAAATAAAGTCGGGACGGAAACAGTCATCACTCTCCTGCCCTAGAGTCATGCCATCGGTGCATCAATGACATGGACATGAAACCCTCATGCCTAGTTATGGCTGTAGTATCAAACTGTGGTTAAGGGCAGGTATCATGTATTCAGTATTCGTTTTGTTTCATAGGTCAAAATCCATTTCATATATCAGAAAGTTCATATCAGATGGTTCAATAACCGAAGGGTCAATATCAGTAGGTTCAATATAAGAAAGGTTCAGTATCAGTAGGTCAATGTCAAAGGTTCGCAATATCATGAAAGAACAAACAAGGTTCACAGAAACAAAGAACATGACAGTGAATCAGAAATCAACATGAGACGAAGGCACCTTACTAAAGAAGGGCAGAATATCTGTACCTTATTGCTTGACAAAGATCACACTGAAAAGATGATAACGAGCACAGGATTACTCCCTCTTCACACCTAGAGGAGTAAAGACATGATTACTAAAGATCTCATTTCCATATTAAGTAACTTCCCATTTTTAGCAGGTTTCCATAATTAGAAGGTTTCCTTATTTAGAAAGTTAGATCAACATTCTTAGTTAAATCATTATTTCTGGAATTAGGGTATCTTTTATTACATTTACATATTAGGTCCTTAAGAATTCACAATTTACACTTTACACCCTTTAGTTTCAAAAGTTACACTTCAGACCCTTAATTTATCAAAGTTTCACAATGGTCACTTATTTTATCATATTATAAGAATGTATCCTCAATTTTACAGAATTTACACAATAGGTCCCTCTAGTTTTCAAAGTTACATATTTAGTCCCTTATTTTACAATTTCAACTTTATATTATTAATAATTACATATTAACCCATTAAATCACCGAATTTACACATAACCCCCTGAATAGATTATATTACTCAAAATAGCCCCAAGTTTCCAGAAATTACAAGTTTAGTCCCTCCATTTAGTTATTTCATAATTCGAATTGTATTTTATTAAAATAAACATTTTAATTCCTTTATACATAAAAATTACACATGGGGCCCTCAACTTATATTTTACTCGAAATGTTCACAGCCCAAAATAAGTTTCAAACATAACCCTTAAGTTTCAAAAGTTACAAAACACCCCCTAACATTTTAATTAAATCGAATAACACTTTTTATTAACAAAACCCTAACCCTAAAAATACCCATCATTCACCAATCATCATATAATCATTATAACATCATTTTTAAGTCAAGGTCAAACCCTAATTACAAACCCTAATTCGAATTACACTTTATTTCTTTTTCTTTTAATTTCCTTTAATTCGGTAAAAAGAAGAAATCCACAAATAATTCGATTAGGCCCCAATAATTCGAAATAGCATTTTTCTCAGATTATTATGATCATGTAGAGTCCAAATAAAATAAATATGAAGCCCCAAAAATTCGGATTGAATTATTTATGTTTTATACACGTTTTTGAGATTTAATTCACAAATAATATAATAAGCATGCATGGATCGACTTATATATTTTATTTGATGTTCATATGACATATAGGATCTGAGAAAATTACCACAAGGAGATTCGAACGTGTGAAATGAGGTGTACGAATTCTTTTGTATGCGATTAGCCAAAACGGGTCAAAAATCACCACGACTTCAAAAACGATCTAAAAATCATGAAACCAATTTTCACAGGTCACATATGATGTAAGGAACTTAGGAAAAATAGAGAATGAATTTTAAAAGGGCCGAAAGAATTAAAATGGAATATTACCTCACTTGTGAACAATATTCGACAATAAAAGATTCAAGGCCCTAAAAATCGAATGGCCAATTTTCTTGGCTTCCTAGCACGACCAAGAACTCAGGAAAATTATGCTTGGACTTCAGAAAATTCGGATGGGATAAATGGTGAATTATTTTGTGTTTAGGGTTTACTCGGTTTTGTTTTTAAGGAAGAAAATGGTAGAATAAATGTGTTGAATGGTTTTTAAAATATAGGCTGGTCAAAGGGGAGGTAAATGGGCCATTAATTTCGGAAGTTTTGATTAGGGCATTATTGCTTTGATTATCCCTTTAATTGCTCTTAAATTTCCTTTAATTTCCTTTTTATTAATTCATAACTTTTGAATTTAATTTCTATTTGGCGTCCAAGGTAATTTTGTGGCTTGCATAAATTTTAAATGGAGTCGTTAAAATTATTTGGTAACATATCTCGTTCGTTTCCAGAAGTTTGGGATCGATTCGAAATTTTAATTAAGCTTTAATTAAATTTTAAAGTTTTCAGGGGCATTTTGGTCATTTTACATGTTATAGATTTTCGGGTATTACAACTTCTTCCCCACTAACAAAAATTTCGTCCTCGAAATTTGAAGTCGCCAAGTTAAGCGGAGTCGTAGCAAGTCGCAAAAGATCGTCACGAACATTTCCACGCCCGGGGAGGTTCTTCCAAAAGAATCGTTTAAAAGGAAACATGAACATGATTTTAGATCCAATTAACTGTATCAACAGTAGAGAGCTCTACAAGAGTTCAAGATTCATAACTGAGGTAAACAGAATGCAAAAAGAGAGTTCAACTTATCCAGATCTCTAATGAACGAAAGCAGAGTACATGAACAGGTAGGATGAACCTAAAGTCTTGCTAGTCGCGGATATCCCAACGGAGATCAAGTTCTAAGCTTCTTAGGTACTTCCCAAGACATCCTATGACCACAATGAGGGCACGTTATATGGTGTAAGTATTATCACGTTAATAATACCAGCACCACATAAGTATGCCTTCATGATGATCATACTTTATCTCAAGTCGTAACAATCACCTGTCTTAGTCCACCTAGTACTTTTACAGTCTCAGAGGTTAACCCAAGCAATGTCATAGCAAAGCACGAATCAGAGTAATGCGGAAACGATGATACTTAAATACCTTATATTCTACCCATTCCTTCACCGGTCAACACTTAAGTTCATATCAGGGAATCCTAAAGCAAGTCCTCAAGGTGTTCTCCTATGTTCTTACAGTGGAAACCTAATGGTCCTAAACGCACAGGACAGGGTAAATGTATTACAAGTCGTCAGCCTGTTCTCTGATACCATAAATTGTAACACCCCGACCCGACAAGGGTAGAGATGTCACAAATACGGATCCTTATCAGAACAGAAACAAGCACATGACATTAATAATACAATAGAATTCAATGGTCACAAAGGAAATATGAAAATACAGGATTCCAATACAATGATTTCTAAGTCTAACACTAGTTCTTCTAACCATCATCAATAGCTAATCCCAAGCTGCTAGTAATTTCTTCTATGTCCAATATACTCTCAAATCAATAAACCAGCTTCCAACTAAACCTGCCGCACACGAAACGAAAACGTGCGGCTGAGCTTAAAAAGCCCAGTGAACAGATATAACGGTAACAAGCAGTAAAGGTAACGTAATGAGACAAAATGAGTGAATACCAGATATAACAAGAGTCAGGAATAGGAACATAAGGATTATACAGATATAACAGGATTATAATTAATTACAGAAGACAGGTGTAAAGGTGTAATCCGTAACCTCACCACATGCCCAGGTCAGATCAAGTCAAGTCACGTTTTAAGTCATGTATCAGGTTCAGGGTGGCAGTAACAGTAATGAAAAGTAAAGGTTATGAAGTTATAAGGTTACAAGGTGCAGGGTAACAGAAATCCTCTACGAGCCCAGAAACAGTAACTTGTAACAGTAGCAGTAACAGTAACAGTATCAGTATAATCATGTAGAGGGGAGACCTCTCAGTAGCCAGTAATCATGAGGGGAGTCCTCAACAGTAAATGGAGTGATCAGCTCCCAGTATGTGAAAGACGTGTATCGCACACACCATCAGTCACCAGTAATACAGTAATCAGTAACAGTAACAGTAACAGTAACAGTTCTAGGATGCATCCATGCGCCCCCGGTGGCCAGAAACTCCTCAACACACCAGATAAAATAAAGTCAGGGACGGAACAGGTCATCACTCTCCTGCCCTAGAGTCATGCCATCGGTGCATCAATGACATGGACATGAAACCCTCATGCCTAGTTATGGCTCGTAGTATCAAACTGTGGGTTAAGGTCAGGTATCATGTATTCAGTATTCAGTTTAGTTTCATAGGTCAATATCCATTTCAGTATATCAGAAAGTTCATATCAGATGGTTCAATAACAGAAGGGTCAATATCAGTAGGTTCAATATAAGAAAGGTTCAGTATCAGTAGGTCAATGTCAAAGGTTCGCAATATCATGAAAGAACAAACAAGGTTCACAGAAACAAAGAACATGACAGTGAATCAGAAATCAACATGAGACGAAGGCACCTTACTAAAGAAGGGCAGAATATCTGTACCTTATTGCTTGACAAAGATCACACTGAAAAGATGATAACGAGCACAGGATTACTCCCTCTTCACACCTAGAGGAGTAAAGACATGATTACTAAAGATCTCATTTCCATATTAAGTAACTTCCCATTTTTAGCAGGTTTCCATAATTAGAAGGTTTCCTTATTTAGAAAGTTAGATCAACATTCTTAGTTAAATCATTATTTCTGGAATTAGGGTATCTTTTATTACATTTACATATTAGGTCCTTAAGAATTCACAATTTACACTTTACACCCTTTAGTTTCAAAAGTTACACTTCAGACCCTTAATTTATCAAAGTTTCACAATGGTCACTTATTTTATCATATTATAAGAATGTATCCTCAATTTTACAGAATTTACACAATAGGTCCCTCTAGTTTTCAAAGTTACATATTTAGTCCCTTATTTTACAATTTCAACTTTATATTATTAATAATTACATATTAACCCATTAAATCACCGAATTTACACATAACCCCCTGAATAGATTATATTACTCAAAATAGCCCCAAGTTTCCAGAAATTACAAGTTTAGTCCCTCCATTTAGTTATTTCATAATTCGAATTGTATTTTATTAAAATAAACATTTTAATTCCTTTATACATAAAAATTACACATGGGGCCCTCAACTTATATTTTACTCGAAATGTTCACAGCCCAAAATAAGTTTCAAACATAACCCTTAAGTTTCAAAAGTTACAAAACACCCCCTAACATTTTAATTAAATCGAATAACACTTTTTATTAACAAAACCCTAACCCTAAAAATACCCATCATTCACCAATCATCATATAATCATTATAACATCATTTTTAAGTCAAGGTCAAACCCTAATTACAAACCCTAATTCGAATTACACTTTATTTCTTTTTCTTTTAATTTCCTTTAATTCGGTAAAAAGAAGAAATCCACAAATAATTCGATTAGGCCCCAATAATTCGAAATAGCATTTTTCTCAGATTATTATGATCATGTAGAGTCCAAATAAAATAAATATGAAGCCCCAAAAATTCGGATTGAATTATTTATGTTTTATACACGTTTTTGAGATTTAATTCACAAATAATATAATAAGCATGCATGGATCGACTTATATATTTTATTTGATGTTCATATGACATATAGGATCTGAGAAAATTACCACAAGGAGATTCGAACGTGTGAAATGAGGTGTACGAATTCTTTTGTATGCGATTAGCCAAAACGGGTCAAAAATCACCACGACTTCAAAAACGATCTAAAAATCATGAAACCAATTTTCACAGGTCACATATGATGTAAGGAACTTAGGAAAAATAGAGAATGAATTTTAAAAGGGCCGAAAGAATTAAAATGGAATATTACCTCACTTGTGAACAATATTCGACAATAAAAGATTCAAGGCCCTAAAAATCGAATGGCCAATTTTCTTGGCTTCCTAGCACGACCAAGAACTCAGGAAAATTATGCTTGGACTTCAGAAAATTCGGATGGGATAAATGGTGAATTATTTTGTGTTTAGGGTTTACTCGGTTTTGTTTTTAAGGAAGAAAATGGTAGAATAAATGTGTTGAATGGTTTTTAAAATATAGGCTGGTCAAAGGGGAGGTAAATGGGCCATTAATTTCGGAAGTTTTGATTAGGGCATTATTGCTTTGATTATCCCTTTAATTGCTCTTAAATTTCCTTTAATTTCCTTTTTATTAATTCATAACTTTTGAATTTAATTTCTATTTGGCGTCCAAGGTAATTTTGTGGCTTGCATAAATTTTAAATGGAGTCGTTAAAATTATTTGGTAACATATCTCGTTCGTTTCCAGAAGTTTGGGATCGATTCGAAATTTTAATTAAGCTTTAATTAAATTTTAAAGTTTTCAGGGGCATTTTGGTCATTTTACATGTTATAGATTTTCGGGTATTACACTAGTTGCCCAAAATTTTAATACAAGTTGCCCAAATTTTTAATACAAGTTTATTTGTGTTGTAAGCTAGTGGACACCAAGGGAGCATCTTTTATAACAAGCTGACCAACGTGACAAGACCCAAGTATTCACCAATTCACTATCAAACATTGACTTTTCTGCCGATAAACCTGCAAACCAAACCCCTATACCCACCATGATTACACAAACAATATGTGGGTTTTTTTTTGGAAGGCGTACAATATGTGGTTTAATAATGAAAAAAATAAAAATAAATAATAACTAAATAAGTAAATAAAGAAAGTAGGAAAGGTACCTACTTTCTTTTCTTGGAAACTTTAAAATTTTTACCATTAAGCCCATCATTTTCCCATAAGTAAATACATAAAAATTAAAGGAAACTGAAATGTTAATACACTTATGGCAATCATATCCTAATTCTAATGATGTTGATGAAGTACAGATAGAGACTACTGCTTGAGTTATATTCAGTCTTAAGTAGCTTTTCCATTCCAGATCAGTCCTAAGTAGCCGGCAACAATGTCCTTTGTGCTTCCGGGAAGGGCAGTAACAAGGATGAGAAATCATGGATTTTCATCCTCTATTTTCTTGATCCACCACACAAACACAATCTATCTACCCCTTTAATAGCCTCTGATGATCCACCATTTTTCGCTTCACATATGGTTGTTATATCTTGCATGGGATTAAGTTCCCAACAAGATTCGACCAGTTTTTAAAAACTGGTGGTCCTGAGTTGGAGTGAAGGAAAAGATCGTGAATAGGCGGTTAGAGCAAAGCCTCGCACCAGAAAGGCTGAATGTAAATTTCTTGTTTAAAGAGACACTCGACAGTTAGGGTTTTTGTAGTGGATCGTGGTTGTATGTTATTAGCCGTCATTTAAGAACGGCTAAAAGTTATTAGCAGTCATTTCAGAACGGATCTAGATCATAAGAGTGATCCACCCGCTGTGATACCATTTGTTGGTGCGCTTTAAACTTGAGCAACTGATGAATTAACAAGATAAACATAAACACGTGCCGCTTGGACATTGAAAGAATAACGAGTTTATGATTCATGATGGCAAAATTACAAGGTTACTACGGTGAGAGACAATTAAAAGTAACTAGTAGGCTTGGGTTAAGTTTGTTGGAGGATTGTAAGAATCTAACTATGTTATGGAATTGTTAATCTCGTTCAACGCGCACATTTTGCTTCAGTTGGGAGTGCTTTATATAGCAGCTAGATTACTGTTGTTGCACGTGAGACTAGTTATCTTATTTGATTTCTAAAAAAAGCATTTGATTGTGAAGCGGATCGTGCACAAAAATAGGCTTGAGAGGTAGATGAATGGTTCCCATTTAATGCTATTAAATGCAAAAAAGGTCATGAAAGACTTTTGCCATTGTGGATGGTAATCTTTAAAGATGGGCAACTTACAAAAATCTTTAAAGACTTTTGCCATTGGGAGTGCTTTATGGGGGCAAGTGACAGGTGTAATATTGGTAGTCAGACTTACAAAATGACAACTTTAAAGATGGGCAACTTAAAAAAAGTGCAACTTTAATGGTGCAACTTTATAAAATTGAGCAAATTTGTGACGCAACTTAATAATGGGCAATTGAGAAGACTTTCCACCTTTGGAAATTTCAGCCGACATTCTACTGCTACTTACAAAGTTTATGCTGCTAGGTATAACATTCTACTGCTACATCCCATGTTGAAGTTGTGCTTAATCATGTAAACGATAAGAAGGACAAGGAAGAAAAAGAAATGAAGAAAAGGACGAATGAAAGTTTGTAATGGTTTGTGATTCAATTTGTAATGGTTTGTGTAATGGAAATTTGTAATGGTTGTAATGGAAATTTGTAATGGTATGTGTAATGTGTTTCTATTTTGGAACAGGGCCTGTTTGTGTTTCAATTTTGGATCTTTATGTTAAATTAAAAATCAAGTATTTACACTATATATTCAAAACAGCCTATATGAACATGGTCATATAACTTGACAAGTTGCCCAACTTGACAAGACCCACCGTTAATTAACATTGATTTTTCTGACAACTATTTAATTATTTCCCGCGGGAAATAATAAACCCACCCACCAAACCCCTATACACACCATAATTAAATCCAAAACGAAATCCAAACTCTCATTTTCGAGAACTCACCAAAGCAAATCAAATTCCAGCAATACCATGTCTTTTGGACGTAATGTTAGCCCTAAAATGATGGATTATATTAGCAACATGCCAGATAACGTGATCACTAATATTATGAATCGTTTGCCACTAAAAGATGTGGTGAGGACCGATACTTTAGCGAGTAACTGGAGGTTTAAGTGGACTTTGCTCACCGATGTTATAGTTGATGAGGATTTCTTTTATTTTTTGACGAATAATTTTGATGGGAAGGAACTTACTAGACTGCTACTTCAGCTCAGAGGTCCAGTAAGAAGGTTTGTCTTCTCCGTAGATCCCAAACCGCTGTTTGGACAAGATTACTTCAAATATGAAGAGATTCATGATTGGCTGTTGTTTTTGGCTCGGGAAGGAATCGAGGAGCTGACAATTCGAAACTGGTATGGTGAACCAGTTATGTTGCCAACCCAACTGTACTCTCGTATGGAGTTGAAACATCTTGAACTTCATTGGTGTACTCTTCCTAGTTTGGTATCTTTTATTAGCTTTCCAAATCTATTGAGCTTAGAATTGTTATATGTTGACTTTCAAACCGGTTCAGTTTGGAAGTTTATTTCTCGTTGTCCCTTACTTGAGTCTCTTAAAATGAATCGTATTCATAAAAACGACATGAGACTTTTGGATATGGCACAGCTTGGAAATTTGAAGAAGTTGTATTTGTCATTCGGTGTTTCGAACCATCCCACGACAATCACAACTTACAATATCTTTCAGCTTAGAACTCTTCCCAATCTTGAGTCCCTTATATTGGATTTTCAGGAGTGCAAGGTTAGACAAATTTGAGTTTTACAGTTCAAATTTCATAATGTTAAAGTAATCTCTAATACTTATGAAATATAATCTTTAAAACTTACGAAAAGTCGACCATTTGTAGTTGTTGGAAGAAGGAAGCTCCTGGATGAATGTCCCTGTGGCATTTGTAACCCTTAAGGCTCTAAATCTATCCGGAGTCGATTTTGGAAACAATGCAATGGTGTCATTCATCATTCAAATGATTTGTGGAGCTCAAAAATTGCAAACTCTAGAAACCATGGTAAGTGGAATGCATATGTATGAAATACGTCATCTTAAATTGACATGGTTGTGCATCTCAATACTATCTCAATTTGCAGGCTGCATTGGAAAGTGATCTACCTTTGGAAGTTTATTCATTAGATTTACGTAGCAATGGAATGAGGTCGGGGCAGCTCAAGAGTGTGGCGTTTCGATCTTTTCCTAGATCAGAGAATGAATTAACAATAATAAAGCTCATACTTGCATGTTCCCCCATGCTGAAGATGGTTTATATCAAGCTCAGCAATTTTAGTTATGATGAGTCTGAAAATGTGAGGATGAATTGGGAGTTGGCTAGGAAGCTGTTGAAACTCCACCGAGCTTCCCGCACAGCCTTGGTGGAATTCTTTTAGTCTTTTAGTTTATGTATGGGTTGAATACCCTATGACAATCAACTTTTCAGTTTCCTTTAATTTGTATGCATTTAGTTATGGGGAAATGATGACTACTTTATAAAAGTAGGAAAGTTGCCTACTTTTCTTTATAATTGAATGGAGATAACATGTATTCGTGATATAACGAAGGAGCTTAATTGTAACTATTTTTAATTTCCTACAAAAGAAAGTAGGTACCTTTACCACTTATTAATTTTTTTTCATGACTATTACATAAAAAAACCAAGCAAGAATACGACCATAGTTAAACCACAATGTACCAAAGTTCTATCTGGTTTGGAACTGACGGAAAGCGACAAATAACAACAATGTCGCTCTACAGTAAACACAAGTTTAAAATGTTGTCCAGTTTTTACTTGCCCATTTTTTAAAACATTGCCTAGTTTTGCCACTTAGGTTGCGCTATAAAATGCCTTTTTAAAATATTGCCTAATTTTGCCAGCAGGAAGAGAAATGTCACCAGCAGGAACAAGGGTGTCACTACCAGTAGCAATGGAAGAACTACCAGCAGCATCACTCTTCTTTGGCCATTTTGAGTTGCCCACAATGAACTGCCCAATTTGTAAATTTGCCAATTTTAAAACAATGCCTAATTTTGCTAGGCAGAAGAGAAATGTCACCAGCAGGAGCAAGGGTGTCACTACCAGTAGCAATGGAAGATCTACCAGCAGCATCACATTTTTAGTTGCCCATTATTAGTTGCCCAATTTGTAAAGTTGCCCTATTTACGTTGCCCAGTTATTTAAGTTGTCCTTTAAATTTTGATTTTTTGTACAACAAAAAGACAAACCAATTAAACGTCGATACTTAAACCACATATTGTTTGTTATTTCGAGTGACGGTCTAAAATTTGCTTATGGCGGCCATGTAGCAACTAAACCAAGCAGTAGAACATTTAGCCTAGCAGTAGTAGAATGTATGTTAACTGGCAGTACCAATTTACCCACTTTAGTATAGTCATCATTTTTATGTTGCCCAGTTTTAGTTGACCGTCCATTGTAAGTTGCCCATTTTAAAAACGATGCCTAATTTTCCCATGTAGGTTGCGATACATACAGTACACAATAGTACTTCAACTTTATTTTATTTCACTGCCACATGGTAGGTGTAATCATAGTCATGCGATTGTCTCTTTACCAAATTTGGTACAATGCCAACACAAGTACATATAATTTATTTTATATTATTTTTAATGCCACGTAAACCTCCAGGTGTAATCATAACTATATATATGTGTCATCTACTTTATTTATTGTTTCTACTTTGCAAACCATATATTCTAACGTTTTTATAAAATGGAAACAAACGTTGAATTTTTAAAAATAAATACACAACTAGTAACATAAAGAAAAGAACAAAACAGAAAAAAAAAATCTACGAAAATAAAAATAAAGTACACAACAATCTTTTATAAAATAGTTACACTACGAAATAATGTGGTGTTTTGGGTGAGAAGTCGCTTAAAAGAAGTCTATATACCACTTAGTAGGGTTACAAGTTTTCCATGTCTGGCCAACAAAATAATTGAAGGCATCATTTTAATCCTTTGTTGCTTGATGTTGTAGGAGCCTTTTGAGCTTTATCGGGTCCAACTCTATGAAATGAATTGCCCCTGTATCTCCCTAGCAACGTGGGCTCTTCTCATTATCTATCTCCCTTTTCGTGATGCCACAATGAATGAGAGCCTTGATGGCCAACGAGACCATTGATGGCCAACGAGAGTCTACTTCACTGGAAGGGAGTTTAGATGAGTGAGATTTGTAGAGCATTATGGTTTAGGGTTATTAGTCGTCATTTAAGAACGACTAAGTGCTATTAATAGTCATTTAAGAACATGTGTGGCCCGTGAGATGACCCTCTTGACGCTGCTTGCTAACCCACGTAATGTGTGAGTACATGCTTGAATAAGCGAGTATGTAAATGATGATCATCAGCAAATGACGTTTTGTCATTGAGTGAAGACCGTGGTTGTAATATATGGTAAGCAACTTTATATTGTTATTCAGGAACCATTCGTAAAAAATCGATAACATCTTCAACTTCTCTAAAACGGTCGTGATTTTGATCGCTGTGATACAAAGCATTCTTCTGTGTGTTAGATGTCTTTATTGTTTCGGGGTTGGTTGCGCCTTCTTTCGTTGTAATAACCTTTTATAGAAGAGGAAACACTGTAGTTTCACGTGTGAACAGTGACGTTGCCTGACTCTTATGAGTCTGGCCACGTGCCTAAACTTGTAGCTGGAGTGCCTACCTTGCATGTGGGATTAGACATAAAGTAAACTGTCTTGTCTTTTCAAAGACTGATATTTCCAAAGGTGGATAGTATGCTCAACTGCCTATAACTTTTTTTTTTTTGGAAAGCCACTTTAATTTTTTGCCCAATTTTATAAAGTTGCCTATTTTTTAGTTGCCAAACTTTTAGTTTGCTCGTTTATTGTAAATTGCGCCCATTTCTTAAAACGTTACCACATTTTGCCTTGTAGGTTGCGATACAGTTCACACTTCACACAAGTACATCTAATTTATTTTATTTTATACTTCATCGTCATGTAGGTCTAATCACAGGCTATTTGTATTTCATCAACATCATTATAATGAGGATACGAGTAACATAAGTGTATTAACATTTCAGTTTCCTTTTATTTGTATGTATTGTTTTATTTTGTTATTATTTATTTTTAATTTCTGCATGCCATTAACAACTACAAACCAACCAAGAAACCATCCATAGTCAAGAGGAGGAGATGGCTGAAAGTGACGCGGTGCAGCAAAATTAATAGGATGAGCAGCAAAATGTGGTGGTAAACAAAATGTGGTGGTTCCTCAAAACCAGGGACACCGGCAAGATGGGTTTCAAAGCCCCTATTATCTAGAAAAGAGGATTGGCGATCTTTCGGATGGCGGTGTTTTTATGTTTTTAGTTTGTTTAGTAATTGTTGAAGGTTTTATTATTATAATCCACCATATGCTATGGTGACTTTAAGTGTGTTTAATTTGGAAGTAATAATGTTTCGTGTCTGTGTATGGTGGGATGCATGAAATATTTTTGAATCAATCATTTGGCTATGTATCAATCAGTTAGCTATACATTGAATTAGCGTGATTTATGAGCGCGTGAGACTAATTATGAGGTCCACTTACCTTTTTAAACCCTTTGAAACCAAGCAGTAGATTCCACCACTTACAAACCGATCAGAAGAACCATATCAGCTGCCGAAATTATAGCCAAGCAGCAGGAACTTTGTAACAAGCAGTAGAATGTCTGCTCAAGAGCAGCAGGAACTTTTCCCTCTTTTGCAAAGTTGCCTAATTTAAGTTGCCCATTTTTTAATTGCAAAAGTTTTAAAAATTGCCCATTTATTTAAAATGTTGTCTAATTTTACCATGCTGATTGCGCTACAGTACACACAAGTACATCAACTTTAATGAATGCCACTTGGTAGGTGTAATCATAATCAATGAGAGTCTTGTAGTCACATACTATTGGCATTTCATTTTGGGCAACAAATTACTGTGTATGCGTGTAGAGATTTGTACTTTGGGCAACTAAATTTGCATATATAATTCTTAACCATATACAACACAACCCTCAAATAAAAAAAAAAAAAAACCAAAATGAATTCTTGCACAACAGATAAGTTGAAGGTGTTTATACGGTATGAAGAGAATGTGATTGCTGTTTTACTTCCAAAACACGTCAACTTTGGCAATCTTGTGAAGTATGTATGGAAGAAGTTTCAGGTTAACGATGCATACGCAATACGGTTATCTTACAACAACGGTGGAGACCAGAGGACTATAGTTAATGAAGTCGACCTCGAAGTTTTCAAAAGTCTTGTTTCGGCGACGCCGTCTCAAGAGCACACAATAATCGTACACTGCGCTATGCATACCGCTGATGTTAATTTAGATCCAGATCACCAAATGCACCGCACTGGTCTTAACTGTATGCCAACCCAACCCCAACCACCCACTTTTGATTATACCGCACCATATAAGAATAAAGGTGGTTTAAAAGTTCATCATCTGTTTGAAGATAAGGAAGAGTGCATGTATGAGATAAGTTTGAAATGTTTAAAAGAAGGGTATGAGTTTTGTGTTTCTAGATCGTGTACGGCAAGATACGCTGTGAAGTGTGTCCAACCAGAATGTGATTGGCACATAAGCTGTCGTCGATATGGGCCAACTTGCCGATTTAGAATCACTTCACTAAACGACAATCATAAATGTTCAAAAATCAAATTCAATCCAAATCACCGAAATGCATATACAAAAACATTGGCTAGAATAATATCCCCGAAGCTCGGAGATCCGACAAGAGTGTATAAGCCAAAGGAATTTATACATGATTTGAAGTTGGATATGAAGATTGACATTTCATACAGACGAGCTTGGAGAGGGAGACAGTTGGCACTGGAATCAAATCAGGGCTGCCCAAAGGCCTCATTTTCGCAGCTGCCGCTATATTGTCATAATCTAAAGATTGCAAACAGGGGCACAGTTACACACATACAGACCGACGATGCAAGCTGTTTTAAGAACCTATTTATAGGTTTCGGTGCTGTGGTAAGCATATTATTAAGATTCTAATCCTCTTTGTTAAGTTACAAAACATATATATATATATATATATATATATATATATATAAATAATATATAATATATATATATATATTTTTAAATATATAATATTATATTTTGTTTTTTTTGTTTTTTTTCATAAGGGTATCAAAAGAAATAGCTATGGTTATCATGTCATACACTATCCTAGGGGTATGAATATAGAAAAATAAAATCTAACTTAAAATTAAAAAAATAAAAAATATATATATAATATATATATATATATATATATATATATATATATATATATATATATATATATATATATATATATATATATATATATATATATATATAGAGGATTTATGCATAGCATAAGTGTATACAATATAAATTGGGAGGTGTTATAAGAACCCTCTCTACGCATGGGTCCCGCCTATTTTTTTATAGAATGTACAATCTGACAAACAAGCGGCGGCAGCAGTAAAGTCAACACACCCTCCCTACCAGGGAGGGTATTATAACCCAACCTTATAAATTATCTAGTTTTAATGAATTGCAACAGCATATCACTGAAACTAAACTTATCAGTTATAGAAACACAGAAACATTTATCTGCATACGCAGGAACAACATAAAGGTACAAAATATATACTTTTTTGCAACATACTTCTGATACCTAGTTTTCTAAAACAAAAGCAAGACATCAATATTACGTGCATTAAAACAAAACCAACACATCCATCTTATGCGCACACCGCACCTGTCATATCAAACAACAAACAATATATTGTTATTACTTAAGGTAGTCGTTTGTCAATTAACAATAAACAATAAATTGTTACACAACACAAACACCACCCAACACACAACAATATATATATATATATATATATATATATATATATATATATATATATATATATATATATATATATAATCTCTATATTTTATATTTATTTTATTTTGTATCTGTTTATATGTTTTCAACCTTATGTACCATGATATATGCTACATTGTACTTCACAGATTAAGAGTTTCCTGTGTTATATGCGGCCTCTCATCATAATTGATGCCGCACATCTAAAAGGGACATACCAGGGAACAAATCTTGTCGTAGTTGCAATGGACGGAAACAATCAGATAGTACCGCTTGCCACCGGTGTTGCTCAGGGCGAGACTGGTGAATCATGGACTTGGTTTATGACGAAACTCAAAGAATGCATAGGGGAAGTTCCTAATTTGGCCATCATATCTGACAGACATCACGGAATCATCCTGGCATGTAAAACTGTATTCCCGAATGCCTTTCACGGCTATTGTTGTCGTCATTTGATGTTAAATACAAAGATGCAGACAGATACACTGAAATGCTTATACTGGAAGACATGCAAAGCGTACACAACGGAGGATTTTGCAAAGCTAATGTCTGATATTCGTTCGGTAAGACGACAGGCTCACAAAAAACTTGTTGAAGCAGGCGTCGAGAAATGGTCAAGGGCACATTGCCCTGGGCAGAGGTACAATTATTTAACCTCAAACAGTGTCGAATCCATAAATGCTTTAACAAAGCTTGTGCGCCACTGCTCGATAACAACGCTGATGGAATGGTATAGAGGTCTTCTTCAGAGCTGGTATTACCACCGCCGAGCAAAATATGCAGGTAATAGATTGTTTTAATTTCAATACGTTTACTGAAGAATAATGAAATACTAGACACTAAACAAACTTTATTATTTATGGTTAGATGCCCCGGATGATGATCTTTCTGAATGGGCAACTACAAAAGTGAATGGCAGAATGGCCAAAAGTGCAAACTGGAAGGTTTTGGGGATTGACAAGGACAGAGTGTATGAAGTACGGGACACAAAAAAAAGGCATATTGTTGATTTGGAACAGGGTGAATGCACTTGCCGACAATGGCAGCTTTCGGGATTACCATGCGGACATGTCTGTGCTGTTGGTAGATTTGCAGGGCTGACTAGTGTGAAGAAACTGGCTTAAAGCTTGGTTTTATAATACAACACTTAAAGGCACATACGAAGACATGGTTTATCCTTTAAAAGACATGACGATGTGGGACACTCCAGACGACATCCAAGTTGTATCACCCCCTATTGTTTGCAATAGGCGACCAGGTAGACCCAAAAAAAGAAACAGAATTCCCTCTCAAGGCGAGGTGCCTACAATCATTACGTGCGGAAGGTGTGGAAGGCCAGGACATAACCGGCTAACGTGCAATGCAACAATTGTGATAGAAAAGGTTGAAATTTTATTTATTATGCCACAATTAAGTAGTTGTGATTATTGGGGCCCTAATGTTTATGTGTACCTGTATACAGAAAAGTCCAGCCGGTCCAAGGAAAAAGACCCGTGTGGTGGAGGGTTCATCTAATCAAAGTAACGGAACACAACCCGAGGCAAATTCAGAGTTTATGCACAGGGTGATGAATGCGGCCGAGGCACCCAACTCAAGTCAAGCACAGGAGCAGCCGAACTCATCCAATCCACACATTAATTCGCTGTCAGATTTCCCTACTCCAGACAAGTTTTTACAGTAAAGACCCCCAATGACACACCCTATATTTAAATGTATGCACTCACTTCCTAGTTGGTACCATGTTTTGTTTAACTAAGAATAACAAGTGTGGGTCGTTTGGTGTGTAATAAACATTAGTATTAAACTATGTTATGAAAGTTTGATGGAGGCAAACAATTAGCGGTTGTGTGTGTTTGTGGTAAATTAAATTGAAAATACAAGTAAATAAACGTACCAACCAGCAATCAATCAGATTGCAGTTCAACCATATTGGATCGCCCGTTAATGAAGGCCCTGACTGTATGTTTTTACTACTTGGAAAATGATATGGTTGCTTCATTCAAATTGATTCATTGTTTCAGTTCGTTTGTTTCTACCCTTAACTATGTTTCTTTCCAGCAGATCATCTTCAAACACCTTCGATTTAGCTTTATCTGAACCATTTGGTTTCGCTATTTGTATGCCAACCTCGTGTAACACTTTTTCTTAACCAGTTCCACTTCCTCCTATATATGTACCATTTTCATTGACATCCAACCAACCATTTTCATTGTACTTGAACGGAGTTGAACTACACCAACACTGGCCAGCGCCCTCCTCTTGCCAAACCATGTTGTTAAAATAATACTTTGATAACGGCTGTTGCTTGTGAGCAATAAACAGGTCCATGGAACCATTGTTCAAAGCATGACTGGAAAATCTACGAACATCTGTATCAATGTGTAGCAAAGTTAAAGCATTTGCAAGTGACATGTTGGGTTTACAATAAAACAAAGCCCATTTATCACCACCAATGTCATTTATAAGACTATTAAGTGCCCTAGTAAAAACACCCCTGTCAGAGGTCAAACACCAAACGTTCCCAACACACCCATCAACATAACGAAGTGGATCGAGAGCAAATTCCACATATTTGTGTACTTTGAACTCAACTTTCATCCAGAAACTTAATTAAACATGAGTATAGTTTATAGTTACAAACTAAAAGCAATTATGTAGCTTTTTGGCACCCATAATTAACAAACTAAGTACGTTGCACAAAATAAAAAAAAAACAAAAATAATCAAATAATAAAAATCTTCTTTATTCACTGTAACATCATATTTATATGAACAAAAAAAGGAATAATATAGTTATGGGAAAGTACAACAAACCTAGAATACGTGATATAAAGATGAAAAGGACAGCAATTTTATTATTTTGGATTCGTGTGGTGACAATGACCTAGGGTTTGATCTGCTTTTTGGGGATATTGTGTTTGTTGGGAACAAAAAGGATATGTGGGGTTACAGTGTTTCCCGTGCAAATTACACGTTTGGTCCTCAGACGTGCAATTTTATAATAAACTTTTGACTTAATTTCTAAAATGGTCCCTGTATTTTATGTTGTAAAAGTCGTTGTCTGTTTACAGCATGTACATTGTCCCTTTACCAAATTTGGTACATTGTAATTTGACTTCTAAAAGTCAAATAACAAAATTATGGTTTAAACCAACTTTCGCAAAATATTCACAAAGTTATGGTCTAAAAGTCTGCACATTTTTCACATATTACACAGTTATTGTCTGTTAGTTAAATTACACAGTTATGGGTTAAACCATAAATAAGTCAAATTGCACAGTCAAGGACCAATTTCCATTCACTCCCATTTAACACAATGTGCAAAAAATTTTAGGTACATGAAACAGTTTACCAACCGAACATTGAATGACTATCTTCAATAAAAAGGTCTTTAAATTCGCTTAAGCATACACACGACCTACTCAAGAAACCTGTATTATTCACCCAAACTCTTACACAAGTAAAACTAGGTTTCACACTTGGTTATAATATGGTCATAGGTCAGTGGACTAAACCCGTTATGTGCCCCAAGAATGGGTACTAAAAGTGTTCAAACCCGTTCGAGTTATAGGGTCCCTTTTTTTCAAATTAACTCTAAAGTTTTTATAAGTCTTATTTTAGTAAAAAAAATTGGATTTATACAAAAATAAAATAAGGCCTCACACGTGCAAATATTTTAGTCCTTTATATAAACACCCCCGCTCCCAACTGCTTTCCCTTATTTCCCAATTGTTTTAAATCTTGAAACCCTAAAGTATGAGTTCGCGAAATAGAGCGACAACCCGAGTAATTGATGGTAAAATTGAATACTTTTGTAGGTGTGCTATTCGACTCACAGTTAAGACTTCAACAACAAGAACAAATCCGGGTAAACGATTTGTAAAATGCTCAGTTTGTGAAGTGTATGACTTTTTAGATGGTGATCTTCCAAGTGAATACTATAAAGATTTGGTGTATGGATTCTTACAAAACGCCAAACGATTGAACAAGACTGTGGACTACCAGCAGGTGATTGATGCTCTTGCTTTGGACAAGTCAATAATGGAAGAAGAGTTGAATGATATAAAGGCAAAGTTGAAGCTGTATGAGCGATTGTTTTTCATTTTGATAGGATCTTTTGCAGTTGTTTGTGTTGGGTTTGGGATGATAATAGGAAAATAATGTAGTGGCGTGGATTAGATGTAGTCCATGGAATGAAATGAAGTTGTATCTTTTGTTAGTAAATACGAGTAATATGTTTCCTCTTGCAAATCTAGTGTTTTATATAAATAAAGATAGATTGATTCGTCATACAAGGCATTCGCATGTTCTGCTTCATGGTTAATCGGATTAAAATGGTTACAATTATCCTTTCTTAGATACTGACATTTTTTTTTTTATTTTTTTTTATTTTTTTTCTTTTTTTTTATAGGTTTATAAGCGGGTATGTTTGGTAGTACTAAAACACCCGCCAAAATAATCGGTTGCCCTAGCATTTCTTCTGTTTTATGGGGTGGTCAAACAAGTAGCAAGAAAATATGATCAACAAAAAATATAACGATGTATCCAAAAAGGGTATGGCATGGCATTTAACCTTTTTTCTTAATTTAATTACAATCTTGTTGTTTTCAACTTTTCATTACAACAACCCTAGATTGCAACTTTCTATCATTAAGGAACCAACTTATTGTTTCTCCAATACCTCCACTCTTCCGCTGCTTGCATAGAGCTTTATGATACATCAACCTTTTTCCTCCGCAAATATGAAGTTCGTGATCCAAACTTGAACTTCCTTGAGTATTTCTTTTTCCCAACACGTCGACCGGTCGTAGGATGCACACTAGTCCCACCTTCTTCATGAACTGCTGACCCACCCACATCCAGCACAACCTCGTCTTCAAAACAGTGATCATTATAAAGACTTGGCAGTTTTGAACCATTGTAACTGAGTACAGCATTTTGCCACTCATAAGGCGGCGAGCGAGACCACCCAACGTCAATGGCAGGAACATCGAGACCAACAACACCTGGCATGCAATCTTCTTCAAAAAAATAAAGCCCATCAATGATAGAGTCACTATGCAAAAAGTCTTTAAAAAGATTTCTACATTTAAAATTAGTTCCTTTGATTCTCGGTTCTGAAGGAGGTGTTCTTAGAGGAGGTGAACGACCTTCTTCCTCCTCCCATGCCTCCAGAGCAGCATCCGATTTAGATGTAGCAACTAGCATTGCTTCCGTATGTTTTTTAAACTTTAACAAAATTTCCTCATCATAAAAATCATAAGTAAGATTTTTATAATAGAAACCTGCTAGGTTTTGTGGTGCATGGACAACATACAAATGGAGCAAACCATAACACTCAGCCGTGTCATACATCTTTCGCATATGACATTCAGCTTCAATCAAATGCAAGCCTTCTGCTAGAGAATGTCTTGGACAACAAAAATACAAAAAACGAATTTCTTGATCTAGTTGCAAGGTTAACAAGTCAAGCAACTGATCCAATTTCATCCTGTTCGACTTGCATACCTTCAATGTCATTGTTTTGCCATATTCATACTTTAAGCTTGAATATTCTAAGAAAACACCATCATAGTTAATCTCAAGGACTATATGTGTAGTAGTGATGACGTGTGACCTGTACACAAGAAACATAAATTTATTCAAAATAAATAAAAGTTAGCAACTAAGCATATGATTACATTACACAGTTAAGACATACATGCATACCTTTGTTTGATGTCCGCCGAATCAGCATGGGGGTTTGCAGGGACTTTCTTTGGAGGAGTTTGATGACGGTCCATGATGATTTAACAAGTAATAATGTAAGTGGGACTTAATGAAGTGGTAAGTTAGTCGAACATATATATATATAATATATATAATATATATATATATATATATATATATATATATATAAAAGAAATGCTATCCATTTGGTTGAATAGGAACAAGTGAGAAAGAGTGAATTAGTTTGTAATAATGTAAAGTAAAATATATTATAGAGGTATTAAGGGTTGTATGTATTAGTAAATTGAAGACTTTGTTTTAGTGTTTTTGTATCGTTGTATTAACACAAAATTATATGTACCCATGTTGGTTAACTTGCCAAAGTTTACGGTCATATAATGTTGTAAACTAATTTTACAAGCTAATTCACTACAAAAAACTAGTTGAATTATCCAGATTTTAAAGGCCCAATGGCCAAGTTTAAGAAGGTGTAAAATTATTGAGTCCACACTTCTCTCACGTTTTAAAGGCCAAATGGCCAAATGGGTGTCACAAAATATTTTTACACATATAAGTGTGGAGATATTATCCAAATTTATATGTTTAAAAGTGTGGAAATATTTTTTGAATGTCCACAACTAAAAGTGTGGAAAAAATGCGAATAATGTTTATAATAAAAAGTGAGGAAACATTTGCTACACATATTAGTGTAGCTTTATTATAATTTTACACACTTATATATGTGGTTTATTTTTTAAATATTTGTGACACTTATAAATGAAGCGAAATTATTATCCACATAAAAAAATAAGTCCACGGTTGACCATACCGTGGCAAAATAAGTGTGAAGAATAGCACTATTTTTTTGGGGAGTAAATTATATTGATAACTAAAGGTTGAGAATACAACAAGGACACATAAGATGAACAAAAATAAACAAACTAATTGAACATAGGGTAATATCTATGCTTGTAATAAAACCGAACCATCTTTTCACGATACGCTAACGCAACGTCAACGGGGTCATCAACATCCAACGATAGACCATGTGACAAACGATATAGAAATATACACACCCACACACCACAATCACCAAAGATACCCCCTTGCTTTGGAACTTTCTCCTCAAGCCTAAACGTGATGTTATATTCGCTCGGACGCATTCCATTCTTATCGAAAACTTTGGCACGTTCTAGAACCCGTGGAAGTCGAGCCTGTATAATAGGATAAAATGTAAGTATACATAGACGGGAGATCTTAAGGTACACTTTGTAAGTAATGCTATTAAATGTGATCCATTTACCAGCAAGGTTTGTCCATAAACAGTTTAATTGTTTATTTTTTTGGTGATAGTTAGTTCAGATTATTTGTTAAGCTATTTAAGGTTTAGTGTTCCTTACTTCATATGCAGTGTTGTACCATTTGATTAGTTAACAAACTGATTGTTACATAAACTTGTTTAATTTCATTACAAGATGAAAAACTAGTACACCCAACACTGGAGGTACACGGATGATAAACACAAAACACAAAACACAAAGCACAAGAGACTATAGCGTGACAGGAATAAAGAGCAAGCACATAGCAGGCCAGGGATGGAGGTTCAACAGTTATTGCGCATCTTTGCCAAAAATGAGATTGTATTGAGAACTTTGATTTGAGTTTCACTGATGAGTATCATCAGTGTCCTACTCTTCTCAAGGTCCTCATCTTGAATTTGAAGTAGCAAATCTAAACACTTAGTTGCGAGACTGGACCCAACAACAGTTTGGAGCTGTTTGATCTGGTCACCCCTTTCCTTGCAACGGCGTATGAGCTCTACCACCTCCAGCTGAAGTGAGTTTATGAGCTTAAAGTCACGCTCAATATTAGTTTTAACCAAACTGGTCAGCAGATCCTTCAAAAGGTTTTGTTGATCCATAGATATTCAAAGTGAAAGCTTGTGTGTGTGTAAAGGTGAGTAGGGTTCTAAATATGGTATGAAATTGCACTATTATATGGATCGTTTAATATTTAAAAGTGGGGTGACCCTTACATTTGAATTTAGTCAACGGTAATAAATTAGGTTTGTTAATTGGTGAATAGTTGGGTCATGTCAATATATTGTTTAATATATAAGCCCGATATTGTTAAACCGGAATTCTGCTGCTATTAAATGACTGTGGACAGTGTCATACAGTGGTCACTTCCTGTCCACTAATTTTCAACGCAACGATAATTCAAATTGGGCAACTTTTATCAAAGATGGCCAAAATAAGCCAAATGTTATTAATGTGGATTAGACAAATGAAAATTAAGCCAAATATAATTAGGGCGGATAAGACAAATGTCATGATTGTGGCCAGAGAGCGTCATAAACTGCCCCTTACTGTACACTAATTTTCAACGTAACCAAATTTCAAATTGGGCAACTTTTCATCAAAGCTGGGCAGAATAAGCCAAATGTTATTAATGCGGATTAGACAAATGAAAAGTAAGCCAAATATTATTAGGGCGGATTAGAGAAATGTAATGATTGTGGCAAGAGACTGTCATAAACTGATGCCTTCATGTCCACTAATTTACAACGCAACCCAATTCAACTTGGGCAACTTGTTGTCAAATTTAGCGAAAATAAGCCAAATGTTATAAACGGATATTAGATAAAAGTAAATTAAACCAAATATTAATAATGCGGATAAGATAAATGAAATGATTGTGGACAATGAAGTTCATATACGGCTCCCTTCCACTACAAGTACTACTTTGGAACTTTTTTTAAAAATTGGGCAATTGGGTTGAAACATAGCCCAACTAGACACATGGAATTTTACTTTGAGGTAGTTGTATGTGACCTACGCATGGTATTCAAAAAAATTATACTAGTCGCTAATTGTATTTTAAAATTCGTCAACAAGGTTGAAACATTTCCCCAATAGACATATGTTGTTTTTACTTTTAGATACTTGTATGTGACCTTGATATGGTATTCAAAACACAATGTCGTATGTTTCTCTTCCTAAAATAACAAACATACAAAAAATACGCCATGACCAGCAGTAACAAACACTGCCACCAGAAACTAAATAATGCTACCAGCAGGAACCATGATCGGCAGAAACCAACACTGCCAGCAGGAATGAAACTACACTAACAGCAGCAATGAAAATAAACATTATTCTAATAATTCCTAACAAACTGTTGAGATACTTGTATTTTAAAATTGGTCAACAAGGTTGAAACATTTCCCCAATAGACATATGTTTTTTTTACTTTGAGATACTTGTATGTGACCTAGATATGGTATTCAAAAATATTAATATTCGCTAATTGAATATAGAAACAACGTACAGTTAAATGATTTAAGTTAATGGGTAAAGAATTTGGAGGGTCAGCAAAAATTGAATAATGTTTGGGTCAGGATGGTTTAATGTGGAGAGTGCTGACGTTGACTTGTATATGGATAGTGGAGGCAACGCATATGAGTTGGATATGGAGAGGTAATGAGGTTGTGCCTGAAAAGGTGAACAAGGGAGCAGCTAGTAGAAATACTTAAAACTTTATGTGCTGCGCATGCTCAAGATGGTTCTGCTGTTGAAGATGTTGCAAAAGTTGCTAAGACTGATTCTACTGCTGAGAATCATGTTGATTCTGCTGCTGAGAATCAACTTGATTCTACCGCTGACATATTGGATGATGCTAACAGTCTGGCACATGCAATACTACAACTGAAGTATACCAACTCATCAACCCCCAAACATTGGATGATGCTGATGTTAGAGGGGGTTAAGAATCACAACCACAAGCACAAAAATAAGGTATTAATAAAAATTTTAGCAACACGGACCTGTAAGCACTTCCTAACGCGGATATACCAGTCACGGGTGTCATAGTCATATGTGTCGCCGCTATCATAGAATGTCACCACTCCTGATCGTATATGAAACTGGGCAAGACACCAGTGTTTGTCCGTTTGGTTGATCGGAATAAAAACCTACAATATACAGGGTTTCTGATGAATCCTTATAGTAGGGCGACATATCAATAATTACGTATACTATCTTTAAACGGCCAAAAGACCAGACTTTTAGTAAAAAATTGTCATATACAACAACTTGACTCATCATGTAACTTTAACCGCCCACACATAAACGTAGTACCTGATCCACATCGCTCCATGGACAGGGATACCTCTGGCCATCTGCGTAAAAAGATGGTGTGCCGTTTTGAAGAAGAAGCTGAAAAAAGTAACAGCTAACCATCGCCCAGTTTGCATTATTAGGTCTTACATGCCACATGTAGTCAACCCACAAGTCTATGTGCTGCAAATAAGTGTTTTAAGAAAGGGTGAGAGGTAACCTTATTTATGAATTAGAGTATGCATGTACGCTCACCTGCTCAGTTAGCCAACCTTTTCTACCAGGGTCTAAGCAAACTAAGCGTAGCCAGAAATTTCGATCAACGGTGTGGTCTTCGGACCATGGAAATTTACACTGGTGAGTGTACCCCGGTTGACCAAGAAATACTTCAATATCATCGGTGAGCCAGACATTTTCCACGGTATGGAACCATCGAGATAGATCCTACAAACGTGGGTAAATTTATAACATATAATGTAAAAGAGGTAACAAAAGAAAATGTAAACCAACTTTAGATCATGGCAATACCTCAACCCAAGGTTGAACTCTTGTCAGCAATTGAGCGGTACGTGGGTTATTAATGTCAGGGCCGTGTTTCTTAATGCTAACTATAACCTTTTCCGCATTTTCTGATTCCGAATCAGGTTCCAAATAATTTCGCCTCTTGCTCGGTGGTAACCGAGCCAAATATCTTTGATAGTGTTTCGAATTCAGAAACGATATTCTGCGTTTCTTCTTCTCCTCCTCCATCTTCAACATGTTTTCTTCTTCCAAGCGCAACCTCTTAGCCGCTTCCTGTCTTTTCATATTATCTTCTGCCATCATCTTCTCTTCTTCTAACTGCAACCTCTCTTCCTCTGCCAACGCCCATCTCAATTCCTCTTGAATAAGATACTCCTGCAACAGGATATTGTGGATTACATATGCCGCACAAATAATATTACGCTATAAATCGGGTATACGGATAATTTGGAATAACGTATTCTACCTGAGCTAGTTCTTCGTCAGAATCAGGCAAGGCAATCAATTTCAGGTAAAATTTGTTAAGTGAATGGCAAAATTCAGAACTCGTGTTAGGAAAATGTGACTCAATATCCAGTTTCTCCTGTCAAATCATTATATTTTTTGTAAAAAAGTACAGGGTGGATGTCAAAGTAGGTACTCATATTTTTTTTGAAATGTACCTGCAGTCCGCCAGGTCTCTCACGAGCAAGAACCTGTAATATTATAACATGTATTATAAACCCGTATATACAGAGTGCATACTATTGACATAGTAAGCTGAATAAAACGCAACCTCAATAATAATCTCAAGTTTCAATACTTGGCCATTAAGCTCAGCAAGGACACGGTCCTTAAGCCTCTTGGTTGGTGAACTATTACCAGCCCTACGTTGAGTGGAATTTAATTTCAATGACTCACTGACCCGTTTGCGTGCCTTTGACAACCTGTTAAGATAAGCATCGAAGAGGGTGTAATTGGATGTGGCTGCAGCCCTGGGAACGTAGTTTTGGAAGAATTCTTGGCTCTGTATCCACCATGAAGACTCGTACTCAGGTGTATTCGGCTTGAGATCTAAACGTGTATTCGACTCCTACAAATAAACGGGGACAAATAAAATATGTAACCTTACATGTAACACCCCAACCCGGCAAGGGTAGAAGTGTCACGCAAATGGTGACATATCAAAGGCAAGCATAACATACGACTTAAATAATACAATAGAAAACCAAAGGTTACAAAAGATATACTGGAACTACAAGGTTACAATTGAGAAACAAAACTAAATACTATGTCTGTCAATGCAAATCCTTCTAAAAACTTCTACTTCCGAAAAACTATCAAAGTCTTCTAAGTCCAAAGGTCTCTTCACTCATACCCAGCTTCCAACTAAAACCTGCCGCACACGGAAAGAAAACGTGCGGCTGAGCTTAAAAAGCCCAGTGAACAGATATATAATAAACGGAAACGAAGACAATTGAAATTGAACAGATATAGCATAATGAATAAGATATAAGTAAAGGTGTAAAGAGTAAAGGTTTAGGACAGTCATCCACCACGAGCCCAGAACAGAACAGATAATAACCATCATAATCCAGAGGGGATGCCTCTTAAGTAACCAGATAATATGAGGGGTGTCCTCATGTATCAAATGGAGTGATCAGCTCCCAGATAAATGTGAAAGGCGTGTATAGCACACAAACACCAGTCACCAGAACAGATATCATATATATAGTTAAATCCACTTACAGAACAGATCTAGGATGCATCCATACGCCCCCCAGAACAAATCATATTGGCCATAATAACAGTAGTGTGCACATGTCATAATCAGAATGGGGACGTGGCGGAACATCACTCTACCGCCCTAGAGTCATGCCATTGGTGCATCAATGACATGGCCATGTTACCTTCATGGCTAGGAAACAGAATTTGGCTCGGGTATCAAACTAAGAGTCAGAAATCATATCATAATCAGGGTGTCACATCATAAGGTTCATAGCATATGGTTCATGTCAAACATTTCAGAATTTATATCAAAGTCCAAATCAGAATTACCATATCAAGGTTCATGTCAAATAATCATGTCAAGGTTCAGATCAAAAGTTCATTTCAAAAGTTTCTATCAAAAGTCCATTTTAAACAATCCTTTATTCATGATTTTCATAAAACGATCCTTTAAAGTGGTTTTCATAAAAATAATCTTTCAAAACGGTTTTTCATAAAGATAGTCTTCCAAATATAGTATTCACAAAAGTTAGTAACATTTGATATAAAAGTGGTTTCGCCTCATTGATAAACATCTCTTTAAAAAATGGTTTTTCTCAAAACATTTTCCAAGGCATAATTATAAAAGGTCTTGATAACATAGCTTCGTATCAGAGGTCATGTCAAATGGGATCAACAGAGAAGGTTCAAGCGAAAGGGAATCATAGCAATCCACTCAGAAAATTAACGGATCGGAATACGAAAGAGATCATGAGAAACCTTAAAAGAAAAGGTCAGAATATCTGTACCTTATTCAGAAAGCAAACACAACCCGAAACGAAATAAGATGAAACGATCAGGTACTCTCCTTCTTCACACCTAAAGGAGTAGAAGGGGATCAAAATAGTTCTTAACTTCATGTTTAACTTGCCTTTCAACTTGTAGGTGGTTTAAAGGTTCATTAGTTATCATTATAGTTTTATTCCTTCAAAAGTTCGTTGCGTATTTAGGATGAATTGAATGACCATTTGTGTAATTATCATAAGGTTAGGGTATAAAGTGTAATTATTGTGAAGTTACAGATTCTCACAAGTTTAGTCCTTTAGTATTACCAAAATATCAATATAGACCCTTTAATGTTTGGAAATAAACACTTAACCCTTTTTAATATCACAATACACTTTTCTCAGCTTTTTAGGCACTTCTGTACCCGTTTTATTAAATATAAAAGTCATAGAAGAACTCAATAATAAAATCCACAAAAATTCACAGAGGTACCTCAATGTCACTATTATTTTAGCTAATTTTTCCAGATTTTATTGGTTAGTGTAAATATGACTTAAAATCAACTTTTACAAGTCGTTCTGAAAACATATCTGATGGAACACCAAAAAGTTACCATCTGTTAACCCCTTTATAAAAATTCACAAAAATCTGCAAAAATTCAAGCTACTAGCACACATCCTATATTTTATCCAGTTCAAAGGGCTCTTCTTAATTCAATATAGTTTGGAAATTAAAAATCAAAAACCCGGACTCATTTTCCAGACTTTTTAGTACGACCAGACACATAATTTTGTAAAAATCAAAAGGTGACCTTCCCGACCTCTAAAAATTTCAAACTAAATTTCTACAGATAGCCAATTCAATGAACTTAGTTTTAGACCCCAGAAACATGAAAATATACGTTCGTATGATTACTTTATGGTCGGTTAAAGTCGGATAAAATTCACCTCAGAACCAGTTTTCATTATCACATGTGATTTCTTATGATTTTATGATCCAAATCATTTGTTCTTGATACAAATCATTATTGGTGAGTTTAATTCACATTTAGGCCAGATTATAATGGTTTATAACACAATCAAAATCGAATTATACCACACATAAACTCAGATCGATTTATGGTTCTTCAATTTTTAGGGTTTTCTTTTTGTTATTTCATGTGACTTTTATTTTTCTCTCATTCAAGGTTCAAGATCCATGTATAACATATAATTATTGAACAAAAGGTTTAAAAGAATGATACCCTCGATGAACACGACGAAGAACACGATTACACAACGTCAAAACAACACACAAGAAACTCTTTTTCTCCTCCTTTTGCTGTCCTGCGCCGATCAGCCCCAAACACACAACCAAACGTACCTTTTTGTTAGATAACGAATCGTACGAGTATGAATTGATGTTAGGATAGTTAAATACCTTAATGTGGGATCAAGAGGGATCGTTTTCGGGGCTTCAAGGTGTCGAATAGCAGCAGATCAATAGGCGGCAGCAGCAGGAATGGAATGCAGAATTTTGGAGTTAGGGTTTTCTTTTTTGGAAGGTTTTTAAAATGTCGACTAAAGAGGAATTGGGTAGGGCCATGTATGGGCTGGATTTGGCTGCATTTGGGTCGACAAAATGGAGTGCAAACAAAGGTGGATTCGGCCCAAAATAACACTCAAACAAACACGCTTCAACTAGACGCTTTTCCTTCAATTCGCGCAACATACATTCGGCTTTGTTTATTTTAATTAAAACGCATACGAAACATGAGATTTTTGATTTACTTGGACTCGTAGTGTATTTTAAATATCATTGGTAGCTTGAAAAATTATATCGTGGTGCCCCAAAAGTATTTCGCGTCATAATTCTTTCGTTATCATAAGTTTTGTGATTTATTTGTAAGTTATATATGTTTTATTTAAATTTTCAAATTCTGAGGGCATTTTGGTCTTTTGATACGTTTTAGATTTTCGGGTTTTACAACTCTTCCCCTCTAACGAAAAAATTTCGTCCTCGAAATTTGCAAGGAAGTAGAAATGAAATGGAACTGAATTCAAATGGAGACCTACCAGATCAGAATACAAAATGAGGATAGCTAGCTCGTATCGACTCTTCGGTTTTCCAGGTAGCTTCCCACTCTGGGTGGTTCTTTCAAAGAATCTTTACGAACGGAATGAAACGAAACAGGAAATGTAGAAGACTTATTTTCTCATGACTCTTCATTGCTGATCCAAAGGTAACTTCAGTTCCCAGAAATGACGTATCATACGGAATTCAGATTGCAAGGATCATATTCAAACATGACGAGCGGTTATCATATTCTCTCAGAAGAGATACGAGGATACGCAAGATTGTGACGGATATGCCGTCCATAGCATTCGATTAGACAAATCAGATGAGATCGTACATAAAGTAAATTGTAGGTGATATCAATGGAAGAAACTTATAGCAGAACTTAAGATTCTTATTGGAATTACAAAGGTCAACAACCGCGTACCGAGAATCCAAACGTATCAAATCGTATAACGGCGAAACAGATTAAGCGTATAGGTGGAACGAACCTAAATCTTACGAATGCAAAAATTCTCACATCTCTAATCAAAATTCTAAGGTTTCTAAAGTACTCCTCGAAATATCCTATGAACACAATGAGGGTACGTCATATGACGTAAGTATTATCACGTTCGCGAACCGCCATAATACCAGCATCATATGAGTATACCATCATGATGGTCATACTTTATCTCAAGTCGTGAACAGAACTACTTATCTTAACCACCTATCAGTCTTTCTACCTCCCAAGGTTGGTCCAAAACAAACATCACTACGGATTCTAAATCGGAGGAATTTGAACGTACAAATAGCGTATCGGAATGCGTACACCTCAAAATGAAACTCTTCGTCGAATCGTTAGGTCTTCCACAATTCATCATCCTTCTCAAAACGAAACCATCATCCAAACAATCGCATGACGAACACAGAACGGAATTTCTAATAGGGTAAAGCTCATTCAAAAGATCCTATCGAAAGGTAACGGAAACTTAAGTGGTCTAAGAGGAAATGAATTACGTCTTCAATATCTTCATCCTTTACAAAATCAAATCTTCCAAATCCAAACGTTTACTACAAAATTCCATCCATTCAATTTCATGATCTCGAATCTTTTCAAATTCCAAGTAGTCAATCTCTTGTCTAATCCATTTACTCGTAGGGTGGAAAGGAAAATCATAAACTCGAGTCTGGTTCCTCAAGTCTTCGACACTTCTTCTGGACACTTCGGTGTGGTAGCGTGAATCTCTGACGTGATCACCTTGCATTCCTCCATTTGCGAGTCTGCTTCAGCTCTCAATTCATCTTAGTACAACTAAAATGACTAGAGAACTAAGGTTGCGTGTCTCCTACAGGTCTCCTAGCACGATACAAAATTCATCAACTCAACTGCTGTCGACTTCCTAGTTATGTGCTGAAAGCTCATCTCCTACGGTCTGGTCGTCTTGATGCCCAACTGAAATCTCCACGTGCTGCTTAAGGTATAATCGAGTTTCATCTCAACCTGTCTTCTCTTCTCATGCTTCTCTCTTGGTGACGCCGGTCACGAACATCGTCTACCAATCTTCTACAAGGTTTCTAACTCTAACCATGGTCTTCAGTCTTGGTCCTTTCTGTGGAAGCTCTTTCGTCATCGGATACCTGGCGGTGTTGTCTGCTGCAATCTCTGAACGCAAATCAAAGCTATTCTTCCAGAACAAAGGGTCGGTTCACAAAATACAAACAAACGGTCTACGAGTTCCTCGTTCGTCTCTGAGCATAAACACACTGTCATACTATGACAATTATCCAGCTACTTGCGAAAATATGCTTCTTCCAGCCAATACAATTGACATCACTCAAACTCATAGTGGTCACACGAGTACTAAAGCAACTTCAGGAAATCTTCTTAGGGAAAACTTCATATCACAAATCTTTCTCATCACAAATCAAATTGTAATGCTTCGCGGAACTTAAACTCAACTAATCCACTTCCTCCTCAGATGTTCTTGTGGTTGCTTCTTCCGTCTTTCAAACTCAAATGAGGTCGTCTGCTACGGAGTTTCAAAAATAGCACAAATCGAATATTGATACGCGGAAATGGAATGGAATAACGATTACGGTTAAATTCACGATGGTCGGTGCGCCGCCGCACACTTCTCTCTTTCTTCTTCATACACAAACAGGAGTATTCAAAGAGATTACTGAAGTGAACACACTCATATTCCATCAGTTCCTACAATCTCTTAACTTCTTCAGTGTCATGGTTTCGCCAATTCAGATCGGTTCAATGCAAACTTTACTTCTCAAACGGATTTCAAAAGGTTCATTAGAAACACCAGAAATTCGTACAACAAACTTTCAAGTGCCGGAGTTTTCCAAGAGTGGATACTAACAGGCGTTAGGAGAAAATTGGAAATCAAAGAGATCGGAGTATGTGCTTCATACAACAATAATCTTAACAGATTCAAATGATTGAGAATATCATATCAAAATATGGTGAAGCAGATTCTTAAAGATCACATTTCAAATATTGTAGTCTACGGTAGCTTCACGAAAGCCACCCATCCAAAATCAAAAGACCTCAAAGTCCAAGGTAAACGGATTCTTAGAACGAATGTGGTTGTCAAATCATACGGATAGTTCACATATCAATTTCAGGTATATGGTTCATCAGAGTGTAGGATAGAAGAGTGAACAGTTCAAAGGATCGGAAATTTTGTTTAGCTTATAGCATAGGAATGGTAGGGTGTGCATCGAACATCGTTTAACTGTCAGAGGCGAGATGTAAGGAATATCAGTTATTAGCATCAACATGCTCAGATAACAATTTCGAACTGAACAACTTCCAATATCAAATCCTTCCAAAGGAAATTGGTTAACATACAAGGTTCATCATTAAAATGACGGAAGGTAAGACTTCCTCGTCTTCTGAGACAAATGCTTCTATAAGGCATGACTAAAGGCAAAGGCAAGATTCAGAGTGATGCGGAAGCAATTACTACTCACATGGATGTCCTAGACTACCCATTCCTCACCGGTTATGACTTATGTTCCTATGGGAAAATCTTACGCAACTTCGCAAAGGTTATCCTACGAGCGCCTACAGTGGAAACTTAGGGGTCCTAACTTACACAGGCCAAGGGTAGATGTACTACAAGTCGTAAACCTGTCTCTGATACCATAATTGTAACACCCCAACCCGGCAAGGGTAGAAGTGTCACGCAAATGGTGACATATCAAAGGCAAGCATAACATACGACTTAAATAATACAATAGAAAACCAAAGGTTACAAAAGATATACTGGAACTACAAGGTTACAATTGAGAAACAAAACTAAATACTATGTCTGTCAATGCAAATCCTTCTAAAAACTTCTACTTCCGAAAAACTATCAAAGTCTTCTAAGTCCAAAGGTCTCTTCACTCATACCCAGCTTCCAACTAAAACCTGCCGCACACGGAAAGAAAACGTGCGGCTGAGCTTAAAAAGCCCAGTGAACAGATATATAATAAACGGAAACGAAGACAATTGAAATTGAACAGATATAGCATAATGAATAAGATATAAGTAAAGGTGTAAAGAGTAAAGGTTTAGGACAGTCATCCACCACGAGCCCAGAACAGAACAGATAATAACCATCATAATCCAGAGGGGATGCCTCTTAAGTAACCAGATAATATGAGGGGTGTCCTCATGTATCAAATGGAGTGATCAGCTCCCAGATAAATGTGAAAGGCGTGTATAGCACACAAACACCAGTCACCAGAACAGATATCATATATATAGTTAAATCCACTTACAGAACAGATCTAGGATGCATCCATACGCCCCCCAGAACAAATCATATTGGCCATAATAACAGTAGTGTGCACATGTCATAATCAGAATGGGGACGTGGCGGAACATCACTCTACCGCCCTAGAGTCATGCCATTGGTGCATCAATGACATGGCCATGTTACCTTCATGGCTAGGAAACAGAATTTGGCTCGGGTATCAAACTAAGAGTCAGAAATCATATCATAATCAGGGTGTCACATCATAAGGTTCATAGCATATGGTTCATGTCAAACATTTCAGAATTTATATCAAAGTCCAAATCAGAATTACCATATCAAGGTTCATGTCAAATAATCATGTCAAGGTTCAGATCAAAAGTTCATTTCAAAAGTTTCTATCAAAAGTCCATTTTAAACAATCCTTTATTCATGATTTTCATAAAACGATCCTTTAAAGTGGTTTTCATAAAAATAATCTTTCAAAACGGTTTTTCATAAAGATAGTCTTCCAAATATAGTATTCACAAAAGTTAGTAACATTTGATATAAAAGTGGTTTCGCCTCATTGATAAACATCTCTTTAAAAAATGGTTTTTCTCAAAACATTTTCCAAGGCATAATTATAAAAGGTCTTGATAACATAGCTTCGTATCAGAGGTCATGTCAAATGGGATCAACAGAGAAGGTTCAAGCGAAAGGGAATCATAGCAATCAACTCAGAAAATTAACGGATCCGAATACGAAAGAGATCATGAGAAACCTTAAAAGAAAGGTCAGAATATCTGTACCTTATTCAGAAAGCAAACACAACCCGAAACGAAATAAGATGAAACGATCAGGTACTCTCCTTCTTCACACCTAAAGGAGTAGAAGGGGATCAAAATAGTTCTTAACTTCATGTTTAACTTGCCTTTCAACTTGTAGGTGGGTTTAAAGGTTCATTAGTTATCATTATAGTTTTATTCCTTCAAAAGTTCGTTGCGTATTTAGGATGAATTGAATGACCATTTGTGTAATTATCATAAGGTTAGGGTATAAAGTGTAATTATTGTGAAGTTACAGATTCTCACAAGTTTAGTCCTTTAGTATTACCAAAATATCAATATAGACCCTTTAATGTTTGGAAATAAACACTTAACCCTTTTTAATATCACAATACACTTTTCTCAGCTTTTTAGGCACTTCTGTACCCGTTTTATTAAATATAAAAGTCATAGAAGAACTCAATAATAAAATCCACAAAAATTCACAGAGGTACCTCAATGTCACTATTATTTTAGCTAATTTTTCCAGATTTTATTGGTTAGTGTAAATATGACTTAAAATCCACTTTTACAAGTCGTTCTGAAAACATATCTGATGGAACACCAAAAAGTTACCATCTGTTAACCCCTTTATAAAAATTCACAAAAATCTGCAAAAATTCAAGCTACTAGCACACATCCTATATTTTATCCAGTTCAAAGGGCTCTTCTTAATTCAATATAGTTTGGAAAATAAAAATCAAAAACCCGGACTCATTTTCCAGACTTTTTAGTACGACCAGACACATAATTTTGTAAAAATCAAAAGGTGACCTTCCCGACCTCTAAAAATTTCAAACTAAATTTCTACAGATAGCCAATTCAATGAACTTAGTTTTAGACCCCAGAAACATGAAAATATACGTTCGTATGATTACTTTATGGTCGGTTAAAGTCGGATAAAATTCACCTCAGAACCAGTTTTCATTATCACATGTGATTTCTTATGATTTTATGATCCAAATCATTTGTTCTTGATACAAATCATTATTGGTGAGTTTAATTCACATTTAGGCCAGATTATAATGGTTTATAACACAATCAAAATCGAATTATACCACACATAAACTCAGATCGATTTATGGTTCTTCAATTTTTAGGGTTTTCTTTTTGTTATTTCATGTGACTTTTATTTTTCTCTCATTCAAGGTTCAAGATCCATGTATAACATATAATTATTGAACAAAAGGTTTAAAAGAATGATACCCTCGATGAACACGACGAAGAACACGATTACACAACGTCAAAACAACACACAAGAAACTCTTTTTCTCCTCCTTTTGCTGTCCTGCGCCGATCAGCCCCAAACACACAACCAAACGTACCTTTTTGTTAGATAACGAATCGTACGAGTATGAATTGATGTTAGGATAGTTAAATACCTTAATGTGGGATCAAGAGGGATCGTTTTCGGGGCTTCAAGTGTCGAATAGCAGCAGATCAATAGGCGGCAGCAGCAGGAATGGAATGCAGAATTTTGGAGTTAGGGTTTTCTTTTTTTGGAAGGTTTTTAAAATGTCGACTAAAGAGGAATTGGGTAGGGCCATGTATGGGCTGGATTTGGCTGCATTTGGGTCGACAAAATGGAGTGCAAACAAAGGTGGATTCGGCCCAAAATAACACTCAAACAAACACGCTTCAACTAGACGCTTTTCCTTCAATTCGCGCAACATACATTCGGCTTTGTTTATTTTAATTAAAACGCATACGAAACATGAGATTTTTGATTTACTTGGACTCGTAGTGTATTTTAAATATCATTGGTAGCTTGAAAAATTATATCGTGGTGCCCCAAAAGTATTTCGCGTCATAATTCTTTCGTTATCATAAGTTTTGTGATTTATTTGTAAGTTATATATGTTTTATTTAAATTTTCAAATTCTGAGGGCATTTTGGTCTTTTGATACGTTTTAGATTTTCGGGTTTTACAACTCTTCCCCTCTAACGAAAAAATTTCGTCCTCGAAATTTGCAAGGAAGTAGAAATGAAATGGAACTGAATTCAAATGGAGACCTACCAGATCAGAATACAAAATGAGGATAGCTAGCTCGTATCGACTCTTCGGTTTTCCAGGTAGCTTCCCACTCTGGGTGGTTCTTTCAAAGAATCTTTACGAACGGAATGAAACGAAACAGGAAATGTAGAAGACTTGTTTTCTCATGACTCTTCATTGCTGATCCAAAGGTAACTTCAGTTCCCAGAAATGACGTATCATACGGAATTCAGATTGCAAGGATCATATTCAAACATGACGAGCGGTTATCATATTCTCTCAGAAGAGATACGAGGATACGCAAGATTGTGACGGATATGCCGTCCATAGCATTCGATTAGACAAATCAGATGAGATCGTACATAAAGTAAATTGTAGGTGATATCAATGGAAGAAACTTATAGCAGAACTTAAGATTCTTATTGGAATTACAAAGGTCAACAACCGCGTACCGAGAATCCAAACGTATCAAATCGTATAACGGCGAAACAGATTAAGCGTATAGGTGGAACGAACCTAAATCTTACGAATGCAAAAATTCTCACATCTCTAATCAAAATTCTAAGGTTTCTAAAGTACTCCTCGAAATATCCTATGAACACAATGAGGGTACGTCATATGACGTAAGTATTATCACGTTCGCGAACCGCCATAATACCAGCATCATATGAGTATACCATCATGATGGTCATACTTTATCTCAAGTCGTGAACAGAACTACTTATCTTAACCACCTATCAGTCTTTCTACCTCCCAAGGTTGGTCCAAAACAAACATCACTACGGATTCTAAATCGGAGGAATTTGAACGTACAAATAGCGTATCGGAATGCGTACACCTCAAAATGAAACTCTTCGTCGAATCGTTAGGTCTTCCACAATTCATCATCCTTCTCAAAACGAAACCATCATCCAAACAATCGCATGACGAACACAGAACGGAATTTCTAATAGGGTAAAGCTCATTCAAAAGATCCTATCGAAAGGTAACGGAAACTTAAGTGGTCTAAGAGGAAATGAATTACGTCTTCAATATCTTCATCCTTTACAAAATCAAATCTTCCAAATCCAAACGTTTACTACAAAATTCCATCCATTCAATTTCATGATCTCGAATCTTTTCAAATTCCAAGTAGTCAATCTCTTGTCTAATCCATTTACTCGTAGGGTGGAAAGGAAAATCATAAACTCGAGTCTGGTTCCTCAAGTCTTCGACACTTCTTCTGGACACTTCGGTGTGGTAGCGTGAATCTCTGACGTGATCACCTTGCATTCCTCCATTTGCGAGTCTGCTTCAGCTCTCAATTCATCTTAGTACAACTAAAATGACTAGAGAACTAAGGTTGCGTGTCTCCTACAGGTCTCCTAGCACGATACAAAATTCATCAACTCAACTGCTGTCGACTTCCTAGTTATGTGCTGAAAGCTCATCTCCTACGGTCTGGTCGTCTTGATGCCCAACTGAAATCTCCACGTGCTGCTTAAGGTATAATCGAGTTTCATCTCAACCTGTCTTCTCTTCTCATGCTTCTCTCTTGGTGACGCCGGTCACGAACATCGTCTACCAATCTTCTACAAGGTTTCTAACTCTAACCATGGTCTTCAGTCTTGGTCCTTTCTGTGGAAGCTCTTTCGTCATCGGATACCTGGCGGTGTTGTCTGCTGCAATCTCTGAACGCAAATCAAAGCTATTCTTCCAGAACAAAGGGTCGGTTCACAAAATACAAACAAACGGTCTACGAGTTCCTCGTTCGTCTCTGAGCATAAACACACTGTCATACTATGACAATTATCCAGCTACTTGCGAAAATATGCTTCTTCCAGCCAATACAATTGACATCACTCAAACTCATAGTGGTCACACGAGTACTAAAGCAACTTCAGGAAATCTTCTTAGGGAAAACTTCATATCACAAATCTTTCTCATCACAAATCAAATTGTAATGCTTCGCGGAACTTAAACTCAACTAATCCACTTCCTCCTCAGATGTTCTTGTGGTTGCTTCTTCCGTCTTTCAAACTCAAATGAGGTCGTCTGCTACGGAGTTTCAAAAATAGCACAAATCGAATATTGATACGCGGAAATGGAATGGAATAACGATTACGGTTAAATTCACGATGGTCGGTGCGCCGCCGCACACTTCTCTCTTTCTTCTTCATACACAAACAGGAGTATTCAAAGAGATTACTGAAGTGAACACACTCATATTCCATCAGTTCCTACAATCTCTTAACTTCTTCAGTGTCATGGTTTCGCCAATTCAGATCGGTTCAATGCAAACTTTACTTCTCAAACGGATTTCAAAAGGTTCATTAGAAACACCAGAAATTCGTACAACAAACTTTCAAGTGCCGGAGTTTTCCAAGAGTGGATACTAACAGGCGTTAGGAGAAAATTGGAAATCAAAGAGATCGGAGTATGTGCTTCATACAACAATAATCTTAACAGATTCAAATGATTGAGAATATCATATCAAAATATGGTGAAGCAGATTCTTAAAGATCACATTTCAAATATTGTAGTCTACGGTAGCTTCACGAAAGCCACCCATCCAAAATCAAAAGACCTCAAAGTCCAAGGTAAACGGATTCTTAGAACGAATGTGGTTGTCAAATCATACGGATAGTTCACATATCAATTTCAGGTATATGGTTCATCAGAGTGTAGGATAGAAGAGTGAACAGTTCAAAGGATCGGAAATTTTGTTTAGCTTATAGCATAGGAATGGTAGGGTGTGCATCGAACATCGTTTAACTGTCAGAGGCGAGATGTAAGGAATATCAGTTATTAGCATCAACATGCTCAGATAACAATTTCGAACTGAACAACTTCCAATATCAAATCCTTCCAAAGGAAATTGGTTAACATACAAGGTTCATCATTAAAATGACGGAAGGTAAGACTTCCTCGTCTTCTGAGACAAATGCTTCTATAAGGCATGACTAAAGGCAAAGGCAAGATTCAGAGTGATGCGGAAGCAATTACTACTCACATGGATGTCCTAGACTACCCATTCCTCACCGGTTATGACTTATGTTCCTATGGGAAAATCTTACGCAACTTCGCAAAGGTTATCCTACGAGCGCCTACAGTGGAAACTTAGGGGTCCTAACTTACACAGGCCAAGGGTAGATGTACTACAAGTCGTAAACCTGTCTCTGATACCATAATTGTAACACCCCAACCCGGCAAGGGTAGAAGTGTCACGCAAATGGTGACATATCAAAGGCAAGCATAACATACGACTTAAATAATACAATAGAAAACCAAAGGTTACAAAAGATATACTGGAACTACAAGGTTACAATTGAGAAACAAAACTAAATACTATGTCTGTCAATGCAAATCCTTCTAAAAACTTCTACTTCCGAAAAACTATCAAAGTCTTCTAAGTCCAAAGGTCTCTTCACTCATACCCAGCTTCCAACTAAAACCTGCCGCACACGGAAAGAAAACGTGCGGCTGAGCTTAAAAAGCCCAGTGAACAGATATATAATAAACGGAAACGAAGACAATTGAAATTGAACAGATATAGCATAATGAATAAGATATAAGTAAAGGTGTAAAGAGTAAAGGTTTAGGACAGTCATCCACCACGAGCCCAGAACAGAACAGATAATAACCATCATAATCCAGAGGGGATGCCTCTTAAGTAACCAGATAATATGAGGGGTGTCCTCATGTATCAAATGGAGTGATCAGCTCCCAGATAAATGTGAAAGGCGTGTATAGCACACAAACACCAGTCACCAGAACAGATATCATATATATAGTTAAATCCACTTACAGAACAGATCTAGGATGCATCCATACGCCCCCCAGAACAAATCATATTGGCCATAATAACAGTAGTGTGCACATGTCATAATCAGAATGGGGACGTGGCGGAACATCACTCTACCGCCCTAGAGTCATGCCATTGGTGCATCAATGACATGGCCATGTTACCTTCATGGCTAGGAAACAGAATTTGGCTCGGGTATCAAACTAAGAGTCAGAAATCATATCATAATCAGGGTGTCACATCATAAGGTTCATAGCATATGGTTCATGTCAAACATTTCAGAATTTATATCAAAGTCCAAATCAGAATTACCATATCAAGGTTCATGTCAAATAATCATGTCAAGGTTCAGATCAAAAGTTCATTTCAAAAGTTTCTATCAAAAGTCCATTTTAAACAATCCTTTATTCATGATTTTCATAAAACGATCCTTTAAAGTGGTTTTCATAAAAATAATCTTTCAAAACGGTTTTTCATAAAGATAGTCTTCCAAATATAGTATTCACAAAAGTTAGTAACATTTGATATAAAAGTGGTTTCGCCTCATTGATAAACATCTCTTTAAAAAATGGTTTTTCTCAAAACATTTTCCAAGGCATAATTATAAAAGGTCTTGATAACATAGCTTCGTATCAGAGGTCATGTCAAATGGGATCAACAGAGAAGGTTCAAGCGAAAGGGAATCATAGCAATCAACTCAGAAAATTAACGGATCAGAATACGAAAGAGATCATGAGAAACCTTAAAAGAAAGGTCAGAATATCTGTACCTTATTCAGAAAGCAAACACAACCCGAAACGAAATAAGATGAAACGATCAGGTACTCTCCTTCTTCACACCTAAAGGAGTAGAAGGGGATCAAAATAGTTCTTAACTTCATGTTTAACTTGCCTTTCAACTTGTAGGTGGTTTAAAGGTTCATTAGTTATCATTATAGTTTTATTCCTTCAAAAGTTCGTTGCGTATTTAGGATGAATTGAATGACCATTTGTGTAATTATCATAAGGTTAGGGTATAAAGTGTAATTATTGTGAAGTTACAGATTCTCACAAGTTTAGTCCTTTAGTATTACCAAAATATCAATATAGACCCTTTAATGTTTGGAAATAAACACTTAACCCTTTTTAATATCACAATACACTTTTCTCAGCTTTTTAGGCACTTCTGTACCCGTTTTATTAAATATAAAAGTCATAGAAGAACTCAATAATAAAATCCACAAAAATTCACAGAGGTACCTCAATGTCACTATTATTTTAGCTAATTTTTCCAGATTTTATTGGTTAGTGTAAATATGACTTAAAATCCACTTTTACAAGTCGTTCTGAAAACATATCTGATGGAACACCAAAAAGTTACCATCTGTTAACCCCTTTATAAAAATTCACAAAAATCTGAAAAAATTCAAGCTACTAGCACACATCCTATATTTTATCCAGTTCAAAGGGCTCTTCTTAATTCAATATAGTTTGGAAATTAAAAATCAAAAACCCGGACTCATTTTCCAGACTTTTTAGTACGACCAGACACATAATTTTGTAAAAATCAAAAGGTGACCTTCCCGACCTCTAAAAATTTCAAACTAAATTTCTACAGATAGCCAATTCAATGAACTTAGTTTTAGACCCCATAAACATGAAAATATACGTTCGTATGATTACTTTATGGTCGGTTAAAGTCGGATAAAATTCACCTCAGAACCAGTTTTCATTATCACATGTGATTTCTTATGATTTTATGATCCAAATCATTTGTTCTTGATACAAATCATTATTGGTGAGTTTAATTCACATTTAGGCCAGATTATAATGGTTTATAACACAATCAAAATCGAATTATACCACACATAAACTCAGATCGATTTATGGTTCTTCAATTTTTAGGGTTTTCTTTTTGTTATTTCATGTGACTTTTATTTTTCTCTCATTCAAGGTTCAAGATCCATGTATAACATATAATTATTGAACAAAAGGTTTAAAAGAATGATACCCTCGATGAACACGACGAAGAACACGATTACACAACGTCAAAACAACACACAAGAAACTCTTTTTCTCCTCCTTTTGCTGTCCTGCGCCGATCAGCCCCAAACACACAACCAAACGTACCTTTTTGTTAGATAACGAATCGTACGAGTATGAATTGATGTTAGGATAGTTAAATACCTTAATGTGGGATCAATAGGGATCGTTTTCGGGCTTCAAGGTGTCGAATAGCAGCAGATCAATAGGCGGCAGCAGCAGGAATGGAATGCAGAATTTTGGAGTTAGGGTTTTCTTTTTTTGGAAGGTTTTTAAAATGTCGACTAAAGAGGAATTGGGTAGGGCCATGTATGGGCTGGATTTGGCTGCATTTGGGTCGACAAAATGGAGTGCAAACAAAGGTGGATTCGGCCCAAAATAACACTCAAACAAACACGCTTCAACTAGACGCTTTTCCTTCAATTCGCGCAACATACATTCGGCTTTGTTTATTTTAATTAAAACGCATACGAAACATGAGATTTTTGATTTACTTGGACTCGTAGTGTATTTTAAATATCATTGGTAGCTTGAAAAATTATATCGTGGTGCCCCAAAAGTATTTCGCGTCATAATTCTTTCGTTATCATAAGTTTTGTGATTTATTTGTAAGTTATATATGTTTTATTTAAATTTTCAAATTCTGAGGGCATTTTGGTCTTTTGATACGTTTTAGATTTTCGGGGACAAATAAAATATTTTACATTACAACTGTTTGAACGACAATTATATCTCACAAGTAACTTTGTGCGCATAATGTTGACTTTTGAAGATAGTGCAGCTTCAAGTTCATTAGATACTAAATACAACTATTGATTGTGATTATTGTCAGATACTCTTGGTTGTGTTAACCCCATTGTCAAATCTACTTCATTTGCAAGCAACTCTTTGTGATTGATTTTTCAAGGGATTATATAGCCTTAAGGGGAGGTTAATGGAATTAAATGTTGGGTTGGTTTAGAGTTAATTGGGGATTTGACGTTAGTCACACATCATTCATTGCTGCCGATTGACCATCTTAACGTTGCTGCTGGTAGTGTTTTTTAGTCAAAGGTACTCTGGTTGACTTCATTGCTGCGGACGTTTAAGAATTTGGGGGATTAATTTTGGGAATAAATTAAATTCAAATTAGTCAAAGTTTACGCGAGAAATTTAGAATTTAGAGCTGCTAAATTTGGAAACCGTATTCACGAACTAAATATTAAATTCCTCTCCCAAAATAACCGCAGTCTCTCAAATCAATTGCACATCTCATTCCTTCTTATTTGCACATCTCAATCCCTGATTCAACACTATGGCAACCCTTGAATACAAAGAAGATCACAACAAAGTTGGATTTCCTAAGAATTGGCTAGCCCACATGCATATGGCTTGTGGTAAAGGCAGTTTGAAAACCATATTTGGTACTCAATTCACCAAGGTTCTGCTGTAACCAAGAATTGGCTAGTCCTGAGCAAACGGCTACAGGTAAAGACAAGTCAAATCCGTTTATAGTTGATGATTTACTAAAAATTATATGGTTATCAATGTACCATGGTCTTACACACAAAAATATTGGCTACTCCAGTAGTGATGGCTATTGGTAAAGAGACATCAAATCCATTAATTTTCAATGATTCACCTCTCACAGGAGATAACACACCTGGAAGTGATGAGAATAATATGAAACTTAAGTGATTTGATGTACACATTGTCATAGTAGCAGTCAAGATCAAGAGAATTACATGGTAACCAACTTAATTGGACATGATTATATTATGTCGCTGCTTTTATATAGAGGTTGCTGCTGGAAATGTTTGCTTTAAAAGAATGTTGCTTCTGGTTACTTAATCTTTGCTGCTTTTACGCGCAAGTTGACAAGTGCATATTATCTGCCTTTGGTAAGCCCTTTTGGTATCGGTTCCAATGCATGGCAGTTGCTTTATAAGTCTATGTCTAGGTCAGGATCTGCTTATTTGTTGTGTCAATTACCATTACAAAGTAAATATCTAAAATGATCATGCATTGTCCAGAACTTATATGTAGTTCGAAAAGGTTACTAGATTTTATACAAATTTTTATTGGCTAATAAATTTAAGGGTGTATCTAGTCAAGTTGGATAAGAAAAAACATTGCTAACTACTCCGAATAAAAGGAATTATTCACTCCTATGACAGAGTAGGAGCCTAACATGATGGTCTAGAATGCTTAGAAAACATAGGATAACCAAAATAACCCAGGTACCATCTTTCATGTTTCTTGCGTTCTGCAATTAAGATTAGGATTACATTATATTTAACCTATATTGATTTGTCAACAAGAAATCAAGAAAAAAAGATCATTGCTCAACAATTCAACAATTTATTTTACGAAATACAAGATAAAATAATTAGTGCCTACATGAAAAAATAGAACAAGTCGCCTTTAATGTGAATCAAACCAGCAATAGCTCTTGGAGATCAATTAGATCTTTACTTCCAACCAACTTCAGATCTTCAAGACTCGATATCCAAATATAAAATTTAAACACAAACATATCAATCACACCATCAAAATGTTCGGCTGAAAAATATATTATTAATAAAAATAAATACAAACCTGGAAAGCAAATACAAATCCAGACAAAGTATAGGTCGGAACAGATTTTGGGTTTTTCTTCAATACTAAAAGGTGGTTATCCGTGTGCTTATCCATTACATTATGAAGTTGGTCATATAAATGGGTCCAAATATGTTCACCCCACGGAAATGCATTCCAAGCTTCTAGGTTTTCAACCAACCTCATCAATGTGTCATCAACTTGGGATGTCAATAAACGAACCATAAAGATCACCTCTAAGACTAACAAAAGAGATATCCGTATTGCGTCTTCATCACATAGCTTGCGAAACTGCTCTTCATCCTCGATGACACCAATAAGGTCTAAGTTGGTTACAATCAAACCTCGCTTGTCAGGAAACACCCTATCACGAAATTTGAGAGCACCAGAAGTGTATAACTCAAAGCTCACACTTCCAAACCGCAACCCCGTCATTAGACAAAACTCAGGACGACCAAAATGCAGAGTATGTCCATCTAGGTAATAGATAAAGGGCATATCATAATGAGACTCGTCCACTCTTCTTTGTTTCCATACCATATAGTCAATGAGGTGTGTTTCATGTTCAAAGTATAACAAATCCAACCATTTTCCAAAGCAGGTACTCCTAAACAAGTTCCGTCGTTTTGCGTCTAATTTCTGATTTATCAACCAAAAGTAGTTGAGTTTGCTACTAATGATTAGTTTAGCTTCATAGTCCTAAAAGGAAAAATATGTTAACTCAGAACATACAATTCATAACAAAATAAGTTTGAACACATGTATACAGCCAGCGTAAACACTATCATACACAGTTCAGATGATTACAACTTAACTACAACCACTTAGTGTTGGACCATAAGAATAGGGTGTTTTGCTTATGACCTTATTTGAATCAGGCATGGCGTATCAGATACAACCCAAAATCGTGGCTTATCAAATACATCCCAAAACAAAAATCAAATCATAATCCACATAAATGCATAAACAAACAAACAACACTATATTATACCAGATAAACAAAAATCAATAACGATACAAAACAAATGTAATAAAGATTCGTAATACGCTGTACATACCATATTATACCACATTTTTTCTAATCAAACAAACAATCGACGGTGTTAAATGATTTTATTGGAACACTGTTCAATGAACAGTTACTCTGTTTTCAGATGACAATCAGGGAAAACAATGGTAGTAGATTGGAGATTGAAATAATAGTGTAACAAGATAAACAAGCGCGAACATAAACCGAGTTTATTTTTTTTAAACCGTGACTGTGAAACGAGATGGAGGGAAGAAGTGTATAGAGGAGATGCTGTTTGTTTTTAAATTTTTATTTTCGAATACGGTATGAACAGTAATGAAAGCAGTGAACAGTGTAAAATTTTTGAAATGACCAAAAAACCATCTGTAAAGTATACGGTTGCCCAACAAATAAAAGTTGCCCAAAATACACTACTGTACAATACGTGATTATACGAGTTGCCCTGGGCTAAGGGGGGAATTTTTTGAGATCGGGATAGATACTCTTAGCACTTGGACAATCGGGCTATTTTAGTAATTATCCCATTTTGAAATCCATTTATAAGTTGTGTCAATCTGATTTAAAGATGTTGAATTCCAACGAGGACTGAAGACTGGTGTTTCATTTTGAAATAACACTCGTGGAATCAATGGAAATTTAAAACTCTTTTTCCGTTGAAGATTGTTTGAGAAACCCGGTGTTTCTCTTGGAGTTTTAAAATCTGAAGAAGAAGATTTCCATCTAGAGTTGAACCTCATGGGTTCTCTTTGAAGATTTATTTTTATGATAAATGGAAACCTTCCGGTATTTGGAATGTTCAAAGCAGAGTCATTCTTATGTTGCAGTGAAAGCAATTCTGATATTAAATATTTGAAAGGTTTTGAACGACTTTGCTTTGGTCTCCACACTTGCTTTACCGGTGTAAAACGAGAGTGTGGAGTTTGAAAAACTTGATTCTTTCCATTTGAAACATTTGGGGGTTTTAAACAACTTTGTTTTGGTCTCCACACTTGCTTTACCGGCGTAAAACGAGAGTGTGGAGTTGGAAAAACTTGAGTCTTATCTTTTGAAGCATTTGGATTTGAAAACTTTTGAGAAGTAAGTGTTTCAGAAAAACTTGGTTTCTTCAAAAACTTCCATCCTTTTTGCAAAGAATAAGTTGTAAACTGGGAAACCTTTTTCGAAAATGGTTTTGAAGATTCACCCATGTAAAGCTTCTTCGAAACACTCACTTCTGGTGTTGAAAATTTTGAAATAGGAGCTTTTCCCTTTGATCGGTTAAGAGAATCAAACTTCACTTTTAAAGCATTGTATGAAGTTCTCAAATCACTGTATTCTTTTTGAAGAGAAAGATGATCTTGGGATGCCAATTTTGATTATAAAGAGGCAATTTGTTTCAAAATTTGATCTTTTTCGGATTTAGAATCATCGGTTTTACGAGCCAATTTCCGTTCGAACTCAACATTTTCTTTTTCAAGTCTTTCAAAATAATTTTTGAATTTTTTCGTTTTTTTTAAAATGTCAGTTTTGGCATCCTCAAAATCGTTTGTTTGTTGAGCTAAAAGCGTTTCAAGCTCAACCACTTTTGTTTGAAGCACATGATTTTCATTTTCAAAAAGATACATTTTCTCCCTCGTTTCCTTTTCAAAATCTGGATTATTACAATTGACCAGGGGATTTGGAAATGAAACTTTTGTGATTTGAGACTCAACCTTTTTCATTTTCATTGATTCAATCTTTTGCAAAACGTTTTCAAACTTTTTATCGGCGAATTCAGACAATTGAGACTTCAAATCTTTAATCTCTTTTTGTTTCATGTTTGAGTTTTGTGTCTAAACTCGTGAACGTTTGATTGAATCAAACAGGTTTTTGTAAATCTGTTTCAAATGCTCATTTTCACTTTGTAATGATGCCACAGTATGTTCCAACTCAATATATTTTGTTTCAAGTTTTTCAAAATTAAACTTGATTTTGGCATTATCATAGTTTTCCACAAAAACTTTTTCTTTTCCATTAAGCACCAATGTCAAAGATTTTTTAGACTCGAGAGTTTGTTTTGACAATTCAGTTGTTTTGTTTTCAATTAAGGAAACAAGTGAAGGACATTTGTCGTGAAATTGTTCAACATTCTGGTCAACCTCTCCTTCATTAGTGAATTGAGGTTGCTCAGAATGCTGTATTTCAGAAGATGACAAAATCATATCATTGACATAAAAAATGTTATAATTTGGTACCTCAGCCATAGGCTCTGTGTCATAAACGGGTCTGATATATGCACTTTCAGCATCAGTATCATTCCCTGATATGCGTTTTTCTTCTTGTTGTTCTGATTTTGTCCCACTGCTTGTCGTAACAACCAAACTAGCACCCATTGTTTTAACCTCATTAACCTGTTCCTCTTGAGTCTGCAACTTCCTTTCATTCATCATTCTGTCATACTCTCTTATGTGAAGTACTCTTTCAGCAATTGACTTCTCAATGGAATCCATTTGTTGGATCAGTATATCTTTGAAAGTTTGAACCTCGATTCGAGTGTATTCTAAAAAATACTTGCTTGCCATTACACTGTCATAATCCGAAGAGAACCATGAATCGATGAACTACTGAAACTGTTCCTTGAGCACTCTAAAGATGACCGTGGATCCATTCTCGTAAAATTCTTCGTTTTCAAGTTGCTTCTCCAGTTGATCCACGTTGAGGAACATGGTTTTTGTGAACATCTCAACGTCTAATCCAAAGAGTGATGGAAATGCCCGTTTAAATCCATTCTCGGTACGAGTTCCTGCTAAGTCTTTGTTTGAGAGGACCTTAAGATGTGAATGAAGTAATCTAAAGCATGCCATGCATTTCTCTCTCTTTTTCTTGCATTAATAGCTCTTGCGTATCTCTCTCTTTTGAACTTGATTCCATTTAATTTCGGTGTGTGATAAAGTTGATCTTGGATCGTTTCAACGATATAGGAGTTGTGTTTGTTGTTGGTTAAGGTTTGGATATTAGTGACATCTGTTCATTCATTTGCGACCTTGATTGATACATTTTCTCTCCCCCGTGATTGTTTTGATGGAATCAGAAGAATCAAACTAAAATGTGTAAAGTTGGTATGTTGGTATGTCACACACAAGGTCGAAATAGTGATTTCTTATTTCCCTCCAAAAATTGAATTTGAAAAATTTCTCTCCCAGAATTTGAAATACACCATAAAATGCAATTCTAAGGTTATTAGAAAATTTTGAGTTTTAAAGATTTTGACGCCAAATTTCACCGTAAAAATTCGAATTTTGACCTAAAATTTTGAATTTTGGGCCAAAATTTTCACCGTTATACCAAAATTTGAATTTTGCTTAAAAATTGAACATTTAGTCACTCCTAAAAATTAAATTTTACTCAAATTTTTCCGCCAAAAATGCGATATATTGAGTTCTACAAGCCCGTTTAACCCCATTTTTGCGGCCACGTTTAAATTAAGATGTTAGCTACATTTCATAAAACTAGACCAAGTCCTATAAATGAATAGATCAATGAGCTTTTTACGTTCATAATCAATTACTCAAATTTTGACATGTTTCATCGAAACATCTTTAATTTAATCATCGTAATGAATTATTCAATGAAATACCCAGAAAAACGACCGTAAGACATTGATCTATAAAAGCATATTTTTAGTTAAGGTCCAAAGTCCTCTGATATTTTTTAAAAATTCCATTTTTTCCCCTGATTAGAAAATAGTTTTCCATGTCAAGTCCTTGTTAGGTTTTCTAGTGATCTAGAGCATGTACCAAGCATAATAAACTTATGAAACATATAAAATATATAAAGAAAATATGCAATCTCAGTAGTAAATGAAAAGTGTGAGTGTTTGGTTTCCTTACAATCGATGATGAACAAGAAAGATTTAGAACCAATGGACATTAAACCTAGATTACCAACAACACTTGCACCTTTAGACCTTCAATCTTTGCACAAGAAATAAAATAGGATCAAAAGATGATGATGATGATCTTGGGCTGTATTTGGGTCGTTCTCAAGGAGGAGAAAACTAGAAATTGGTGTTGGGGTGATAAAAACAAAGTGAAGTGCAAGATTTTACTTGTATACAAGCATTAGATTATATGTAGGTGGAAGACACATGGAACAAACTTGGCCAAGTGGTTATAAGTGTAAGACACCATAAGGACACTCGTTCCTTGTGGTTGTGTCATTTTTTGGTGAGGTGGGGGGTTGAGAGGGTTAGATTTTGTATAAAATTTGTTATAAAGAGTAGTTTTGATCCCGATAATTAATATGTAGAGTTTTTAAGACGCGTAGCATAAAATCGGGAAATGTAAAAATACAAAACTTATAAAAATGTTAAATCCTATTAATATAACTTATATTAATAGTTTAGATGAGTGGTGAGTTCATTGGAGGGTTTAAACATTGTTAAAACCTAAAAACGTAGATTTAAATCGCGTAAAACGTAAAAGGTACAAGGTTTATGTAAAATTGGAAAATAGTAAAATATGACTTTTAAAATAGGATGTTAAGGAACAAAATGTGCATAAAAAGTGTAGACTGTGCATAGTTTAATGTCAGTTTGAATTAATTGTACGTGTTACGACGTACGCGGGTAACTCTCTCGGTAAACGTAAATTTACTTAAAATAGGATAATAAGTAAATATAAATAGTAAAATAATGACCTGAAATTTCATGGTTGTTACATCAGCCATCCGTTAAAAGGAATCGCATCCTCGTGATTCAGTTAGTGTTAGTGCCGAAGCGATGTTAGTGAGGAGATGTGGTTACTCGTAAAGAATGAATTCTAGAATAACTAGCGATGATGTTCGATTCTCGTCGACTCAGAATACGGTTTTGGGTAAGGTTGACTACACGTGATAAGGATAGAGTAAGAATCTGCTTAGTTATTGTGCTCGATCGTACGAATACCCATGAATTGTTTATACTCACACAAAACTTTTGTGTTTCTTGAAAACCAAGTAGAAAAATCAGTCAGAACATAACCTGATATAACTATTCTCAGTATCGAAAAATTCATTTTTAAGTTGAACATAGGTGGTCAGACTATGTTCCACTGTCCCTAGGTTAAATATAAGTGTCCAACCTATATTTAACCGAGGCTTGATGAATTTTGAAATACTCAACTTAGTTATACTTGTAATATGTCCGTTGTTGTGACAAGTGTGGCGTTTAAATAAGTATCTCATAATGTAAAAATTAATATAAGTTTGTACGTATGTAATAATCAATTATATGTATGTAGTATGAGTGTGTAACACGAGCGAATAAGTCAAATACGCGCAGAAAGGAAGTTTTTGAGCAGTTCTAAAATAGTTCACACCAGGCCTGAATCACAGACCTTTAATTGTGAAGGTTTCGGAAGAGAACTTGATGAATGTAGAGAAAGTTGCTGAACTTCAGCTTTTAAAGAAGAACTTGTTAAACAAATTAAGTTTTAAGCGACAACACAGAATTGGTTCCAAGTTGAAGGTTTACATGTCCGCTTTGTGAGCTCAGGAGTTGCTTCACAACCACAAGTAATTCCAACACCTCGGCTTTTGTAGATGATGAATCAGTTTATAAGTTTTATAAGAAAATGACGAACAATAAAAGAATAACAAAATAGTCCACGAGGTAATAGTAGATCAGTGTTTTCTTCTTTTTTTTGTTAATAAGACAGGGGTAGAGTAATTTGTAAGAAAGTAACAAAAAGGTTTATAGGATGGTGACAAATTCGGTATAAGGTAAATGACAGAACGATTTGTAAGATGATAACAAAATAGTTTATTCGGTATAAGATAATAGTAGTACATCAGTGGATTAGTTTATAATATGGTGGTAAAGTAGTTTGTAAGAGAGTGACGAAGTGATTGATGGATAGTGACAAATAATGTATAACATTTTAACGAAATGGTTTATAAAGCGATAGTAAAATAGTTAAGTTAATGGCAAAACTGTTTGTAAGGTACTTACAAAATAGTTTATATGAGACTAACAAAACAGTTCATAAGTTGATAGTAAGCCTGGTTATTCGTTTACAAGGTATTAGTAAGGTAATTCTTTGGAGAATAGTAAATCCATTTGTAATATAGTGAAAGATAGTTTATATGATAATAACAAAGTTGTTTATAAAGTGGTAGTGAAATAGCAAGTGCAACGGACAGAATTTGTCGCAACATGTTGATACAAAATAGTAGATAATTATGGGTTGAATAAATCCCACCACTCGGGGTGAACATGTTATAAGATGATACAATTTAATGGACGTGTTTCTAGGGGATAGACTACGAGGCGATGTAAGTGTTCCAAAATTTTAGGACAAATATTCAAATTTGTTTTTCGAATATGGATAGTGAGATAATCAAGGGGAATCGATAGACTGCGACGGGTTTCATGTAAAAAAATCATAGTATTACTTACAATGTTCTGAAAATAAATGAGACCATTGTGTCACTCACAACGTTTGAGAAAATTTTAGGGGATCAATAGAAATGAACGAGTATGTATAATAGTTTAGTAATCTTGTGAAACAAATATACAAATAAGAAGTAACGCTCGGGTAAATAGGTATAAATAGTCGAAGGCAAATCAAGTATATATAAGTAGTCTTTATGTATATAGTATCAATTCGGAAAGTAAGCAGAAATGCTCAGAAAATATAAGTTTACGGGGAGTAAGACAACCAATAGAAATTGATAAACTGTAACGGGTTTCGTTATCATATGAAATGATATTATATAAGGTTATGAAAAAAAAAGTTTAGAGAACACTGTAAGCACATACAATGTCTGAAAAAGTTTCATAGATCACAAAAATGTAAGCATAGATACATGATTGGGGAAAACACGGTTCGACATGAAGTTCAAGAAACAAACGTAATAGGTCAAGATTAGTCAAACGTTTATATAATTAGTCTATATATATAAACAAGTGATAAGTTAAAGAGTAAGTATGGCGCACGGAATATGAAGACAATAATGAGTGAAGCGAGTCTTAATGTAAAAAGTAGTTATAGTCTAGGTTTAAAATGCAACCTGGTTCTCTATAATTGTAGCTCTGATACCAATCTGTAACACACCCAAAATTATTGCAGCGGAAGATTGTGTCATTGGGGTATTACTTCTTAGCACACAATACAAGTTACAGAAAACGACTCTAAATGAGACGTTTTGAAATAATTTATCATTCGATATAATATAAAGCATCAGAGTTTAAAAAGAGGTCCCACAAGTTTAAGTGATAAACATAAAAGTTTAAAAGTTTTATCGAATGATAATGATGCATTGTCTTCAAAAATATCCGTGCGCCTTCACATGCCAGCTAATAGAGACCTGAGATAAAAATGCTAAAAGGTCAACACAAAGGTTGAGTGAATCCATAGAGTTTAATTAAATAAATAGTTGATCACAATTTAATTCAGTTTGTAAAGAGGTGACATTGCAACGAATACAAATTCAAAAAAGTTATTATTGCCCTAAGCTCATGACACCAAACTTTAACGCATCAATGGATATTCTAAACGAATATAAATATGCCCTTTGTCAATAGGTAATAGCCAATCTACCTAGAATTTACAAATACGGTACACATGGTAGCCGCACTCGGCATACCAATGTGGGGATGTCAGTCCCAAATAGATCTATTCACAGCATTCGCGTTTACATGCATGTAATTAACAGTTTCACGATTAAAGGGACTTTCAGGCTATAGGGAATCACTTAGGCAATATTAGTATTAGGAAAGCATATAGTTTTAAAAGATTGTGATTGTAAGTAATATAACATGTATCTCCCCCACGGAGTTTGTAAAACAAATAAAGTAAAAATTGGGGCTATGAACTCACCAAAAGTCAAGTGAACAATCAAAGTGAATGTAGTGATGAATAAACCGCAAGTATCCTACGAGCAACCTAGACATATACACATGTCTTAGATTCTAAAATAATAAGGTAAATATGTCTATATGCCTTATAGATTATTATTTCAATTATGCTTGGTACATAATATAAATAAGCGTCTAGATTTAGTTTGACACTTTAAAATAATTACAAGTCCAAATTATGTAAGTTACCAAAAAAATCAAGTCTTGCGTCAAATTTTAGTCCATAAGTCTAAGACAAGTCATAAGGGTTCAATTTATGTCAAAAGGTTTATTTTTAGTCAAAGAGTTTAATTTAATTAACAAGGGTTCAAATTAATTCAAAACGTTCCTTTTTATCCAAAGAGTTCAATTTATATTTAATGGTTCAATAATTAAACTTAAAGGTTTCAAAATGTGTCATAAATCTAAATTTTGTCATTTTTAGTTTCTTTAGTCTACGAGAGGATTCACGGGTCTATTTCCGATAGTGGGTCCTACCACTTTGGTTTTTATGTAAAAATGGTCAAGTAGTTTCATTTGACAAGTTTCTAATAGTCCAAGGGTCAATTTTTATAAGTTAATAACTTTTACAAATTTTAAGTCCATTGCAGTTAGAAATTTTATAACAATGTCCATGTTCAAAAATTCATTACTCGCAAACCGTAAGTCAAAAAATTATGATCTTTATATCCTTGGAAAGATATTTGAGTGTACTAACTAGATTCGTGGGTCCCACTGAGTCAAAAATTACCTAACAATAGTGAAATTACCAATTTACCCTTAACTACTCAGTTCTGATTTTAACAGCATCACAATAGTCCCGGGAAAAATGCGATATCTAGAGTTCTACAAGCCCGTTTAACCCCATTTTTGCGGCCACGTTTAAGTTAAGATGTTAGCTATATTTCATAAAACTAGGCCAAGTCCTAGAAATGAATAGATCAATGAGATTTTTACGTTTAGTGTCTGTCACTCAAATTTCGACATGTTTCACTGAAACATTTTTAGTTTAATCATCGTAATGAGTTATTCAATGAAATACCCGGAAAAACGACCGTAAGATATTGATCTATAACAAAAAAAATTTAGTTAAGGCCCAAAGTTCTCTAATATTTTTAAACAATTCTGTTTTTACCGCTGCTTAGAAAATAGTTTCCTATGTCAAGTCCTTGTCAGGTTTTCTAGTGATCAAGAGCATGTACCAAGCATAATCAAGCATAATAAACTTATGAAACATATAAAATGTCTAAAGAAAATATGCAATCTCAGTAGTAAATGAAAAGTGTGAGTGTTTGGTTTCATTACAATCGATGATGAACATGAAAGATTTAGAACCAATGGACATTAAACCTAGATTACCAACAACACTTGCACCTTTGGACCTTCAATCTTTGCACAAGAAATAAAATAGGATCAAAAGATGATGATGATGATGATCTTGGGCTATATTTGGGTCATTCTCAAGGAGGAGAAAACAAAAAAGTGGTGTAGGGGTGATAAAAACAAAGTAAAGTGCAAGATTTTAGTTGTATACAAGCATTAGATTATAGGTAAGTGGAAGGCACATGGAACAAACTTGGCCAAGTGGTTATAAGTGTAAGACACCATAAGGAAACTTGTTCCTTGTGGTTGTGTCATTTTTTGGTGAGGTGGGGGGTTGAGAGGGTTAGAATTTGTTTAAAATTTGTTATAAAGAGTAGTTTTGATCTCGATAATTAATATGTAGAGTTTTTAAGACGATGTTGGATCTAAGCCTCCTTGATAGATCTTTAAGCCTTTGTGGATAGGTAGAATGCCTAATCAGAAGCACGCTGCAAGAGAATCTCTAATAAAGAAGAAGAATATCACTAATAATACTTTGATCCTCTATGGATCTTTTATTAACTAATAATCGTTCAATGTGTTACAAAACTCATAGCCGCATGTTTCTTTTTATACTACCAGAAACCCTAATGCAGCATTACTAAGAAAACGTGTAAAGAGATATACACTATCTCTTCCTAAAATAACTCTAACAAACATACTAAATATACGATAAGACCAATAGTAACAAACACTGCCAGCAGGAACAAACAATGCTACCAGCAGGAACCATAAAACTATTATGCCAGCAGGAACTACATACCTGCCAGCAGGAACCACTACTACTACCAGCAGCAATGAAATAAAATATTATTTCTAATAATTCCTAAAAATCCTCCCCTAAACTTGAAGTTGACTAGGTTAACTTCAAGTTTCCAGATAGATCTTAGACTTCCAAAGGATGAGTATTGAACTTTAGCAGCAACATTAGGTAACCAGTAGCAACATAGTTAGAACCAGCAGCAACAAGTAAACAACATTAAGACCAAGGATCCAGCAACAACTTCTAAGTATCAACAGCAACAGGAACCAACAGCAACATGAGTAGATTTGATGAGCCTTTACCATGTAGCTACTCACTTTTGGGCTAGCTAGTCCTTTGGTGGAATCATGGCATCACCCTGGTGAACTAGTAACCAGTCCAACACTTAGAACGTGAATCAATGGTGTGTTGGAATACCCTAATGATTTTTGGCAAATCATCACAGCCATAAACGGATTTGAAATGTCTTTACCTGTAGCCGTTTGCTCAGGACTAGCCAATTCTTGGTTCATTACATGACCTTGGTGAATTGATTACCAAATATGGTTTGCCACTGCCTTTACCACAAGCCATATTCTTGTGGGCTAGCCAATTCTTTGGAAACCCCAAAGGGTAAAATCCATGGTGAATTGAGAACCATTCAACTCTCAGTAATGAAACATGGGTGAGTTGAATACCCTATAGTTTTGAGCAAACTATCACAACTGTCAACAGATTTGACAATCACACCAGAGCCGTACCCTCATGGTGAGTCAACTCTTTCTTGTCGGTAAGACATTGTGAGTGGATTACCATTTGTTGTGTGGTAAGAAACCAACACTGTACCTACAAATGGTGTATGTCAATAGCTAAAAAGATACAAGTTTTTTTTTTTTTTTTTTTTTTTTTTTTTTTTTTTATAACTAATAAAAAAACAATATAAAATAATTTTTTTTATCAAGAGCAGCAGTATCCGAAGCAACCAGCAGAAATGGTGTTACCAGCAGGAACTGGAATACTATCAGTAGAATTGGTAGTAGCAGCAGAATCAAAATAGTGTAGCAGCAGTATCACTGACAGCAGCACGAACAATTCAGACCAGAATTAACTCACTTGTTGCAGATGACGACAATCGAATCAACCAACCAAGCGACAAAATCCCATGTGCAGCTATACTGTCCCACTGAATTAATGACTCAATACACATCACCAATTCAAATTTAATTAATACGAGGTAACTACTTGCCCCAAGCATGACAATTCCATTCTGACTCACGTGATACATCGACCTCACTTATCATATTTGCCCATTGATTAAATAGGCGACAAGATGCAATTAAAGAATCCACTACCACCAATAAGAGATCAATGTGAAAACCCATATCTGCTTCCATGTGTAATCCGACACCATGATCATCAATATTAAATTCGTAAAATAACCGAATTCAATTTATCCCCACAATCGAATAATCAAAAACACGGACAAATAAGAATCATAATCCCACTTGCAAAGGTCAACTCATCAACAACTCTTTAACAGGTCAACAAACAAAATTAAAGTCCACCGACCCATTAATTATGATAGTACGAGGATAATTCAATCATCAAGCCCCACAATTAATTAATTCACCAGCAGCAACATTTTTGTTAGTGAACACAAATCAAACTAAAAAAAATGTTAGTTAGCACAAAATATACACCAATAAGCCTCCCCTTAAGCTTATGCCTCCCCTCCAACACAGCAATGATGGGATCCACCATTTCTCTTGGATCCCTTTCTCAAATATTGGTCATTATGTCTCCAAGAACAACCTGTTGAGGACTCAACAGCAGTTTCCTATCTTTGTCCCTCCCCCATATACATTGGGTCATAGTAAACAGGCCTATAATCATTCTGGAAGTAAGAGCTTGTAGGTCTGTAGAAGGGTCTAGCAGTATTTTTTTTCCAACCAGCAGGAATAGGATTACCAGCTGGAACTGGTTTTCCTGCATAAAATGGCTTACCAGCAGGAACTGGTTTACCAGCAAGAAAAGTAGCTCTGCAGGAGCTCATTTTTGCTGCTTTAGGAATAAATGGGGGTATATTATCAACATTGTTCCATAATGGCCTAGATTGCTGTTGACCAGCGCACTTACCCATCTTATTCTCATAAAAGTCACAGTCTTTTATAAGATGAGCATAACTACCACACACAAAACATGATTTCTTTCTAACAGATTTGTTTTTAACATGACATGTTTTATTACCCACAAACTGATCACTACCAAAACTAGGAGTAGAGATGTTTTTGGCAGGATTAGATGAAATGGTTTCAAAAGAAACTATCTTTGAATTAGATTCATCAGCAGCTACTCTTGAAGTGAAGTCTTCAGACTTGGGTGTGGGTGACTTATCACTTAAATCACATGAGACAAAGTCTTTGGTTTCTAGTTCTGAGGACTTGTCACTTGTAGAACAAGAGACAAAGTCATCAGGTTCAGGCAAGTCAGTTGATTTTTTGCCATATGTCATTTGTGATTCATCAAAGTCTGTGTCAAGGTCTGAGTGGATAGGGGTAGGCTTAAACACTCCTCTTATAGGTGGAGGAACAGCATTCATTCCTCCTTCCTTAACAAACTTAACAGGAATTTGATAGTTTACAGGCTCAGGGTCAAAATGGCTTGGCTCATTAGGGTCATAAACTTCATCTGGCCCTATATAGTCTCCATACCCCAATCCAAGTTTAGCTTTTACAGACATAGAACTATCAATTAACTTGTTTAGGTTTTTAGATGTTTGTTTCCATTTATCAAACGTAACCATTTCTCCATTTAACTTAGCCTGCAAATCCTGATTTTCTAATTTGACCTTAGTATTTTGACTCTCAGAATATTTTAGCAAATTAGTGGTGTTTTCTAAGTCTCCTTTTAACACCCTAGTCTTTTCCTCATATGCCAACTGATTATTTTGGTATCAAGCTTTTTGTTTTTCTAAAGTTTTAAGCGTACTTTCATAAGCTTGAACCTTAACAAACAATTCTTTGTATTGAGGCTCTATATCATCAAACTCTCTCTTAAATACACATCATGACAACCAAAAGGACAATGTTTTACCTGAGGAGTGACTCCCATAAAAGCAAATTCCTTAGCCACATCTGCCTCACCTTCTGTCTCATGTCCAGCAACCATTTCCCTAACTTGAGTGGCACATCTTTCCTCATCATTTCCCTCATCTTATGACCAGTCCACCATGGAATCAACAGATAGCAATCCTTTAATGTACATGGCTCATTTCTCATATTCATCTGTTCTGGATAAAGTCATTGTAAAAAGGTTTCTTCTTTGACACTAATAGCAGCGAGCAGCAGAAAAATTAATTAAATAGCAGCAGCGTGAATGATATTGAGCAGCAGAATGATCAAAGCTAGCAGCAGAATCAGATAATGCTAGCAGTAGAAATAATACAGTGCAGCAGAATCCAAGTGAGAGCAGCAGACATAAAAGCGAAGACCACAACAAATCAATCCCACTTATTTGATATAGCAGCAGATAAGAAAGATGAGCGATAAATACCAGACCCACGTGCAATTCACTTTATTCAACCATTTGATTGACCAATAACAAGCCAATCTTCGATACACGATAAACCCACGTAATATGTAATCGAATGTAAATAACACCACCAAGCGACAAGACAGTGAGCAGCGACTATTGACTATGTGCAAACGACAATAATTTAGCCCCACAATTGAAGAATGGACTGATCTATCAACACTTCTTTTTGTCGCAAAATGAATTTAATAACCAATCAACAAACAATATGCGACAAACTCATATTATTGACTGCAAAACCGATTTAATTCTTTGACGCTACTGACCGAATTAATTTAAAACCACCAATCAGATCTGCTCATAAAAAATACGATTAACTAAAAAATAATCACCAGATCTGCATCTGCTTTTCGAAACTGCTCTTCTTTCATAGAGACTCTCACCAGGCTCTAATACCACTTGTTGGATCTAAGCCTCCTTGATAGATCTTTGAGCCTTTGTGGATCGGTAGAATGCCTATGTAATCAGAAGCACGCTACAAGAGAATCTCTAATAAAGAAGAAGAATATCACTAATAATACTTTGATCCTCTATGGATCTTTTATTAACTAATAATCGTTCAATGTGTTACAAAACTCATAGCCGCATGTTTCTTTTTATACTACTAGAAACCCTAATGCAGCATTACTAAGAAAACGTGTAAAGAGATATACACTATCTCTTCCTAAAATAACTCTAACAAACATACTAAATATACGATAAGACCAATAGTAACAAACACTGCCAGTAGGAACAAACAATGCTACCAGTAGGAACCATAAAACTATTATGCCAGCAGGAACTACATACCTGCCAGCAGGAACCACTACTACTACCAGTAGCAATGAAATAAAATATTATTTCTAATAATTCCTAACAGACGAGTAGCATAAAATTGGGAAATGTAAAAATATAAAACTTATAAAAATGTTAAATCTTATTAATATAACTTATATTAATATTTTAGATGAGTGGTGAGTTCACTGGAGGGTTCAAACATCGTTAAAACCTAAAAACGTGGAATTAAATCGCGTAAAACGTAAAAGGTGCAAGGTTTACGTAAAATTGGAAAAAGTAAAATATGACTTTTTAAAATAGTATGTTAAGGAACCAAAAGTGCATAAAAAGTGTAGACTGGGCATAGTTTAGTGTCGGTTTGAATTAATTATACGTGTTACGATGTACGCGGGTAACTCTCTCAGTAAACGTAAATTTACTTAAAATAGGATAATAAGTAAATATAAATAGTAAAATAATGACCCAAAATTTCATGGTTGTTACAGTTTCCTACCTCTCAAGATTTCATATGGGGTTTTTCCTAGGATTGGCCTAATGAGAATTCTATTAAGAATATATGTGGAGGTGTCTATGGCATTACACTAGAATTTTTGAGGGTTGAATTATTCGTTTAGCATTGTTCTACTTATTTCTTGTATAGTTCTATTTTTCCTTTCGACTACCTCATTTGATTGTGGAGTCCGTGGAGCTGATAAATTATGAGTAATACCATTAGCATCATAATAGACTCCAAATTGCGCTTCATTATCAAATTCTCTACCATGGTCTTTCCTAATGGAAACTATGGGACAACCTAGTTGATTTTGGATTTTCTTGCTAAATGTTTTAAACTGCTCGAAGGCTTCGGTCTTGTTCTTAAGAAATCTAGTCCAAGTGTACCTAAAGTAATTGTCTACTATTACTAATGTGTAAAGATTTCCTCCGTAGCTCCGTACGGCGGAAGGACCGAAAAGATCCATGTGAACGAGTTCTAGACATCTAGAGGTTGAGACTATATTCTTAGGTTTATGGCTAGAGTGAGCTTGTTTTCCAACTTTACAAGCATCACAAAAATGTTGGTCGAACTTAAGTTTAGGAAGATTTCTAACTAAATTCTTAGAAGCTAATGATTGCAACAAACGCATATTTACGTGACCTAATCTTCTATGCCATAAAGTAGAGTTATTGCTAACCGTAGCTAAACATATATTGTTACTAGGTTTATTACTTATCTTCATGACATATAGATCACCTTTCCTAATGCCCTTGGCAATGACTTTTACATCCTTTATTATTTCACTACCATCTTCGAAAAAGATTACCTTACACTTATTGTCACATATTTTACTAATACTTAAGAGATTAAAACCTAAGTTATCTACATGTTCAACATTAGTGATAGTAAGGGAGTTATGAGTGATCGTACCTTTGCCGATGATATTACCTTTGAGTTTACTTCCAAAAGTGACATTACCTCCATTGCATGATTGATATGATGAGAATAGCTTACGATTTCCCGTCATGTGATTAGTGCATCCACTATCTTTGATCCATTCGTCGGGCTCCAAGTCCATTCCCAAGCATATCTAATGATAACATAGACAAACTCAAACATATGGTCCCCAATATCTCATGGGTCCAAAGTTGTTAGCATTAAACATCCCATGCATTTGTTGCATTTGACTAGGATGTTGGAATGGTGAGTAGAAACCTATAGATAGAAAGTTATTCTTCCATGATGGGGGATACATGTTCGGATCATTTTGTTTTCTAGGTTATCTTGGTCTAGTTTGTCTTTGGGTGACATTTATTTTCCTAGATGGTGGAGTTTTTGATCTAGTAGATTTCACAAATTTGGTTTGTTTTGTACCACTTTGTGGAAAACTATAAGGGGGGTTGAATAGTTTTACTGTTTTTAATTTTTTTTTCTTAGTTATCTTTGTGTATGAAATGACTTAATATATGCAAACAAAATAACAATATGTAAAGTGCAAGAAAGATAGAAACGATCAAACCACAACACGGGTGTTTATAGTGGTTCGGTCTACAAAGACTTCCTTGCCCTACTCCACTCCCCGAGTATCCAACTCGAGAGTTTTCTTCACTAGTCAACAAGCTCCTTTATCCGGCGGAAAAAACCTTTACACGTCGCTTACACAATATTTCCGACACAAAGCTAGATGTTGAGTTCTTTTACATGGGTACAGCCACTCCCGTCACACTATGTATTTTGAGGACTAAAATACTAACCGATCACTATCAGAGGTTTATGATGGTTTGGTATAAACAATGATGTATGAACAAATACAATTCACACAAAGATAAACAAACAAGCCTTGCAACGTTTTGTTGAAGCTTGTAATGCTTTGATCTTCTTGCTACAAAGAATTTCACTAAAATGAAATAAGAATGAGTTAGATATAGAGATTGATAAATGAGAGAATGTATGTTGTTTTATGTATGTGAGTGATGATTAAACAACATGGAGTGGCTTGCTATTTATAGGCACAAAGACTCAGCAAACCACGGATGGGACGGAACCAAAATGAGGGTTCCGTCCGTGTAACTTTTTGGCTCCGCGGGTCCCTGACAAAAAATCTTCACAATCTTTTATCAAATCTAACCAAAATATACTCCATATCTTTCAAGGATTCTATAGTGATAATTTAAACAAGACATTCACCATATCTTTCCAAAGATCCTAAAGAGCTATGCAATCTTAGAATAGGATGATGCATGGAATGATGTAAAAATACATTTTCATTTTAGATTATCATGTTTATAAAAGTATACTTGTAAAATGTATATACTAGCTAAGTAATGTTTAATTTGTGTTTAAGAAAGACTTGTGACTATATATGTAAAAGACTTAACTATATTTATGTTTTGCTAAAATAAAGTTTATAATTGTCGTTAACAAAATATAGCAAAGATCGTAAAATATAAATAACGTTTTTTAGACGATATTTGTATTAACAATCTCCCCTTTTTGTTGAGGACAAAACATAAAGTTTATTTTTAAGCAATGAGATAAATAAAGTGCAAGTCTTTTAAAAATATAGATTAAACTTGTTTTATGCAACATTTATATTTTAAGTTGTTTAAAAATACCAATTGTGAGTTAGTTTGAGTTTAATATTCTCCCCCTTTTTGTCGAAACAAAAAGAAGAGAAGCATAGCGGAATGTAATGTAGTGCAAGCCCGAGCTTGATTAGCTCCCCCTTGGTCAATACTCCCCCTAGTTGGGGTGCCAAATACATGGATTTTGAATGCTACAAAACAAATGTTAGTGATAAATAATCCAAACCAACCATTTATATAATAACACAACCAACACACAAAAGTAATAAACATCATTCATTAGTAAAAATTTTATGACAAAAGTCATAAATGGAGACAATAATGATGATGATTTAAAAGGAATGCAAAAATAGAAAATAACTTAGAAAAGAAAAATCCTAGAAAAATAGACAAATAAAATCCAAAATAAAAAGTCCTAATATCCATCCTAATAACTTCTATTGTGGTGGAGGATGGGAGAGAGCATTAAGACGCTCAAGGATTTGAGTGAGGATGAACCTCATCTCATCTTGGAGTTCATGAACCATAATCTTGGTTCTTTCACTTATCCTCGCGGTTCTCTCACAATTAGAGCAATCATGGCGGGGAAAGTTTGGAGGTAGACTAGGTTCATTTGTTGGTGGTGGTGGTGGTGGAGCATTGGTTGATTGGTGGTTGGGATTCGGTGGAGCTGTGATTGAAGAGAGCAAGGTGGTTTGAAGTTGTATTGGTTCATGGAGGTGAGAGTCCACCATATTGGAGAAGGCATAGAGGTTATCAAGTTGATCATTGATCTCCTCTTGAGTTTGTGGGGGATCAACCCACATGGATTCCTCAATGTCCCTAAGAGTAGGGGAAAAGGATTGAGGTTGTTGAGGTGGTGGGGCATGGTCTCCATATAGTGATCTAGAGTGTGGGATTAAACAAAAATTTGAGTGAATATCAGTAAAAAGTATCCTAGTAACAAAAATGAGTGATCTAGAGTGTGGGATTAAACAAAAATTTAAAAAATTTAGCTGTTGGCTGGCGGAACCAAACGATTGAATGGGCGGAACCCTGATTTTGGTTCCGCCTGATCCGTCATATGAAATTTGTCGGCACCAAATTTGTGGATGGACGAAACCACATTTTTAGTTTCGTCCCATCCGCCAGGCCAAAAAAGTATACAGAGGGCAAATTTGGCCCCCCGGGCCCCGTTCAAATCTTGAAATTTTTACTAAAAATGTGTAATTAATTAGTTGTGATTAGAAAATAACAGTAAAACAAGTATTAACACATGTAAGGGTATAGATCAAGCATGGGCTAATAATTTCACTAATATTGTGAAACAAAAGAAAAATGATAACATCAAGATTTTATCTACCTGCAAGACATGGTTAGTTTACATAATTGTCAAATATCAAGTTATCATCCTAGAAGTAGACAAATACATCAAACATCATTGTTTTAGAGATATTGTACCAAACACTCATAAAAACCTCTCATTGCCTGTCTAATTTCTTGTTAATCTTGGTTAGGAACCTTTCAATGCACTTGAACATTTCTCTTGTTTGCTTGAACTCTTCTTATTGGTTCTCAATTGCCGGAATTTGTCGGAAGTAGTCAAGAGGAGGAAGCTTGAGTTAGGAAGTCCATCCTCGGAGCTAATTACTGACGATGATGAGGAAGTTGGAGGATGAGGACGTTTCCCTTGAGTCTTTGCTACTCTCTTATCACTTAATGGAACCATGATTTGGTTGACAAGAGAGTAGTCAAGACAAAACCCTTTAGCATTTGGTGAAATGGGTGCAAAGGCTCTATAGAGACGGGTGAGAAGCATCTCGTAGGGAAGAACGGTGGTTCCTAGCATGGGTATGTCGGCCATCCTTTTGGCAACATAGAAGGCTAAGTTGAAAGGTTGGCGGGTTGACAAACTATAAAGCATCTAACAAAGACAAGCATTGATGTGATCACGATTACCAATGGTATACAAGACATTTTCCCTAAGGACTTCTTCCCATTTTTTGAATTGAGGCTTGAGTTCATTGAGTTCCATGCCAAATGGATCTCGGTCGATTTCATTACCTGAACAGGTTGTCCTGGTGGTTGATGTTCTTGGAAGGAAAAGATGCTCTTGTATTATTTCTTTGGCAACTAGAGGAGTTCGTATGGAGGCATATGATCAACGATTGAGTCAAGGATTGAAAGGGAGCATTTATCCGAGTAAAGGCATGTACCTTCACATGGAAATCCAAGGACTTTCGCAAATTGATGGAGAGGTATGTTGAAGTCATTTTGGTTTACTTTGAATTGAATTGGCATGACTCCATAATCATTGGTTGTGAGAATTACGCTAGCATAGAATTCGAGGACAAATCTAGGAAAAATTTGTTCGTTAATTTCTAAGAGACCATCAAAGTGAATGGTTGCTAGTTCTTGACGAATTTTTGTGCCGTCTAGAAAGGATGGGTCAGTGATTATACCCTCATGGAAGTAACGTTTTTCTAGAGCTTTGAAGATTTTGACTTGTGCGGGAATAAGGCCCTTAGTCTTATGGTGTTTGGGAATGTAGTTGAGAGTGTCTTTGTGGTCATAGTGAGTTGCGGGAGGCATGATTGATCCTAGATACAAAAATTACACACTTTAGTCTAAACTAACAAGAATTTTGATATAATGTTCTAGTGTGTGCCTATATGAGGACAATGTGGATGTGCGGTTATCTCGACTCTTTTTAATGCATAAAAAGAATTTCTTTAGCAATTTTGTAACAAAACGAGAGATAACCCAAACGCTCCTAATTCAATGTAGCTTCAATTGAATGTACCCAAAAATACATATTAGTTATGTACTTCCTTTAGCATTCAAGAGGCATTATGCAAGTGATGTTTTATACATAACGTTTTTATTTTTATGAACAATGTGAAAAATTATTTGTCCTAATTGTGAGAAGCTTTTTACAAAAATTTGACATGGTGTTTTTAGCAAATCGTGATAATGTCTTACAAGATGCAATTCCTAACTAAGGGAAACATGATTAGTTATGTAATTTATAAATGTACTTCATGATCTACCTAAGAAAATGCATAATCCCCAAGTTTGGTCTTGTGCATAAATTATAAGCCCTAGACTCATAATTGAGAGAAGAAAAGCAGTAAGAAAGCTTACAATGTTTATTTGAGCTGAGATTAGTTGAAGGAGATGCCTTAATTTTGAGAGTGATATGTTATGGGATGAGTTTGAGTCATTTTTGTATTTTGGTTATGTGAAGAGGAGTGTTTGTTTAAGTTATTTAATTTATGGCCCTAGGAATCCACGGATGGGACGGAACCAAATTCAGGGTTCCGTCCGTTATGTCGAAGGGTTCCTTGGGACCAGAACATTTTTTTTCAGTTTTGTCGTTTTGAACAAATGAAGGTTTAAGCTAAGATTAAAACTACAAATTTGGTTCCATTAGTCCTAGTCCAAGTCTAAGGAGATTGAATGGTTCTCATTTAAGAGGTTTAGTTAGAATATCGGCAATGTTATCTTCTGAGGATACTTTCTCAATTGAGATGTTTCCTTTCTGAACATTATCCCAAAGGAAATGATGACGGATTTCAATGTGTTTAGTTCGAGCATGTTGAACTGGATTTTTACTGAGGTCGATAGCTCCTTTGTTGTCGTAAAGGATAGAGATGTCGTTAAGTTGAATTATGTAGTCGTTAAGAGCTTGCTTCATCCATAGAGCTTGTTGACATGCTTTTCCTGCTGATACGTATTCGGCTTCGGTTGTTAAGATGGCAAGAGCCGTTTGTTTCTTTGAAAACCATGAGGTGAGACAGTATCCAACAAAAGTATAAATACCACTTGTACTTTTTCTATCAACATAGTCACCGGCATGATCTGAGTCGGCATACACTATGGTTTCAACTCTCGTTCCTTTGGGATACCATAATCCTAGGTTTATGGTGCCTTTTATGTATCTAAAAATTCGTTTTACGGCTTCAAGATGTGATGTTTTAGGATCCTCTTGAAAGTGAGCACATAGACAAACACTAAACATAATGTCGGGTCTACTGGACGTGAGATAGAGTAGACTACCAATCATTCCTCTATATTTAGTGGTATCTATGGATTCACCTTCTTCATCCTTGGTGAGTTTGGTTTCTGAAGACTTAGGCGTTTTAATGGGTTTAGAGTCTTCCAGACCAAATTTCTTAAGCATGTCTTTTATTTATTTAGATTGGTTAAAGAATATTCCATCTTCTAATTGTTTGATTTGATGTCCTAAGAAAAAGTTTAGTTCTCCCATCATACTCATCTCAAACTCGTCATGCATGATTTTTGAGAAATCATTACATAGCTCTTGACAAGTTGATCTAAATATGATGTCATCCACATATATTTGAACAATAATAATATGTGAATCCTTTTTCTTGGTGAAGAGAGTGTTGTCTACTAAACCCATGGTGTACTTATGTTCAACTAAGAATGTTTTAAGTCGATCATACCATGCTTTTGGTGCTTGCTTAAGTCCGTATAAAGTCTTTTTAAGTTTATAGACATGATTAGGTTTTTCAAAATCGATGAAACCCGGAGGTTGTACGACATATACTTCTTCATTTATAAATCCATTTAGAAATGCACTTTTGACATCCATTTGAAAAAGTTTGAAATCATGTGCACATGCATATGCAAGTAAAATTCTAATAGACTCGAGCCTAGAAACCGGAGCAAAAGTTTCATCGTAGTCAATGCCTTCTTGTTGACTATAACCTTGTGCTACTAGCCTATCTTTGTTTCTAGACACTACACCATTTTCATCCATTTTATTTTGAAAGACCCATTTTGTTTCAATTATTGTTTGACTTTTTGGTTGAGGTACTAATGTCAAAACATCATTTATAACGAATTGATTTAATTCTTCTTGCATTGCTATGACCCAAGATTCATCTTTTATAGCTTCATTAATATTCTTGGGTTCAATGGTTGATACAAAACAAAAGAAGTTGCTTTGATTTTGGACTTGTGATCTTAAGGTTCTTTCATTTATTTTTTCTATGACACTATCTAATGGATGACCTTTAGGTTCTTTGATATTGACAATTTCTTTGTTTAATAGTTCATCCTTCTTGTCATTATTTATATTCTCTTTGTTTTCAACAAGTTGACTTTCAACTAAGTCATCATCTACCAAAGGTGATGTCTTAGAAGGAGGTGGACTTTCATCAAATGTTACATTTAATGATTCCTCGACTCTCAAGGTTTCTTTGTTTAAAACAATATAAGTTATGCTATTTTGAGAATATCCAAGAAATACACCTTCATAAGACTTTGGTCAAATTTGGTGAGGTAATCCTTAGTGTTTAAAATAAAACAATTACTTCAAAAAGCTTTAAAGTATCCTAGCATAGGCTTTTTACCTTTATATAGTTCATATGGTGTTTTGTTCAAAAATGGTCGAATTAATACTCTATTTAAAATATAGGTTGAAGTGTCAACGGCATTACACCAAAAAAATTTTGGTATGTTTTGTTCATTAAGCATTGTTGTACTCATCTCTTGAAGAGTCCGGTTTTTGCATTCTACTCCACCATTTGACTGAGGAGTACGAGGAGCCGAAAAATTATGTGTTATGCCGTTGGCATCACAAAAGTTTCCAAATTGTATTTCATTATCAAATTCACGGCCATGATCCGTTCTTATTGACACAATACGACTATCTAGTTGGTTTTGAATTTTCTTACTAAGAATTTCAAATTGATCAAAAGCTTCGTTTTTACTTTTCAAAAACTTTGTCCAAGTGTATCTTGAATAATCATCTACTATGACCAAAGTGTAGAAGTTGCCTCCATAACTTTGTATAGCGGATGGACCAAATAAATCCATATGCAAAAGTTCTAGACACCTAGATGTAGACACCATATTTTTAGCCTTATGGCTACTATGAACTTGTTTTCCAATTTTGCAAGCATCACAAAAGTGTTGGTCATATTTCAACTTGGGTAAGTTCCTAACGAGATCTTTTGAGGATAGAGATTGGATAAGTCTCATATTAGCATGGCTTAAGTGTCTATGCCAAAGATTTGAGGAATCATCTAACGAAGTTAAGAAAAGTTTATCTCTAGAAGTTTTATCAATTTTCATGACGTAAATGTTGTTTTTCAAAACTCCTTTTGCTATGTTTATTCCATCTTTTAGTATTTTACTTTCGTTTTCACTAAATAGAACATTATACTTTTTACAACATAGTTGACTAATACTAAGTAGGTTGAATCCTAGATTATCAACATGAGCAACATTATCAATAGAGATAGAGTCATGAGAGATAGTACATTTTCTGATGATTTTGCTTTTCTATTTGTACCAAAAGTGACATTACCTCTATCATATTCTTGGTAGGTTGAGAAGAGGCTCTTGTTTCCCGTCATATGCCTTGAACAACCACTATCTTTTATCCACTCGTCCGGTTTCAATCCAACTTTCAAGCATACCTAAGTTATATAAAAACTCAAGAATTTGGTCCCCAATATCTCATGGGTCCATTTTGGTTAAACATCCCATTAACTTGATTCATGTATGGAAATGGTGGATATGAGTTCCATGGCATATAGTTAGGAGCTTGATAATGTCTACGAAATTTTTGATTCCAACCATTATGATGATAGTTGGGTTGTGCGTTGTAGTTACTTTTTGGAAAAGGGCGTTTCAGAATAGGTGTTTGAGGCCTTTGTTGAATAGTTTTGGATCTATACTCATTTTTAGCAAGTCCTAATCCTGATGTAACAACTGTTTTTTGTTTAGTTTCATTTGTAACAACTTTAGATTTCTTTGTGACTTTAACGAATTCAGTACGAGCCGATTTGCTATCTTTTTGTTCACCTGAGGAACTCATGGAACCAAATGGTTCAACGGACGGAACCAAATTTTTGGTTCCATCTGGTCCGTGACTTCCTGAGGTGGTTGGAGCAGTTTCTTGCTCCTTTTCGGCTTGCATCGTTAGACTACTCAAATCTCCTAATTTCATAAATCCTAGTCAAGTTTTATCATATGGTAATTTCTGGATTTTCATTATTTCATCCGCACAACAAATATTCTTATCAAATCTTTTGAACTTTGAATTTTGTTTGATGAGATCATTCTGTGTGATTTTAAGTCTTTCAATTTCAAGTCTGAGCTCTTGACATGATGTACATACCGTGTCAATGGTTTACACTTTTCTAAACATTTTGCTTTTTATTTTAATTCATAAACTTCATTTTCCAAAAACTACTTTTTAGTTTTTAAAAACTTATTTTTGTTTACGATTTTTAAGCTAAGTTCACACAATTTGTTATATTCTTTTTGTAATGTATCATCATCAATAGAAGAGTAAGATGAGTCAGAGTGTACCTCATTTGAGTCTTGAGCCATGAGAGCAATTTTGTCATTCTTTGGTTCCTCGTCGTCATCTTCGCTTTCACTCCAAGCACCACTCACAAAAGCTCTTTGAGTTTTGTTTTTAGGTGGCTTTGGACAATCTCCTATAAGATGGCTTGTGTCTCCGCATCTAAAGCATTTTCTTTCACCCTTCCCTTTCTTATCATCACGAACTTTTCGGAAAGGTTTCTTGTCATCTCTAGGTTGTCTTACGAACTTTCCTCGTCTTCGAAAGAACTTTTTGAAATCTCTTACGGCCAAGGCATATTCTTCATCTTCACTTTCCGAGCTAGATTCTTCATCATCGCTTGACTCCGTTCTTGCTTTTAAGGCAATGGACTTGACTTTTTCCTTTTTGCCTTTAACAATCTCTGAGTCATTCACCATCACCATTTCATGAACTTTGAGGTTTCCAATTAGCTCGTCAAGTGATAACATTGAGAGATCTTTAGATTCTTCAATAGCCGTTACTTTTTCTCTCCATTTTGAATGAAGTGCTCAAAGGAATTTCCTGACAAAGCTCTTACTACAAAAGGATTTATCAAGTGCTTTGAGAGAGGTAATAATAGTATTAAAACGAGCAAATGCACTATCAATGATTTCATCTTCAGGAATACTAAATTTTTCATATTGTTGAACAATAAGATCAATTTTGTTATTCTTGACTTGTGAATTTCCTTGATGAGTGATTATTAAAGATTGCCAAATTTCTTTAGCGGTTTTGTGCATAAAGACTCTTTTAAATTCCTTTTTAGTTAGAGCGTTGTAAAGCATCATTTTTGCAGCATTACTTTTTGTAATTAACATCTTTTGCTCATCACTATGACGAGTAAGTGAAGTATCCTCATCCCAACCACTTGCGATATCTTTTATAATAGCTTTGTGATCACCTTCTATAATTATATATCATAAATCTATATCTTTTGATTTTACATATGTTTCAAACCGGCTTTTCCAATAAATAAATCCATTTGGTTTAAAAAGTGGTGGTCTTTGCATAGATTGCCCTTCTTTAAAGTTTTCAAAATCCATGGATCATTTCAAGTTTTAAAATACAATAAATTTTAAAAATCTTGAGTAACGTAGCTCTTGATGCCAATTGTGGAAAACTAGAAGGGGGGGTTGAATAGTTATACCGTTTTTAATTTCTTTTCTAAGTTATATTTGTGTGTGAAATGACTTAATATATGCAAACAAAATAACAATATGTAAAGTGCAAGAAAGATAGAAACGATCAAACCACAACACGAGTGTTTATAGTGGTTCGGTCTACAAGGACTCTTTTTCCTTGCCCTACTCCACTCCCCGAGTATCCAACTCGAGAGTTTTCTTCACTAGTCAACAAGCTCCTTATCCGGCGGAGAAAACCTTTACACGTCACTTACACAATATTTCTGACACAAAGCTAGATGTCGAGTTCTTTTATAAGGGTACAACCACTCCCATGACACTATGTATTTTGAGGACTAAAATACTAATCGATCACTATCAGAGGTTTATGATGGTTTGGTACAAACAATGATGTATGAATAAATACAATGACAAACAAACAAGCCTTGCAACGTTTTGTTGAAGCTTGTAATGCTTTGATCTTCTTGCTACAAAGAAGTTCACTAAAATGAAATAAGAATGAGTTAGATATAGAGAATGATAAATGAGAGAATGTATGTTGTTTTATGTATGTGAGTGATGATTAAACAACATGGAGTGGCTTGCTATTTATAGGCACAAAGGCTCAGTAAACCACGGATGGGACGAAACCAAAATGAGGGTTCCATCTGTGTAACTTTTTGGTTCCGCGAGTACCTGAAAACAAATCATCACAATCTTTTATCAAATCTAACCAAAATATACACCATATCTTTAAAGGATTCTAGAGTGATAATCTAAACAAGATATTCACCATATCTTTCCAAAGATCCTAAAGAGCTTTGCAATCTTAGAATAGGATGATGCATGGAATGATGTAAAAATACATTTTCATTTTTGATTATCATGTTTATAAAAGTATACTTGTAAAATGTATATACTAGCTAAGTAATGTTTAAGTTGTGTTTAAGAAAGACTTGTGACTATATATGTAAAAGACTTAACTATATTTATATTTTGCTAAAATAAAGTTTATAATTGTCGTTAACAAAATATAGCAAAGATCGTAAAATATAAATAACATTTTTTATACGATATTTGTATTAACACACTTGTTGATGCTTCAGAAAAATAATAGCCTATACCGGTTTTATTATCGGAAAACATTTGAGCATCTATCATTTGTTTAAGAAAATGAGTATTCTTTTTAAATTTGTTTAGATTTGAGGCTTTCTCCTTGAGTCCCTCATTTTCGATTTTAAGATTTCGACACGATTTGCATTCTAAGTCAATTTCTTTGCCCTTTTCAAGTCTAGATAGTTTATCTTTTAGTTCCAATATTTCTTTCTCCAATTTAGACCTAATAGATTTTAGAGATTTGTTTTTGAAAATTAACTTTTGACTCATTTTGCAAATTCGATCATACTCATTATCTAAATCAAGCGAATCTAATGAGAGATTGTCATCATTATAGAGATCGGTTTCGAAAGGTACCTCTTTTGAAGTTCCGGCCATTAGACAAGCTTCGTTTTTGGCATTTTCGTCGCTATCACTCCAAGCGCCGCTTACGTATACCTTTTGGTTCTTGTCTTTCGTTTGATGAGGACAATCTCCTACCAAGTGTCTTGGATTACCACATCCAAAGCATCTTTTATCACCCTTGCTATATCTGCCATTACGAGCCTTTTGGGGTGCTTTCTTTTCATCTCGCGCTTGTCTTACATATCTACCTCTTCGGTTAAAGAATTTATTGAAGTCTCTAACCGCCATGGCGTACTCTTCATCTTCACTTTCCGAATTTGAGTCTTCATCATCACTTAATTTCTTTTTAGCCTTTAAAGCAAGTCTTTCTACTTTGCTTTTAACTATCTCGGAATCATTTTTTATGATTAGCTCATGAACCTTTAGATTGCCGATGAGCTCATCTAGTGAGAGTGAAGCTAGATCTTTGGATTCTTCTATTGCCGTGACCTTTGCTCTCCACTTTGGATGTAAAGCCCTGAGAAATTTCCTAACACAACTCTTGACAGAAACACCTTCATCAAGTGCCTTTAGACTAGTAATAATAGTATTAAATCTAGCAAAAGCACTATCTATAGATTCGTCTTTAGGAATGACGAATTGTTCATATTGTTAAACAAGAAGATCGATCTTGTTATCTTTGACTTGATTATTACCTTGATGAGTGACTAACAAAGTTTTCCAAATATCTTTGGCCGTATTACACATAAAAATGCTTTGAAATTCCTTTTTCGGTAAAGCATTATAAATAACCATTTTTGCCTCATCGTTTTTAGCCAATTTCTTTATATGATTTTCACTTTGTTTATCGTAAGGAACTATTTCATCCTTTTTAGTTTCAGGGTTTTGTTCTATAGGTTAAAAGTCACCCATGGTAATAACATGCCAAAGATCAAGATCTTTTGATTTCACATAAGTTTCGAATCTAGTTTTCCAGTAAATAAATGTAACACCCCCAAATCAGATCGCAGCGGAAGTGATATCTGGGTGCTACTTATTGGAATCACAACACAAGTAATAGAGAACGGATTATCTAATCCGTTTTAGAGTTTCATTAATCAAAACATAAGTTTTACATAATTATGAATGCGGAAAACAAGGCCCATAATAGTTTTAAATTGTCCCATATTACAAAACATTGGTCATGAGTGTTATGTGTACACTCCAAAAGTGTGTCTATGCCCCTGTCAAGCGCTGCCTTGCATCATCTTACATCAAACAATTAAACACCTGAGAAAAACATGCTAAAAAGTCAGCAAAAAGCTGGTGAGTTCATAGGTTTACATAAAGCAGTAAGGTTGGACCAATAAGTTTACAAGTTAACATTATAATGAGCATAATGTTATACGAAAGTTTGCTACGCTGCGCTAAGTTCCATGTTACCGAAGCTATGACAGTGTGCATGAAATGAGTTCATGTAATAATAATATGGCCCGACAAGTGTTCTATCCCGTGATACTTGTAATTCGACATGGTATACATCCGTTTGTCTCATCTAGACAGTTGGTTCTCCAACACGGATGTAGGTGTCACCCTCAATAGATCTATTTATATCACTCGTGCTCCCCAACGGGAACTAACAGTACATGAGCATGGGCATAATTGGGATACAGTACTTAGGCTAACACGCAATAGTTTTTCAAACAAAAGCATTGTTTAATATGGTCCATAAAAGCAAGCATGTTTCTCACCCCAAGTTTGCAAAGAAAATACGAGTTAAAAGTGGGGCTACGAACTCACCTCAGAAATAAGTCCTCTGAAATGAATAGTCAAGTAGCAAAAGTGTACGGCACCAACACGCGACCTAAATTAGTATGGCAATTCTTAGTTTACAGTTTTGTGTACTCACGACTCAAAGTGTTTAAATAAATTTAAGTCTTTGGTTCGGGAGTAACCGAAAGACTTAGTGCGGAAATTATTCACAAGTAAAGTATTTGTGAAAATAAACGTTAGTAAAATAATAAATACTTTATGCGAAGTATTTATATTAGTAACGGTTACGAGATACGGTGTATATATAAATGTGTTTATATATTTCTAAACTTAGTGGATGATAAGTTAGAAAATATTTATATTAATTTTTGTTATAAATATTTTCTTATTATTTTTAATTTTCGTCTTTTTAGTCGGGATTTAGTAATATATAATATTAATTTGACGAAAATAATAGACAAATATTTTAAAAATAATAGTTTTTACATTTTTATTAGGGATTATAAAAATTTATTAGTTTAGGTCTAAACATAATATTCAAAATGTTAAAATAAAAATAATACCAAAAATTTTAATATGGGATTCGAACACAAGACTTCTCGCTCAAATAGAAGTGTTCCATTTTGTAACAAAATTTTACTCAGTGAACACTGAGCGCATGCTTTGCATGTGTTTTGGTTTTGTGTTTCTTATCAAGCAGAGTGTATAGTGAGTTTCACATGCAACAGTTTCCCATTTCCATTTCAAACTGATTTGTAAGCCCAAAATTAAGTAAGTCTTTCCAAGTTCTTATTATGTATCAAGGTTTACGAGAAGGAGACCAACATAAGCTCAAATAAGTCTTTGACTTACTTGAGTTTATACGACTCAAAATTCAAAATGAAACCCAAAACTTAATCGATTTAATGTAGCGTTTCCAAATGCTTGCTTAAGTTTTCGAATAAGCACTTCTCAAGTACTATAGCTTATTTATTAGTACTAGATTAGCGGGTTGGGCCTTATGGCCCTATTATGGTTCGAGCTGGGTTCGGTTATAAACCCGATAAGTAAATAAGTTCTTAAGCTAGTATATAAGTTTTATACTTTGAAAATAAGATATGAGAAGTCACGAATAAGTACATATACTCGAATAAGCATTCGTCCATCGAGCCAAAACTTAAGTTTGTCTTAGTTTTACGTTATCTTTAGTCATTACGAGCTCAACGTTTTGAATATGTTCGACATGTATGAGGGTCAAATATAGTGAGACAAGCGCAAGTTTATCCTTTACGTTTACATGTATTAACCTTGTAAAAGATACCACATAAGCCCTTTTTAAACACAACTAAACCAATATCACATAAGTTTGCATGTATGTACGCATGTATATGTATGTATATATGTTGACAGTATATATGACGACTTTGAATGGGATCCGTCCGGTTTAATCCGTCCGGACTGGGTCGTCCGGACACCTACACGAACATGTCCCCCCCCCCAAGTATTGTATCTTTGGTTTCCGAATCAAAGGTGCAATATAAAATACAGATAACAGAGAATTGGCTACTGTATGAGTCGGACAAACGTAATTAATGCAAGGAGGTATGATGAACATGCCATGAGTCATACCTTGGTTATTGTGCGGGCCGACACGTGTTACGGCGTATTCCTTTCAACGGTTAAGATGCGTGGATTGGCATGATTTGACGTTTCGTCTTATTATCACTCTGCCTATAAATAGGGGTGGTGAATCTCTCATTTTTTTACCACTTCTATATTTTTCACTGCTTTTCTCCGAGCTCTCTGCGAACTTCCCTTCCGTCTTTCAGGTGCATCCATCTTCCTTCTTAGTTTTAGATTTTCTTTCGTCCTATCCGGCCTTTCAAGACATGTCGGGTGATCATCTTTCACCGGACAACCAAGAAGGTACTAGCGGTACTACTTACTTTCCGAAGTTTGACATGCACATCCATACGTCTGCTATGAATGAAGCCCAAGTGAGTTGGGCTGCTAAGGTTTACGGTATTCCACTCGACCTGCACCCACGATTGCCTCCGGCCGGGATGACGATGATCCAGGTTCCGAACGATGCCCTGGGTTTATATCTCCATTTTTTCAAACAGGGGGGTTTTAGGATTCCGGTTTCTACTTTTCTATTGGGGGTGTTAAATCACTTTAGAGTTCACATTGCTCAGTTGGTGCCGATTGGGTTGAACCGGACCACCATGTTCGAGATGTATTGCCAGTCGCTGGGTATAGACCCTACCGTTATTTTGTTCCGGGTTTTTTACAAACTTTGCAAACAAGGCCACTGGTTCTCCTTCCAGGCTCGGACGGGCAAGAATTACAAACCCTGTTTTAAAGAGATTCAGTCCAGCCTCAAAAATTGGAAAAATCAGTTCTTTTTGGTTGATCAGAGGGCAATTCCTATTGCTATGCCATGGCGTGACGTAGATTCTAATCTCAGTGATCCTCCACCCTCCGCCGGGTCTTATGATGTAGGTGCTGTCGCTAGGCTTCGTGAGGTGGTCATTCCACTTCATAAGCCTGAGCCCAGTGTTTTGTATGCCGCTGGCCTTAGCACTGTGTGGAAACACGCCGGACGTCATCCTGTCTTGAAGGGTCCGGAGGGAAATGGTAATATGACCCTAATCGTTCTTTGCCTCTTTTATATTTCTAACTCTTTTTATCTTATACTTTTGTGCATTGCTCTTCCCCCTTTTCATTGCAGTTATCACTATGTCGGAGCTTCTTCGTTTTCCTTCCTTTGCCGGCTGCAAAGTCATTGCCGGGCCACCTCTTGCTGAAGGGGAAAACCGTGTTACCTATACCTCCCCTCCGGCCCCCACTAATGAAGCTGTCCCCCCTAAGACCCCACACATGGAGGCGGTGGAAGTACCCAATCCGGACGTGATCGTCGCCCGATCGCGTAAAGAGGCTCAGGCGCACGCCAAGGGAGCAAAGGGTGAGGGTGTCTCTAAAAAGAGACGTGTTGCTGCTGCGGGTTCTCGTGCTGCCAAGAAGAGAAGGAATACCGAGGAGCTTGTTGATCATGACTTGAGTTCAACTCATGTTTCTTCTCCCAGTCCTTTGAATCAATCTTCTCCGGTTAACCCTGCTTTTCAGTCCGGGCCTTCTTATCCTGATGCTCAAGAAAATGAAGAGGTGGGTGATCCTCATCACAGTGAGGAATCTGAATCTCCACGGGTCAGCCAAAGGTCTCTTTCTTTGGAGCGTGAACCAAACCGTTCGGCCACCCCTTCCGGTTAGTCCTATGTTTCTTTCCCCCCCTTTTTTTATAAGCCCGTAGTTTTGATTTAAAAAGTTTTATTTTTCTTGCAGTTCATGCTTCCGGTGTACTGACGCAGTTTGTTGATTTGACTGCCGAACGTCTTGGAGCGGATGAGGGTGAGTGATCTTGTATACTGTCATCTGTTCTTGGACGCTTTCATCTTTACCCTTACCTTTACTTTTCCGCTTAAACACCTTTTTTTTTTTTTTTTTTTTTTTTTATAGGCACTTCCGGTGGTCGGCATGGGGACAATGTTTTTACTCCCCAGTGGGGTCTTACCGACAGTTCTCGAATGAACAATGCTGTGAACTGCAGGGATATGCTCAAGAACTTGTTCACCCCGGCTGACCAAGAATTCTATTTTTACGGAATGTCTGATGGGGATGTGTATGCTAGAACAAGCCAACGTTCTGATGCGGTTTGAGTCGTTGTCTGAGCAGTATGCTGATCTTTCTCACAAGCATCAGTCTTGCAAGGATGTTGAGCTCCGTTTCAAAGAATGTAGGCAAGAGCTTCTGGGAGTTAGAGCCGAGAGAAATTCTGCGGTTGACCGGGTCGATGAGCTTGAGCAGGAGAGGTTGAACCTGGTTAGAATTGGGGCCGAGCAGGCCGTAAAGATTAGGGATTTGGAGGCCAAACTTGCTGGGTCAGAGAGTGCGTGTACGAAGTTGGCCAAAGAGAGAGAAGATTTGGCTGTGGCGTGTGGGCAGGGAGAGATCGCTAGGCAGCGTTTGGTCCGTGAATATTTTCCCACTTTCGTTCGGCGTCTACTTCAGAGTGAAGAATATAAAAGGAGCTTGGCCGGTCCGTTTAATACGGCTATTGCTGCTGGTTGGCTACAGGGAGTTCAAGAGGGACGTTCTCCCGAGGCCGTCCAAGCTATTCTTGATGCCTCAACTGGATTTGATCTGGAGGCCGGGGCAAAACTTTACCCGGACTATGACGCTTTGTTTGACAAGCGGTACTCCTATGTTGACAAAATCTCTTGTGCCCACAATAAAAGTCTGGCTGATCTACAGAATCTGCTTCCGGATGAAACCCCTCCAACCCCCGGCCAAGGTGGTTCAGGCTCTGCGCAGCCTTAAAGTTGTAATAACTTAGTTTTTTGAACAGTTAGAACGTTTTTGTTAAGATGAATGGTGCTGTTTTGTAACTGTTTGTAGCGCCCCTTTGCCCGAGCGGCAATGTTACCTTGTATGTATATTTGGATCGTTTCAAGTTTATGTCATGTTATGCTTTCTTACCTTTGGTTTATTTACCTGCTTAGTGTGTTTGTTCAAGGTTGTTTGTGCGTATTTTGTATTTCGTACTCATGTGGTGAATAGCACCTTTTGAATGGTATAACCGTTCGGTGAACAGCACCTGGGTTCTTCCCTTGTGAATAGCACAATTGGGGTATGATAACCGTTCGGTGAACAGCACCTGGGTTCTTCCCTTGTGAACAGCACAATTGGGGTATGATAACCGTTCGGTGAACAGCACCTGGGTTCTTCCCTTGTGAACAGCACAATTGGGGTATGATAACCGTTCGGTGAACAGCACCTGGGTTAGTAATAATAGACATTGACTACACATCGACGGAGGTAGCTAGCCGTCTGCCGGAGTCATTATTAACTTATGTCTTACATGTTTTTGCGGGAAAATTGCTGGCATTCCAACCGGAATGTAGCGTTCATTTCATTTCACATTAAATATTTAAGATTACATTTGTTTACATATAGCACCGCCTTAAATTCATAGCGTTCCATGTGCGTGGAACTTCCCTTTCATCTAGTGTCATAAGCTTGTACGAGCCGTTCTGGAAGGCTTCAATCACTTGGTATGGTCCTTCCCAAGTAGGTCCTAGCTTTCCCAAGTTTTCTACCCGGCTGGCCTCGTTTTTTCGATACACAAATTCCCCGACCTTGAATGATGCCGGCCGGACTCTTTTGTTGTAGTATTGTTCCACTTTGGATTTGTACTTCGCTTCTTTGATGGCTGCCGCTTCGCGCCTCTCTTGTAGTATGTCCAGGTTTAGACGCATTTCGTCTTCGTTCATCCCTTCCTGAACCATCATGGTTCTGTGAGTTAGCATTCCGATTTCTGCAGGAATTACCGCCTCGCTTCCATATGTTAGGCTGAACGGCGTCTCACCGTTGCTTGTTTTCAAAGATGTTCGGTGAGCCCATAGGACATTGGGTAATTCGTCTACCCATCCGGCCCTTTCTCTTCCGAAACGTGTCTTGATGCCCTTCATGAGACTCTTGTTGGCTCCTTCCACTAGCCCATTTGCTTGTGCATGGGCTACCGCTGTATTTATCTGTGTTATCTTTAGTTTTTGGCACCAAGTCTTGAACGGATCCTTGAAAAAGTTTGTTCCGTTGTCTGTCACGATGATGGACGGAAGACCATATCGGCATACTATATTGTCCCACATAAATTTGATAACCTCCTTGCCGGTGGTTCTGGCTAAAGGTTTTGCCTCAATCCATTTGGTAAAGTAGTCGATTGCTACTATGACATATTGGACCTTTCCCGGGGCCGCCGGGAGTGGACCGACGACATCCATCCCCCATTGGTAGAACGGCCAAGGTGCCATAATAGATTTCATCATGTTCTTGGGGAGTTTCGGCACCGGTGAGTGTATCTAGCAGGAGTCACATTTCCTTATTTCATCCCTTGCGTCCCGGTGCATAGTGGGCCAGTAATATACTTGCCGGATTGCCTTTGCTACTACCGACCGAGGCCCTGAATGCATTCCGCATGCTCCCATGTGTAACTACCGGATGACATAGTTTGCCTGCAAGGGTCCTACGCACCTTAGCATAGGCATGAGATAGGATTTTTTGAAAAGGACGTCGCCCTCCATGACGTATTGACTTATTTTCATCCGGAGGGCCCTAGCTTCGTTCTTGTCGTCCGGCCATTTCCCTTCTTGGAGACACCTTACTATCGGTGTCATCCAATTATCTTCTTCTTCCACTATTGTGTTGACCTCTGTTGTTTCTATAGATGGTTTGCCCAAAATTTCAACAAGGATTTCTTTTGTGAGGTGGTTGAAGGTGACGGATGCTAGTTTGCTCAGTATGTCTGCTTTCTGGTTTTGGTTCCGAGGTATGTTTGCTATTCGGAATTTCTGGAAGTAGGTTATGTTGCGTTTTGCTTCGGCTAGGTATTTTGTCATGTTATCCGTGTAAGCTACAAATTCACCATTGATCTGCCGCGCTACCAACTGAGAATCGACCTTTACGGAGAGAGCGGATACTTTCATTTCTTTCGCTATTCTTAATCCGGCGAGCAACGCCTCGTATTCCGCTTGGTTGTTGGTGCTGTAGAAATCCAACCAAAGGGCATAGGTGTACTCCGTCCCCGTTGGGTTTATTAGGACTAGGCCTGCTCCCGATCCGCTCTTTCCTGATGCACCGTCAGTATACAAAATCCATTCGTCTTCTCCCTCAGTATTTCTTAGTTTGGCCGTTACTTGCTCCTCAATCCTTCCGTTGCTGTCTACCGGAACTTCATTTAGGAAATCCGCCAACACTTGCCCTTTGATTGCACTTCTGGGTTCATATGTTATGTCATACGTCCCCAACTCAACAGAATACTTGGCCAGTTTTCTTGAAGCCTCCGCTTTGTTTAGGATTTGTTTGATCGGTTGGTCAATGATGACTTTAATTGGGTGTGCCTCAAAATACCTCCTGAGTCTTCTTGATGGGTGGAGCAATGATAGGGCTAACCTTTCAAGCGGAGCGTAGTTGCACTCAGCTTCATGTAGTGTTCGGTTGACATAATGGACTGGAAGCTGTATTCCGTTTCGTTCGACCAATAAAACGGCACTGACTGCCTCTTTTGTTGCCGCTAGGTAGACACACAGTGGTTCCTTCGGTTTTGGGGCGGCCAGGTATGGAAGTTTAACGATGACCCTCTTGAGTTCTTGGAAAGCCTTCTCCGCATCGGCCGTCCAACGGAACTCGTCCTTGTTTACTTTTGTGATATTCTTTAAAGTTTCGAAGAATGGTAGAGCCCTTTCGGCTGATTTAGCGAGAAACCTGTTTAAAGCAGCCAATTTTCCCGAGAGGCTTTGCATTTCTCGCAACGTCTTAGGAGATTGCATTTCCGTGATGGCTTTTGTCTTTTTCGGATTTGCTCGTATGCCCTCGGATGTCACCATGTATCCCAAGAATTTTCCTTCTTGGACACCGAACGAGCACTTCTTCGGATTGAGTTTCATGTTTATCCTTCTGAGGTTGTCGATCGTTTCCGCTATGTCAGCTAGCAGGGTTTTCTCCGTTGCACTTTTGATCACCATATCATCAATGTAAGCCTCTAGGTTTCGGCCGATTTGAGACTGGAAAGCCGTGTCTACCAGGTATTGATACGTGGCTCCTGCATTTTTTAGACCGAACGGCATCTTGGTGTAACAGAATGTTCCTTGGTCTGTGTAGAATGCTGTTTTTTCTTCGTCTTCGGCGGCCATTTGCACTTGGTGGTACCCCTTGTAGGCGTCCAGGAAGCACTTGTATTTTGAGCCTATAATTGATTCTACCTTTAAATCTATCTCCGGGAGGGGATAGTAATCCTTTGGGCATGCCGAGTTAACGTTCTTGAAGTCGATACACATCCTCCAGCTCCCGTCTCCTTTTTTTACTAGGACCGGGTTGGAGATCCATGTTGGGTATTTCACCGGCCTTACTATCCCTGCCTTTAACCACTCGTTTACTTCTTTCGTAACCGCTTGGCTTTTTTCTGCTGAGAGGGGTCTCCTCTTTTGACTCACGGGAGTGATCGATGGATTGGCGTTCAGGGTGTGTTGTATGATTCGCCTGGGGACGCCTGTCATATCAGATGGTTCCCATGCAAAGATATCCATGTTCCTCTTGAGCATATTCTTTAGGCTTTCCGAACCGGCGGACGACAAATTTCGTCCGATGGATACCAATTGGTCAGGATAAGCAGGATTCACCATGACTTCCTCGGTTGATTCGAACTCCTTCCGTTCTACGGGTTCGGGTTCTTCTTCCGTTATTCTTTTTTTGTTTATTTCTCGGCACTCGAATACCGATGCTGCTTGAGTGACTAACGTTGCTATTCCTTTGGGAGTCGGAAATTTCATCATTGAATGTATAGTGGACGGGATGGCTCGTAACTTTTTTAATCCTGATCGTCCTATTATAATGTTGAAAGGTGAGGGTGCGCTTGCCACGATGAACTTCATTGTAGTGCGGCTGCAAAAACCACCGCTACCGAAGCATACGTCCAATTCTATTTTTCCCATAGGTTTTACCTGTTCCCCGGAGAAACCTGCCAGAGTCGTTGCTGTTTCAATTATCCTTGCCCTGACGGCTGGATGTAGGTTATCGAAGCAGTGCTTAAACATGATTTCACACGAGGCTCCTTCGTCTATGTGGACTCTCTTTACTAGGTACCCAGCGATTTCCGCTTCTACTACGATGGCTTCTTCGGCCAGGTCGTCCGTTGGTACTGGGGGGAAAGTTATAGGCACGTTCATCCAGTTTTCTGTGGTGGTCATCGTCTTTCTTTTTCGGCCCTCCCCTCGGCAACTAACCATATTAATGATCTTTCTTCCCTGCTGGCCGTCCTTTTTCTGATGAGCCTTGCCTCTCTGCCTTACATCTTTGACCAGGTGACTTAGCTTACCGGACTCTAAAGCCAGCTCCAATTGCTTTTTCAGCTGAAAGCAATCGTTAGTGTAATGCCCCTTTTCTCCGTGGTAATCACAGAACCTGTCAAGGTTTTCCTTCCTAGGAGTGCCGGGCAATGGGGGCGGCTGTGGTAGCCGGAGGTGATGCTCAGTAGCCAAGATTTCCCTGGGGGTTCGTTTCAATGATTCTAACGTCAACCTGTTCTTATCATCCTTGAACCCGTAACGAGTGTTTCGGATGAGTTCCTGCCTTGGGGGTGCATATGGGGAAGGGCGATCCTTAGGCCGAAAAATGGGCCTGGGACCCCACCCCCGTCTATCTTCAAAGCTTTTGTGGGGCCGCTTGTTTCTTGCCATTTGCGATCCTCCCACATCCCTCCGGGTGTATTCCCCCTTTGGTAACTCGGTGTTTCGGAAAGCCTCTTCCGACCGGATGTAATCTTCGACCCTTGCTAGTATCTCGTCAACCGTCTTTGGGATTGTGTCAGAGAATTTCATGGCCAGTTTTGGACAGTGGTGGCCGTTCAAGAAAGAGGAAACCTGCATTATTTCTGGAGCGTCCGGAAAGTAGTTCGCCTCACTAACCCATCGTTCCTTGAAATCCGGCAGACTTTCATTGGCTCTCCTATGGATCTTGTTAATTTCTGTGAGGTCCTTGACACACACCCTTAGTATACCGAATCTGATCAGGAACTTCCTTTGGAGGTCATCCCAACTATCAATGCTCCCGGTTGGTAATTTATCGAACCATCCTCTAGCCTTCTCATCTAAAGTTTGTTGGAACATTCGAAACCACACGGGCATCGGCCATTCTTCATGGTTCCCCGCTCCAGTGAACCGGTTGATGTGGTCGTCCGGATCAGTCGTTCCATCATATAATTTGAGATTCGTTGGTATTTTATGCTTCGGAGCGGAGAACTCGATGATTCTTCGGGTGAATGGACACTTTATCATTTCTTTGTGAGGTTTGTTCAGGTCGTCGACCACCGCCGCTTTATCCTTCCGGCTTGTCTTTCTTACGGGGCTTCCCCCTTCTTCGCCCTTCAGGTCGTCGACCGCCGCCGCTTTATCCTTGAGGCCTGTCTTTCTTACGGGGCTTCCCCCTTCTTCGTCCGTCAGGTCGTCCTCAAAGTTTAGAAGCAGTGGCTTGATCAGGTCGCGGTTTGCTGATTGCTTCATCAGTTCCTTAAGAGCTGACACATGGCCTTCTATGAGGGCTTGTAGATCCGGGGGTGCAGGTCTCCCGGACGGACCATCTCCTTCCGAGCGATTTGAAAGAGGGGTGAAATGGTAAGAACCGCTCATTCTATGCTTTGTGGTAGATTGAATTTAGGTCCCACGGATGGCGCCAATTTGTTGAGGTAAAGACTCGGACTAGGTTCGTTGAGGCCTTTCCCTTATGAACCGAGTGAGATCCTGCAAACAAAGATGAACCCGTTAGCCTCGTCCCGGGTTTTATCCCAAGACCAAGCTCCGGTGCAAGGATAAGTATTTATCCGGTTTGGAGTAAATGTAGAGTATGTAGGTGAGTAATAAATATGAGTGAAAGTAGTTGGTCTGAGTATTGAATGCGCTGGGGCATTTATAGTGTCCCATCCACTTGTTACCTGCTGTGCCTGGGGGCATGGATCTGGTACATGAACAGTTGCTGTACCTGGGGGCATGGATCCGGTACGTGAACAGTTGCTGTACCTGGGAGAATGGATCTGGTACGTGAACAGTTGCTGTAGGCGGTGCACTGTTCATGTACTTACCATACCATTCCATTAAATGTAGGGATAGTGGCCTTGTACGTTTCTTGGTCTTTCCCGAGGTTCCTTTTGTCCTTGTTTATTAATTAATTATTATTGTTATTGCGTTCCGGGCCGGACAACTTTGAATGGGATCCGTCCGGTTTAATCCGTCCGGACTGGGTCGTCCGGACACCTACACGAACAGTGACATATATGTATGCTTAAAGCTCAAAAGGTATAAAAGTTTTAGAATGGGTTTAGTATGCTTACAGAGAGAGTGTAAGTGGTGTGTTCGAGCGAGAAGAAAGGAGACCACGAAGCAAAAACAATTACCCACGAACCAAAGGATAACCCAAGATTTCTAGTTTAAACCTTTGTATGCGTAAGTGAGTTTGAAATGTAGGTGTGGTATAACTGTGTTGGTGTGTTCGGTTATAAAGGGAAAAGAAGAAAGTAGGGTTTGGTGTTTAGGGTTTCCATGCATTAAATGATAGTGTACTATGTTTAGCTAACCAAGCAAGTTGGGGTGTGGTGTTTGGTGAACTTTTCGGACAAGCAAGGCAAGAAAGAGAGGGGGAAAGTATGGCTTAGGCACCATACCTAGGTTGAAGTCAAGATGGTTTGGTGTGAAATGATGCTTTTTCAGCCGAAGGTATGGGAGGGGGAGAGGGGAAAAGATTTTGGTTCTATTTTCAAACAAGAGTTGGTACTACACGTGTTGTTAGAGGATTTGGTTAGGAGACTTTGTGTATTTCATGATATTTTGTACCAAAGTTTACTCATTTGTGTGTTTTCTTGTGTGTCGCACGTATATGAGTCGAGAGATGTGTTTGTTAGGCGTCCAAAGTAAAATGTGGCACTCATGGGTACAAGAGAGGGTTAATCAAGGTTTACAAACTCGACGTGTTTGTTTACGTCGTGTACGAATGTGTTTTTGATCCAAAGTAAATACGTATGCATAAAAGAAAATGTATACGTTCGAGTTTAGTTGTGTTTGGTTGTTAGAAAAGAGTGGGAAGTTAAAATGTGAATTCCCATAATGTTTTACATATCCCGTTTGAGTTTAAATGTGAGCCGCGGTGTCCCGGTTTGACACTATAATTAGAATTTATAAAATACATTTTCGGGAGTGTTTTTATATAAGTATTATAAAAACGTTTTGTGGACTCGAACATGAGTTTAATTAATTATTTTCATAACTAATTGAATGAAGGTACGCATGCGGGGTCGTTTTTCGGGATAAACGAGATAACTTCTCATTTAAAATTTAATTGTCAATAAGTGTCAGAAAATATATAATGTGCATTTTCTGATAAAATAAATATTTTTACTATTAAAATAATAGTACGGAAAATTACCATTTGTCACAACCTCCCAGCCTTATTTGAATGTCGTCCCGACATTCAATTCGTGTTACCAGATGAAGACGCAAAAAGATGAGGATATTTGGCCTTGAATTCATCTTCACATTCCCACGTGAATTCAGGGCCTCTTTGGGAGTTCCAACGAACTTTGACAATTGGGATTCGACTATGTTTCAATCTCTTGACCTCTCGGTCCATGATTTCAACAGGTTCTTCGATAAAGTGTAGTCGATTGTCAATCCCGATTTCTTCCAGAGGAATAGCAAGAGTTTCCTCGGGCAAGCATTTCTTCAGATTGCATACATGAAAGACATTATGCACATTGTTTAGTTCTTGCGGTAGCTCTAGTCGGTAAGCTACTGGTCCGATTCTTTCCAGAATTTTGAAGGGTCCAATGTAACGAGGATTTTAGCTTTTCATGTTTGCCAAAGCGTATCACGCCTTTCCATGGCAAAACTTTCAGCATAACTCTATCCCCTACTTGGAATTCCAGAGGTTTGGGTCTTCTGTCAGCATAGCTCTTTTGTCTGTCTTGTGCAGCTTGCATCCTGCTGCGAATCTACACAATCTTTTCGGTTGTCTCATGGATGAGTTCAGGACCTGTGAGTTGACTGTCTCCCACCTCTGTCCAACAAATGGGTGATCGGCACTTTCGACCATAAAGTGCCTCAAACGGTGCAGCTTTTATACTTGTATGATAGCTGTTGTTGTAGGAGAATTCGACTAGGGGTAAATGTCTGTCCTATCCTTTGCCGAAATCAATGACACAGGCTCGGAGCATGTCCTCAAAGTCTGGATGGTTCTTTCGCTTTGGCCGTCTGTTTGGGGATGATAAGCTATACTCATGTTAAGTTGAGTCCCTAAAGCTTTCTGGAGTGACTGCCAAAAGTTTTAAGTGAAGTGGCTATCGCGATCGATGATGATTGAAATTGGTACTCCATGTCTAGAGACTACTTCTTTCAGATATAATCGAGCGAGTTGATCCATAATGTCAGTTTATTTGATGGGGAGAAAATGCGCAGATTTGGTGAGTCTGTCAACAATCACCCAAATTGTGTCGTATCCACTGGATGTTCTTGGTAGTTTGGTTATGAAGTCCATAGTGATTCGTTCCCATTTCCATACAGGAATTTCAGGCTGCACTAGTAATCCGGACGGTTTCTGATGTTCAGCCTTAACTTTGGAGCAAGTTAAGCACTTACCGACATATAGTGCAATATCCGCCTTCATGTTAGGCCACCAATATAGTTTCTTAAGATCAAGGTACATCTTATCAGCTCCGGGATGAATAGAGCACTTGGACTTATGCGATTCGTGCATAATTAACTCTCGTATCCCACCATAGAGTGGTACCTAACTTCTATCCTTGAAGCATAATACCCCGTCTGATATCTTCACAAAGCCATTTGCATTCTATGGCATACCGTAGAGTTTTTCACTTGGTTGGTTTTCTTCCTTGAGTGCCTCAACCTGAGCCTCGAGGATTTTTTATGGGAGAGGTGACTGGTCGTCATTCCTAATGATCTGACTTTCAAGGGTTTGAGTCGTTCTTTTTGGCTAAGAGCATCCGCCACAACGTTGGCTTTTCCCGGGTGATAACGAATCTCACAATCGTAATCACTGAGTAGTTCCAACCATCTACGTTGTCTCATGTTCAACTCTTTTTGGTCTAGGATATGTTGCAAGCTTTTGTGGTCCATATACACTGTATACTTAGTGTCGTACAGGTAATGTCTCCATATCCTAAGAGCAAACATGTAGCAACCGGCATTTTTCGGGCAATACTTATTTATAAAACTCGAAACCAGTTGCGGCAGACGATGATTTTTCCAAACTTATTTGTGACAACTGGTAAATTTCTGGAACATTTTAAGTTACCGCATTTCGTTTTAAAATAAATATTTTATCACTAGGACTTAGGCTATATTTAGTCCACAATGCTCCAGTACCTTGCTCCTACTCCAGTTCACAATTTTAAACCATAAAACAATTTCCTTTTCTTAAATTACTTACGGTTGTCAATTCAACAAATGCAATTCGTAATTTAAAATTTAACACCCGAAATACCCAATTCTCCCAACGATTATTTCTAACGTATTTCTATACTTCCAAAAAGAGTACAAAAGTTCCAAAAATATTTCCTTACGCCTAAGGCAAATTCTTTACATGTTACGTTTAACTACGTATAACTTTCGTTAATCACCAAACCAACAACCAATACCTATTTTTAATACCCAATACATACAACATATACACTTTTGTACCAAAACTACACATCTAAACCCCATTTTATTTAGGATGCCGCCCCCCCCCCCCTCTGGGTTTTAAAATATCACTAGACAAATATCACATGGCATTTATTAAACACCATGCCTCCAACATTTCAAAGCATGGTGAGTTTAAGACTTTAAGTCTTGACTAAGAAATCTTGCCCCCCTCTCCTTGGTCAAATCGACCATACTTCCCCCATACCCAAGCCATGATATTTTTGACCAACCATTATTACTTTGAAAATCTTGTAATATAAATAGGTTACAATACCTCACTATTGCACCAACTAGTTCAAGTGGAAAAAAAATATAATCACCTCCCAATTCTATACTATAATTCGACACACACTCTTGGAGAAAAAGAAGGAAATCTTGTTGTGGTTAAGTACAAGCATTCTTAGGGCATTCTAACAAGAGTTTGGAACAATAATCTTGGGGTTAAACAAGTATCTTGCACTCATATCTCACTAATCACTTTTGTAAGAAACCTTATACTACAAGAACTTCATGTTTTTCTTTATGTCATAATGCTAGTCAAGTATATAGTTAGTTATCACTTGGTACATGTTGAAAAAGATTTACATTCACAAAGATACTTTAACAAAAGATTAAGTTTTGAACAAGTTTTGGTTACAAGAAAACTAACTAGCAAAAATCTTCACAAGAAAGTGATGAAAATATTTTGTATACTTGTATGTTAGTAAACTTGTAGAGTTACACATTCTTGATGATTATTACATGGACCTTAGAATATTGTTAAGTTTATAGTTAGATCATTATTATTATGTTGAAAAGATGATGGAGTAACTAGGAATTGAATTGAAGTTGTGGTTAAGTGGTTAAAATGACTAGAAGATTTGTAAAAATAGTTAGGCATTCTTAAAAGAGATTATGTCCTATTTTGATAAATACAGAAAACTCAGTAACTTGGTAACCATTTTAGGCTAGAAATATAGAAAATAGACTCAATAACGAAAACGTAGCCGCTTGAATGAATTAAAACGGGCTTGTAACGAAAAAGATACGCTTGTTTCAATTTTTACGACGAAAACATTATTTTCATAAAATAAATGAATCTGTCCAGAATTTTGAAATATAAAAACTGATGATAAATGGTATCTATACTAGCCGAGACCTTGAAAAGCCTAGAGTATACTTAAATACCTTCGCGGGGATAGGTCAAACTTAAGAAACGAAGCTACAACGCAAAAGTTATGGCCAAAAGAAGGTTTACGTCAACATATACGTTGACAGCCTATTATTTTCTCTATTAGATAGCTGTTTGGAATTTTTGAATTGGATTTTGGACCTTTTGGAGTACATTGTGGCTAAAATGAAGTAAACGGAAATGGTGGAACATTATATATAATTATTAGGCGTGTTAGAGAATTTCGAGATAGCCATTTGCTTGACGACTAAAACTTGATCGTGAGATTTACAAATTACGTTTTCTAAAGTGGGAATTTTCTAAATAAAGGATCAAATTGACGCAACTATATTTTGACGATAAATATTACAACAACATGTACAAGTGATAAAGTAAAGTATGAACTTGCGTGCATGGCCTTATTTCCGAACCTAAGACATGTGTATTATTTAGGTCGCGATTAGAGTTATCGGGCTTAAATTACCGTTTGCCAATTTATCAATCGGAATTTGCTTTTGCTAAGGTGAGTTCTCGTAGCCCATTTTTCATTATGTTTTTCCTTGGGGGAAAATGGTACTCAAATGATATTTTTAACTGTTTTCATGCTGTGATTATACTGTTTTCATGTTTTTGGACAATATGTGTGTTTTGATTGCAACATGTGCCTTACTGTGTGAATTCAGATTGTGTGACTTAACTTGAACGTGCTCAACCGTTTTGGGATGCATTGTGGGTATAATTTTGGGAAATGGCACCCAGTATATCATTTGGGAAATGGCACCCAGTATATCATTTTGGGAAATGGCACCCAGTATATCATTTGGGAAATGGCACCCAGACTATGTGTGAATCAAATATGCGTGTTTTGCGGTCTGTGATAGTTTGTGACCTTTACTATGTGCTCATATTTGTATATCTTGCTCACTATTGTCCTATGCTTTTATTCACAGCTTCGTGGTTTAACATCTAAACCTACGAGCTCACCAACATTATGTTGACATTTTCTAGTACCATTTTCAGGTAGATCATTACTAAAGTATTTGAAGGCACATTTATCAGAGTCAGACTATTTGATACCTATTACTATGTTTGTCAAGATGTCAAGATTTCAAATGATCGACATGCTTCTCTTTTAGATTTGGTCGAAGAATGTTCTTTAAATTATTACTGAAATAATTGTAAGGTATGAATCTATGATGTTATGCAATGTGCCTTTCTCAGTTACATCCCATGTTTTCGCCTTTGACGGGGTGTGACAGAATGGTATCAGAGCCAAAGGTTATAGAGAATACCGGTTTTTCACAAATAAAAACCTCAACTGTAACCAGATTAAAGTCTTTATAAAACCCCAAGCATGGTACTAGTCGATTAGCCTGAGCATTCCATCATTTTTCCTAAATTACGCATAACCTGATCAACTATGCGTAATTCAGGAGCGATCATGTGATGATAGGGGTAGTTACCTTGGATCATGTTTGGTTGGAGTCGGAGTCTAGATCACCTGAAAATGCATTGGTTTATGTGCGTGCATCTGCCTTACGTGTTATGTGTAATTGTGTATATGTGGTTATACTGCTTTGCCTTCTTTGTTTTGAAGCTTTTAGCTTCTAGGACAATATATGTGCTTGCAATTGTATACCTAAGTGCTTTGATTTGATTTGATATTGTGTGACGAGATCTGATATGTTATGATGCGTTTTGAGCTGAGTTGATATGACATGGTTTGATTTTAATCGAGCTAGAATATTTTTGTACCACTCCCCATACTCGTGCGTTTGATATTATTTATCCTTATACGCAAACAAAACTCATACTATATATTTTGCTAAATATATATAGATACGTTATTTTGAAAACGTTACCTTGGGTAGACTATTTTGGATACGTTATTTTGGATGCGCTATACAATTTTGAATACTATTTTGAGAGGACAACATTGGTTTCGCTAGTTTGAAAACGCATTATATTGATATGCTATTTTGAGAATTTGCTTATCATCAAAGACGTTAAGCCTTTTAACGAAACTTAACTTAATTTCATGACAGTTCTTATTTGATGAGTTGTGAAATTAAGTTAAGTTCAAATCATTACTCGGTTTAATGTTGGTTGATGATTTGGTACTATTTGAAAACAATTTTGGATACAAGATTTTCTGGAATTGCCCTATGCCGTTATGTCACATGCCTTGTCTCCCTACACCACTCCCTTTATTAGCAAGCATGAACACACTGCATTATGAGCTGATGGGTCGGTTGACACCATTAGTTGCCTTAGGAAGTGACCCGCCAATCAAAATGGACACATTAATGGGTTAGTCATATGATTCAAACCTTGGAGACTACAAGTGAGATAATAGGACTCATGAGAAGCAGTGACCTTGTTAATTGAGTTGTTTGTGTTGACCATGATAGCGAGGTTCGTCTTAGTGTTCGCGTTTCGGAGATGGTGCTGATTTAGATAATTCAAATCCTGTTTGTCAAAATTTTTGGTGCAAATGAAAGAGTTTCTTGCGAACGTTATAAAGGAGGATGAACTAGTAATCATTGTTAATTGGACCGTGTTATGATATTTCTTGTAAACAAAATTTGGTTGACAGTCGAAACTGTTTTAGAATGTTTTGAAATAAATTTGTGATTTCAAACGGTCAGAATGTTCTAGTATAAAAATCGTTTCAAATGTTTGTCCAAACGTCAATTTTCTCGAAAATCAAAAATCTAAACCGTATATGAAAAATCATTATTCTTCAAGTTACAAATTTTGCAAACCTATCTTTTCACATGACTTAGCCATCATAAAATTTCAAACAAAGTTGCGCCAAAATACACTAATGGTTAAAAGTTTATAATGTCTTATTCTAATAAATGTTGTTAACAACTTCAAAGACCATGCCTCCAAAAGGGAACACGTACCATTCATGGACAAACCTCGGGGACAATCATAGTGCCTACATAGTATACGACCTTAAAATTAAAACGAACACCTCTGACCAAGACTGGTGTGCTGTGCCTTGACACTATTCTTTCAAAGCGCAACTTCCCCACTCATCCCCGAAGATAAGACTCCCGTGATGATCGAATCGAGTTAGACTAAACAATCAGTGTGCAATTACTTAAGAGACAAAGTGGCCTTTCGGAGTCCTAGTCACAATGGGACATGACACCGCTCTTACCTTTGGATATCAAGAAGTTGCACCTGACCATAAGACCTTTGCCTTTCACTTGTAACAAGATCTCTCGACGTAGTATTTACTTGGCAACAATTTTGAGTCGTTATATATATTAGTCATGCCTAGAGGAGTTGAGCACTTAGACGTGAGAGTTTCACCTAATAATGATCTTCGAGCGTTCCAGATCATTGACACCAGGTTCTGCCCATAGACCTTTTGATTTATAGACCATCGTCTTCAACTATTCGTGCGTACCTGATGACACATTCTTCCCTAATGTTTTCACACCAAGGGTTTTTCCATTAGAAGCCTTTTATCAGCTGTGAGGCTATTAATGATCTCTATCCTCATTGATTGAACTCTATTGGATTCTACTTTTTCTTTCGGATGAGTACGTCAACAAATATTTCCTACATAAAAAGAACACCAACATCGAAACTCTTCACTAACCCTGTTCACACTTTTGCCTGAGTATGATAACCTCCTCATGAAACATGTACATAAGACTCTTGTGATCTGTGTAGATAAGACATTGCGTACCATACAAACACGGCCTTTTATGATATTATTTCGAAACCACGACTGCCAACTCCTTGTCACGGGTTGGGATATTCCTCCCTAATTCCTTCAATTGCATTGGAACAACTTTCTTCACATTAGAAAGCCTTCATTTTTACTTCATCAACCTTCGTGGACGTCGGACGATTCCTTCATTCGGAGACACAGCCTTGGCGATTTTTCTAGCACATATGATTTTCTCCCTCTCGATGGTTGGTCAACAACTCCCTCCCAATAGCCACGGCAAATTCACTTAACTACACTGTAAATTTATTTCACTAGATTTTCTCCCCATCAATGCCCCTGAGAATACCATCAATGATTCCTTCAGCAATAAAATTCCCATCCATCCACAAATTTTTTAGCTAGCGTTCCATTTAATTCCTTCGATCCACGACTCATGCGATGACATGAAGAAGAAATCGCAAATCATTTTTGGCACCAGGCGTCGGACGAAAGCAAGTATGTTATAGGCGAGGAAGATACCAGACACAACACCCGATGCTACCCTTACTTTCTCATCAATCTCTTTAAAAGCTCATCCTTTTTCCTTAAATTCTCCATTTTCTTATCATGATTGATCTTGCCGATAGCGACTCATATCACAGTTCACCCCTTTGACGAATGCCTTGACTCTTGTGAGTCCACAAAGATCGCGATCTTCATAATTCAACTAAGTAGGTGCAGCTTTACGTAAAGCGACCTAGATGGCTACACTAGCATCAAGTGCTAATGCCAAATCTATGACGTGCCATCCTCATACACCATTTCGTGTCTATAGGTCTAAACTTCAACGGACTTGTTTTCATTGTTACAATGTTAAATATTTCTATTACTTGCACGAAACCTTTGGAACTACAAAATCCTTCCACCATTTTGAATCTTGATGAAGGCTAGTTAGATGTTGACTGATTCCCTTTTTCCTCATGGGTACTCGATGTTCTGCAAAGCGTCGTAACTTGACGATAATTCTTTACATACGCCATGGCTACTTCAGCCTATCTCTTCAAGTTTGGGAAACCTCATTCAAGCCTGCCTACGTAGTCTCATAAACAAAGTCTCTTTCCCTGTCGCCTCTACTAATATTCTCTGAGTGACAAAAATTTTCACAATGGTACCCTTGATTTTCTTTGCTAATCCCACTAACTTCAGCCGTAAGTACATATTTGTTGTTTTGAGCAAGTCTCTAACTGAGCCAAATCATTGAAGACGTTAAATTCCTCTTCTTAATGACTTGATTAGTAGCCTAATCTCGTGACAGTTCTTGTTTGATGAGTTGCGAGATTAAGCCAATATCAAATTATTACTTAGTTTAAGGTTTCGATGATTTTGCTCGAAGATGGAAAGGCTTATTCCATCGAATTTAGTCACCTGATGGTTACCTTCGACTGCCCATCTCATTTCACTCAGAAGTACGAATTTGGACTAAGAAGACATAGGTTACAACTTTTAGTAGTATTTATCTTGTCACATAAGTTACGACCGTGACATTGGATCCCTGATTCGAATTTTAATGATCTTGTCATAACCCTGACCTTCGTTAGGTTCTACGTGCAGGCGCTAGCCTAATTCCATAAGAGTAGGCAAAATCATTGATTCTAAAATAGGTGGCTAGATCGTTTACAGCAGACTAGCAGTTTCGTTAACAGAAATTGGTCATATGGATTTACGAGCAACCCATGAATTTTAGTGATTTACGTTGATGAAGCGAAAAGTGTACCGCTTTTAGGGGGTCATTTAAGCCCTAAATCGTATTTATTTGATCAAATATTGCCCTAAATCGTTCCTTTTGTCATTTTAGGTACTTTGGAGAAGAAATCTGGAAAAGGAAGCATTTTGGACGTTTTTGGAGCATAAAAGTGAAGAAAACGACAAAGTCTCAAAATCGGCTAAAAAGTACCTTTGACGGCGTCAGGGATTGCCCTGGACGGCGTCATGGCTTGGCAAGAAAAAGGTGGATATGAAAATTACTCATGATAAGCCAGAGAATTTTGCATGAAAAATCTGACGGCGTCACCCTTTGAAGTGATCAAGGTCGTCACGGCTTAATTTAAAGAGGGACGGCGTCAAGCTTATTTCTGACGGCGTCGAGCCTTGATAAGCCAGAACGGATTTTGGAGGTCTAAAGAGGGACGGTGTCAGGAAGGCCATCCGGGAACCCTAAAAGCGGCGAGGTGACGGCGTCAGAATCTACAACTGACGCCGTCAGCCCTTAATCTCTATATATAGTTTTGCAATTTTTTGTCATTAGTGTGGAACTTTTGTGTGTAATTTTGGGAGGAAACCCTAAGACATTTTAGCAGCTTTTTCAAGGCTTTTTGCCTTGAGATCTTCCATGTTACATTGAAGATAAGTTATCAATTAATCATTCAATATGTCTATGTGTTGTTTGATTCTATCTTGTTCTTGTCTTTTGTTTAACATGCTAGGCTAGGTTTTCTTTGTGTTTTCTTAGATCTAATGAAACCTAGCTATTGATTATTGGTTATTAGTGTGTTATTAGTTGTATTGGATGATTGTTCATCTATGTTAGGCTTAAGAAAACTGGCTAACTTCCTATTCGGTAACTTGCTTGAACGTCTTAAGAAACATGAACCAATGCGTACTAAAGGTTTTTATGGTTGTATTTAATGCATGAGCGAATTCTAGTGATCCCATGTTAGGAGCTTCCTAGCCGGCTTGACATAGGAGTGAAGTAGGAGTTCATAGAGTTGGGGAAGTACGTACGCCACCCCACGATTGGTATTAAGGAATACACCCGTCATCCACGCAATTAATACACACTAATCAACCGGTAAAAGATAGTTAGGGAGTAAGGAAATCTAAGTAAACACATTTCTCTCCATATAAGTTTCACCACATTTTCATTTTCTGTTATTTTATTTTATTTGCATTCGTAGTTATTTGGGTTAGTTGACTAGCAACTAATTCCGCCCACTCTTTCAAACCCGAGATTTTACTTCTTTCATAAAATTATAAAAACATAAAAGAATCTTCTCTCACCCTTAGACCTATTAGAGTAGTTTTTCATACCTAACGAACACTATTCCCTGTGGAGAACGATCAATCCCCCGTACTTACCACTACACTATACTACATCGGTCAGGTACACTGCCTGGTGGGGTTGTAAGCCTCTTGAGATCCCTCGAGAGGTAAAACCTGTTGTAAGGTTGCAAAACCACGCATCAAGTTTTTGGCGCCGTTGCCGGGGAATAGTTATTGTTTAGGTTGAATTTTTATTTTATAGGTCTACTCACTAGATTCCTTTCTAGTGAGATTTTTATTTTATTTTTCTAGGTTTTCTTTAGTCTATCTTTTTTCTTCGTTTCTTTGTTCGTAACCATTACCATCCGACATCATGGAAGGTGGTAATATCCTTAATCCCAACAACCCACCACAACAACCACCACCTCCTAGAGCCCGTACTTTAGGAGAGTACTCCCGTCCTAGCCACCATGGCTATCGAAACACCATTGAGCTCACTCAAGGAGCCAATGTCACTCCCTTGCGATCCGACACCATCCGGTTGGTGCAAAGCGGATGCGCATTCCATGGACTTCGTTCTGAAGATCCTAATCAACATCTCAAGGACTTTCTCAAAATCGTTGATTCTATAGACCTTGATGTTGCCACTCGAGAGACGACCCGACTACGTCTCTTTCAATTCTCTTTGCGGGACCAAGCTAGTCAGTGGCTAGACGTCAACCCGCAGGATCCATCACCTCTTGGGATGATCTCACTACTCGTTTCCTTGCTCAGTTTTTCCCACCGGGAAGAACTACCAAGCTAAGGAAGGATATCTTGATGTTTGAACAACGTCGAGGCGAAACCCTCTACGGAGCATGGATTCGATTCAAGGACTTACTCCAAAAAGTCCCTCATCATGGCATAAATCTCTGGCTTCAAATCCAAATCTTCTATGACCATGTTGATTACCACACCAAACGTGCCATCGATCGAGCCGCCGGGGGCAGATTGCGCGACAAAAGCGCCGAGGAATCATGGGAAATCATTGATGAGCTTGCATCCGACGATGATGAATTGTGGCAAGTTTCCCACGACGTACGCTCGGCGGTCAAGACATATTCATCGCCCGATACAGCCAATCAAATCACTGAGGAAAGCGTTAGTGAACTTGAGAAAAGGGTTGCATATCTTATGGAAAAGCAAAAGAGACCCTTAAGTCCACAAAAAGCAACAATTAACTCGGTCTCGAGCGTTAAGCAAATACCATTGTCCGAATCACCCCGTAGGGAAAATACTAAACCCTTCCATAAGCACGCTCAACCCAACTCACCACCTCAGGAACTTAGTCCAACATTCGAAGCTCGAATGAGAGAATACATGTCAAAACACTCCGAACGGTTGGCAAAATTTGAGGAAGCCGTCTACAAACAGAAGGAGGAAATGGAAGAGAAGATGGTGGAGATGATGAACCTTTTGAAAGAATACACAAATACAAAAGCTCCTAAAAATGTGCTAGTGCGAAAAGATGTTGAAGTTCCCAACACTAAATGTGTTAATGCTGTCTCCGTCGTCCAAAGGGGCGAAAATGATGGAAGAGGGAAGTTGATAACTCTGGAAGTTAACAAAATTGACCTCGTCCCACTTAATGACGGAAACACCAATGCCTACATATGCGATTCCGACAAGGGAAAGGAGGCGCCCACTGAGGAGCGCCAATTGGAAGAACCACCAAAGTCACAACAAGTGAGGCATTACTTGAAGCACGAAATAAACAGGGAAACCATAAACGATTGGGTGGGAAACTATCGACGTACTCATCTACCCAACAAGGAGTCCAAGAGGATGGAACCGGATGATGAATCCGACACATTACCCGGAGGGCAATTGTATGAGTGCCTCATAAGACAAAAGTTAGTGGAAAAGCAGGAATTCTACGGGGTCTTCGAAATACCATGCAGCATTGGAAAACTCAAGTATCTGGATGCGGTAGCCGACCAAGGTTCCGACGTAAATTTGATGCCTTTATCTGTTTATGTCCAGTTAACCGACGAACTGCCATCCATCACCCGTACTAAACTCTCCTTTGCAAAACATTCTTATGAGTACCCGTTAGGAATTGCAGAAGATGTGTTGGTCAACGTTGCCGGATTCCTGTATCCGGTCGACTTCATGATTATTGAGAGGAATGATATGAATATGCCAATAATCCTTGGGGCACCCTTTCTCGCTACCACTAGGGCACAAATTGATTACGGAAATAGTGCCATCCTAATGAAGAAGGGGAAGAAAACAATAAACTTCCCAACGGTCCCACGACATATACGAGATGTTGCTCTACAAAAGAAGATGGAGGCGAACTCCAATATAATCTGTGGTAATGTTCGAAAGAAAATCCGTGCATGGGAGGCAAGGATTAAGAGTTACAATGAAAATAAGATTAGAGAATGTAAGGGTGGAAATAACGATTATATTGAGGCTGATGAGATGACCAATAACCCCGTTGAATTTACAAAAGGAGACTCAGTGCTCCTAAGGCATTCAGAAACAAAAGCACCTACCGATGAACCAAGTCCCTGGTGGTACGGACCATTCACAATTAAAAATCTACACCAGGATGGGGTAGTACGCTTGACCAGCAAGGGAGGAGGTGAAGTGACAGCGAATGTCGAGCGATTGAGACACCACCACCCTAATAGCAAGGATTATATCTATCAGGGATACGTCATTATGAATGATGGGATCACGTAATGTACGTGACTTTGAGTCTAGCTACAAGACTCGTTAATAAAGAAAAGTGCTTCTTGGGAGGCAACCCAAGCTTTATTTGCTTTGTGTGTTTATTTATTTGTTTGTTTGATTTTATTTGTTTCCGTATGTATGTTTAAATTTTATTATTATTGATTCATGTTCAAAAACTAATTTGTGAAAATGCTTTATCTTGTTTTTAACTTCGTCTTAACTACATATAAAGGTATTTTGCAAAAGTTAAGTGTAAGGGAAATCCAAATCGGTTTATTAGAACAAATGAACATGAATCATAATAATAATAAATTAACATACATATTAGTATTTGTTTGAGTCAAATGCTTGTATCGAGTCATAATGATGTTTTGCAGGATTTCCAGGAAGTAAGGTATAGGTTTTTTCCAAAATTTTTTCGGAAACTTAACATGAGAATTCTGTCAGATCATTTCTGACGGCGTCAGGATTTACAACCTGACGGCGTCAGGGTTAATTTTCTGAAAATTTTTGAAAGTTTTGTTTTCATAAAATTTTTTTATCAAATCTCTAACTTATAATCTCCAGGAATCTGCAAAATTATCATTCCACAAGCATTATATCCTTATATATAGAGTTTTGCCCGCCGATGTTATGCAGGTTTTCGTGTTTGTTTTCTCAGGTTTAACAGGTTATTTTGGACAAGGAAATGTTTTGGATCAAGCTTTTGGAGATGCATTAGTCATGGAGCTTCAACATTACTTTGGAAGAAGATCTAACCGTGTTACCACATTATCCACCGAGCGAATCAGGGGAGTATTTGATTTCATTCTTTTACCTTATTACTTTTACATCTTGTTATTTGAACATTGGGGACAATGTTCATCTTAAGTGTAAGGGGGGTAAAGTACGATTAGAGAATGCTATTACGCTTGATTTTTATTTGTTTAATAGTAGATGTGTAATAAAACTGAGATAAATACTTGTTAGGGCAATTTTAGTGCCAAATTTAAAATTTTTTACAACATATAGGAGTGAAACTTTGATCTTAATGAGCGTCTCACGGATAGGAGTTATATGACTAGCACAAAAACCGTACCACTAAAAAATTTTCCACCCCCAAATATGTGAGGTTCACCCTAGAATTGGTAGGAAAAGCATTTATGCTATGATGTGTGTACCGGTAGCACTTAGATTCTAGAACTTGCGTTAGGACCATTCTGAGGCCACAAGTGAGACTACATTCGTGTAGTTAGATTTACTACATGATAAGAGGCATTAGGATTAACCCATTGTTTTACACCTGTGTTTTTGTTATAATTACATTGGCTACATTGGTCAAGTAATTCTCCCGCACCCTTTGCGTTGTACTCATTTTTAGTACACGATACCCCTAGTACACCCCTCAGAGCCTATCTTTTCGTTTCGACCTTTAAGCATTTTACTTAAAGGAAGAATTTGTTACACCCCACTAAAATGTACACCCAAATCACCTTAGCCTACCTTGTATGCACTCATTTTTAGTGCATTATTGTGACAACATTTGTTTAAAACCCAAGTTAATTATCTAATTGATTTCATGGTTGCTAAGTCGAGTCATATCCTTGTACATTTTGTTTTGGGACGATTGGGACTCATGGGTAAAGTACTAGTGTAATGGAGTAATGGGGAAGAACATCATTTATTACCCCCATATGTGCTAAATATTTTAAAAGTACTCCAAGTTTTTCGATTATCTTAATTCGAGTCATTAGAATAGTTATTTGTAAAGTTATGTAAAAGTTCAAGTGTAAGGGGAATGCAATGCCCCTATGATGTATTATTTTGGATGGTAGGGCAAAAGTGTATGAAAAAAAAAAAAAAAAAAAAAAAAAAAAAAAAAAGAAAAAAATCAAGAAAAATGCAAAAAAATGAGAAAACGAAAAATAGAAAAAACATACGGACTACCATCCCGTTTCATTTTATGTTTATTTTATGTTTTTGTTATTTTGTTTTTATCTTAAGATTGAGTCGAGTCTTGGCTTAGCAACATTGTATAGTACATGTAATTGATCAAGATCTTTAACTCGCCACCAGTAAAATATCGCTTATCCAACAAAACCGTGTTTTCCTTTTCCCTACACCTAACGTTATAACCCATGTAAAAGCCCTCTTTGATAGTTTATCTTAGGTGCTTACGCCTAGTGGAGGAGGTTTTCGATCCTTTCCCAAGCCTATGGTAATCTATTTGCTATGACAGGTAGTGAGAGATATTATCCGTTTTCATTTATGAGATTTATCTTGATGACACTTGAGAGATGTGAGTATCTAAACACTACTTGTGAGGTGCTAGTGTGTAATCTCCGTGCTTATTATGATTAAAGTGGAACGACTATTTGTTGTAATTACTTTTATATTAGTGTTAAATGACCCCTAAATTGTATTTTGATTAGAATAAAAGCGCATTTGCTTGAGGACAAACAAATCTCAAGTGTAAGGGTATTTGATGAAGCGAAAAGTGTACCGCTTTTAGGGGGTCATTTAAGCCCTAAATCGTATTTATTTGATCAAATATTGCCCTAAATCGTTCCTTTTGTCATTTTAAGTACTTTGGAGAAGAAATCTGGAAAAGGAAGCATTTTGGACGTTTTTGGAGCATAAAAGTGAAGAAAACGACAAAGTCTCAAAATCGGCTAAAAAGTACCTTTGACGGCGTCAGGGATTGCCCTGGACGGCGTCATGGCTTGGCAAGAAAAAGGTGGATATGAAAATTACTCATGATAAGCCAGAGAATTTTGCATGAAAAATCTGACGGCGTCACCCTTTGAAGTGATCAAGGTCGTCACGGCTTAATTTAAAGAGGGACGGCGTCAAGCTTACTTCTGACGGCGTCGAGCCTTGATAAGCCAGAACGGATTTTGGAGGTCTAAAGAGGGACGGCGTCAGGAAGGCCATCCGGGAACCCTAAAAGCGGCGAGGTGACGGCGTCAGAATCTACAACGTGACGCCGTCAGCCCTTAATCTCTATATATAGTTTTGCAATTTTTTGTCATTAGTGTGGAACTTTTGTGTGTAATTTTGGGAGGAAACCCTAAGACGATTTTAGCAGCTTTTTCAAGGCTTTTTGCCTTGAGATCTTCCATGTTACATTGAAGATAAGTTATCAATTAATCATTCAATATGTCTATGTGTTGTTTGATTCTATCTTGTTCTTGTCTTTTGTTTAACATGCTAGGCTAGGTTTTCTTTATGTTTGCTTAGATCTAATGAAACCTAGCTATTGATTATTGGTTATTAGTGTGTTATTAGTTGTATTGGATGATTGTTCATCTATGTTAGGCTTAAGAAAACTGGCTAACTTCCTATTCGGTAACTTGCTTGAACGTCTTAAGAAACATGAACCAATGCGTACTAAAGGTTTTTATGGTTGTATTTAATGCATGAGCGAATTCTAGTGATCCCATGTTAGGAGCTTCCTAGCCGGCTCGACATAGGAGTGAAGTAGGAGTTCATAGAGTTGGGGAAGTACGTACGCCACCCCACGATTGGTATTAAGGAATACACCCGTCATCCACGCAATTAATACACACTAATCAACCGGTAAAAGATAGTTAGGGAGTAAGGAAATCTAAGTAAACACATTTCTCTCCATATAAGTTTCACCACATTTTCATTTTCTGTTATTTTATTTTATTTGCATTCGTAGTTATTTGGGTTAGTTGACTAGCAACTAATTCCGCCCACTTTTCCAAACCCGAGATTTTACTTGCTTTCATAAAATTATAAAAACATAAAAAGAATCTTCTCTCACCCTTAGACCTATTAGAGTAGTTTTTCATGCCTAACGAACACTATTCCCTGTGGAGAATGATCAATCCCCCGTACTTACCACTACACTATACTACATCGGTCAGGTACACTGCCTGGTGGGGTTGTAAGCCTCTTGAGATCCCTCGAGAGGTAAAACATGTTGTAAGGTTGCAAAACCACGCATCATACGTGTGAGGAACTTATCAATCCATAAGATGTCAGCTTGGTGATCTATTTCGTGTTGTGAAAAAGCCAACCAGAACCCTCGATAGAGAAGTGAGCAATTTAGAAGAGACCAGATTCAAATTTATAAGTCATTAGAACTTAAACTGTGGACATGAGTTACTTGGGAACGTAAGGGCAAGGTGAGAATTGAGTACCCACATTTTTGGCAGTGGTACTGGCTGAATTTTGGGGACAAAATTCCTGTAACGGGGGTGTACTGTAGAACCGGCATTTTTAGGGAAATACTTATATATAAAACTTGAAACCAGTTGCGGCAGACGATGATTTTTCCAAACTTATTTGTGACAACTGGTAAATTTCAGGAACATTTTAAGTTACCGCATTTCGTTTTAAAATAAATATTTTATCACTAGGACTTAGGCTATATTTAGTCCACAATGCTCCAGTACCTTGCTCCTACTCCAGTTCACAATTTTAAACCATAAAACAATTTCCTTTTCTTAAATTACTTACGGTGGTCAATTCAACAAACGCAATTCGTAATTTAAAATTTAACACCCGAAATACCCAATTCTCCCAACGATTATTTCTAACGTATTTTTATACTTCTAAAAAGAGTACAAAAGTTCCAAAAATATTTCCTTACGCCTAAGGAAAATTCTTTACATGTTACGTTTAATTACGTATAACTTTCGTTAATCACCAAACCAACAACCAATACCTATTTTTAATACCCAACACATACAACATATACACTTTTGTACCAAAACTACACATCTAAACCGCATTTTATTTAGGATGCCGCCCCCCCCCCCCCACCCCTCTTGGTTTTAAAATATCACATGACATTTATTAAACACCATGTCTCCAACATTTCAAAGCATGGTGAGTTTAAGACTTTAAGTCTTGACTAAGAAATCTTGTCCCCCTCTCCTTGGTCAAATCGACCATACTCCCCCCATACCCAAGCCATGATATTTTTGACCAACCATTATTACTTTGAAAATCTTGTAATATACATAGGTTACAATACCTCACTTTTGCACCAACTAGTTCAAGTGAAAAAAAATAATATAATCACCTCCCAATTCTATACTATAATTCGACACACACTCTTGGAGCAAAAGAAGGAAATCTTGTTGTGGTTAAGTACAAGCATTCTTAGGGCATTCTAACAAGAGTTTGGAATAATAATCTTGGGGTTAAACAAGTATCTTGTACTCATATCTCACTAATCACTTTTGTAAGAAACCTTACACTACAAGAACTTCATGTTTTTCTTTATGTCATAATGCTAGTCAAGTATATACTTAGTTATCACTTGGTGCATGTTGAAAAAGATTTGCATTCACAAAGATCCTTTAACAAAAGATTAAGTTTTGAACAAGTTTTGGTTACAAGAAAACTAGCTGGCAAGAATCTTCACAAGAAAGTGATGAAAATATTTTATATACTTGTCTGTTATTAAACTTGTAGAGTTAAACATTCTTGATGATTATTACATGGACCTTAGAATATTGTTAAGTTTATGGTTAGATCATTATTATTATGTTGAAAAGATGATGGAGGAACTAGGACTAGAATTGAAGTTGTGGTTAAGTGGTTAAAATGACTAGAAGATTTGTAAAAATAGTTAGGCATTCTTAAAAGAGATTATGTCCTGTTTTGATAAATACAGCAAACTCAGTAACTTGGTAACCATTTTAGGCTATAAATATAGAAAATAGACTCAATAACGAAAACGTAGCCGCTTGAATGAATTAAAACGAGCTTGTAACGAAAAAGATACGCTAATTTCAATTTTTATGACGAAAACATTATTTTCAGAAAATAAATGAATCTGTCCAGAATTTTGAAAGATAAAAACTGATGATAAATTGTATCTAGACTAGCCGAGAACTTGAAAATCCTAGATTATACTTAAATACCTTCGCGGGGATAGGTCAAACTTAAGAAACGAAGCTACAACGCAAAAGTTATGGCCAAAAGAATGTTTACGTCAACATATACGTTGACAGCCTATTATTTTCTCTATTAGAAAGCTGTTAGGAATTTTTGAATTGGATTTTGGACCTTTTGGAGTACATTGTGGCTAAAATGATGTAAACGGAAATGGTGGAACATTATATATAATTATTAGGCGCGTTAGATAATTTCGAAATAGCCATTTGCTTGACGACTAAAACTTGATCGTGAGATTTACAAATTACGTTTTCTAAAGTGGGAATTTTCTAAATAAAGGATCAAATTGACGCAACTATATTTTGACGATAAATATTACAACAACATGTACAAGTGATAAAGTAAAGTATGAACTTGCGTGCATGGCCTTGTTTTCGAACCTAAGACATGTGTATTATTTAGGTCGCGATTAGAGTTATCGGGCTTAAATTACCGTTTTCCAATTTATCAATCGGAATTTGCTTTTGCTAAAGTGAGTTCTCGTAGCCCCTTTTTCATTATGTTTTTCCTTGGGGGAAAATGGTACTCAAATGATATTTTAACTGTTTTCATGCTGTGATTATACTGTTTTCATGTTTTTGGACAATATGTGTGTTTTGATTGCAACATATGCCTTACTGTGTGAATTCAGATTGTGTGACTTAACTTGAACGTGCTCAACTGTTTTGGGATGCATTGTCGGTATAATTTTGGGAAATGGCACCCAGTATATCATTTGGGAAATGGCACCCAGTATATCATTTTGGGAAATGGCACCCAGTATATCATTTGGGAAATGGCACCCAGACTATGTGTGGATCAAATATGCGTGCTTTGCGGTCTGTGATAGTTTGTGACCTTTACTATGTGCTCATATTTGTATATCTTGCTCACTATTGTCCTATGCTTTTATTCACAGCTTCGTGGTTTAACATATAAACCTACGAGCTCACCAACATTATGTTGACATTTTCTAGTACCATTTTCAGGTGGATCATTACTAAAGTATTTGAAGGCACATTTATCAGAGTCAGACTATTTGATACCTATTACTATATTTGTCAAGATGTCAAGATTTCAAATGAGACATGCTTCTCTTTTAGATTTGGTCAAAGAATGTTTTGTAAACTATTACTGAAATGATTGTAAGGTATGAATCTATGATGTTATGCAATGTGCCTTTCTCAGTTACATCCCGTGTTTTCGCCTTTGTCGGGGTGTGACAAAACACAACGGCTCCCAGTTCTAGATCATGGGTTGTGCAGTTCTTTTCATGTGTCTTGAGTTGTCGTGATGCGTAAGCAATCACCTTCTGCCTCTGCATCAAGACAGCACCTAAACCCTTGTGCGAAGCGTCGCAGTATACGACAAAGTCATCGCTTCCTTCAGGTAAGGCCAATATGGGTGCACTACACAACTTCTCTTTGAGTGTCTAGAACGCCTCTTCTTCGTCTTTACCCCAGTTGTACTTTACGTTCTTCTAAGTTAAGGTGGTTAATGGTTAATGATTTTGATAATGTGTACTTTGTAAAAGAGCTTAAGTTTAATCTCTTTAGTGTCTCGCAAATGTGTGACAAAAAGAACAGTGTTCTTTTTACTGACACTGAATGTTTTGTCTTATCTCCTGACTTTAAGTTGACTGATGAAAGTCATGTTTTACTTAAAGTTCCTAGAACAGACAACATATGTGATTGAAAGTCAATTGATGGTCATTAGGAATGCCCATCATGAGAGTGCTTCTTGCCTTAACTTCCAGTCTTCTTTGTGCCTTGTCTTTTGCAGTTTTAATAGGTAAGGTAATGACAACACCATCATTAGAAGTATTTGTTTTAGGTAAAGAATTGCCAGTCTCTATGACCTCCCACATAGAATAATCAACCATCTGAATATACTGCTCTATTCTCATTCCCCATAGCTCATACTCTCCAGACTTGAGCATTGGCACCTTTGATGCAGTAATCATGTGTGTAGATTCTGACTCCATGTCTTTAGGAAGATCAGAACAGTCTTGAGTCTAAACAGGTTCTTCTTGATCACAGCTTCTAGATCACAAGCTCTGATACCACTTGTTGATCCCAGTAATATACTTGATCGAATCCCTTAGCTTGTAAAGGTTTAGTTATCTTAGATAAATCTAAAACAACTAAGTATAGTAACTGTCTTGAAGTATATCAAACACAATGCGGAATCTTGTATTTGATCTTAAGAAGAACTTTATATTAAATTATCAGTAAACAATGAATATCAAACAAAACACTTCAATATTATTAATAATACGAATACTCAAAAGTATTAGGGTTTACAACCTTGAAGTATATAAAAGAATCATATGTATCTCTATGAATCGTTTGTGTAATCAATGTGTATCTCATATCTATCTCTATGCCCTAGAACCTCCTTTTATAGACTAAGGAGTCATAGTCGGCTTACAATTACTTGCTATACAAGATAAATCTTAATAGAATATTTTCTATACTTATCTAGACATACTATACATAATAACCGACTCTAATACTCTAGCAACACTAATAATGTATCAGCAGCACTAACTTTTTATTCTAGCAGCTTTAAAACTTCAGCAGCATTAACTTAGTACTAGCAGTACTAAATTTCCTTCTAGCAGCATTAACTACTTAGAGTATTTTTCCTTGAAGTCTGTCAGCAGTCTTAATTTACTCTAGCAGTCTTAACTTCCATAAGCAGCATTAACCATCATAACTAGCAGCAGTAATGACTTGAAATATTTTTCTTGTAATACCTGAGCAGTCTTAACATCATGAAAGCAGTAGTAACTCAAGAAGCCTTTAAAACCCAACATTTATAGGCACCAGGAGGAGCGGGGGACGGTCCCTTAAAGTTGAAAGGTCCCATATATATAAGGGACCGTCGCCATGTTTACGAGACCGTCACGACATACGCTCCTATTTTTGTCCTGATGTGGTGAAAGTTTATCTGGTGAAAAACTTATCGGGTTTTAGGCGGGAAAACTAGCTGCTGGAGAATTTGAAATTCAAATTTATTTTCTTAATAAAACATTTCTTCAAAATTACAAAAATACTTTTGTAAAAGTGTTTTGTCACATAAAAATGTGAGGTTTAGTGAAAAATAAATTCTTTGATCACTTAACTAAGTTGGTAGATTGTTTGTTCATACCTTAAGTGATGTTGTGGTTGAAACGAGTTTTCTCGATTATAAACTTGTTAGGCGTAATTTTACGTAACGTGTATTTATATTTTGTGATTTTCAAAACATGTAGAGACCGAAGAATACAAATGACATTTTTGACATTATTTGTATTAACAGTTTCGGTTGTTTGAACTTGTATTTCGAATGAAACAATAAAACTTTGTCTCCTTTCTTGAATTCTTTTCTGATTCTGAGCTTTCGATCATGCCAAACCTTTGTCCGAGCTTTGTAAAGACGAGAATTTTCATAAGCTGAAGGCGTAATTCGTCTAATTCATGAAGCTGAAACATTCGTTTCTCACTGGCTGCAATTAGATCTAAGTTACAATTTTTTAAGTGCCCAATATGCACGGTGTTCTATTTCAAAAGGTAGATGGCATGTTTTACCGTATAAGTGTTTATATGGAGTTGTTCCAGTTGGTGTTTTATAAGCGGTTTTGAAGGCCCACAGAGCATTGTCAAGTTTTCTTGACCAAAGAGCAGGATTGTCTTTTATTGTTTTTTCAAGTATTCTTTTAAGAGCTCTGTTAGTATTTTCAACTTGTCTGCTCGTTTGAGGGTGATAAGATGTAGAGAAGTGACGGTTGACTCCATATCTTTTCATAGTCTTTTCCATGAGTTTATTATAGAAATGAGTTCCTCTGTCGCTTATGAGAGCTTTTGGCATGCCAAAACGACAAAAGAGTTTCTTAAGAAACGAGATAACGACTCTAGCATCGTTTTTCGGTAGAGCTTGGTCTTTGGCCCATTTTGACACATAGTCGACAGCGACTAATATGTATTTGAATTTGGATTACTTTGGAAATGGTCCCATAAAATCTATACCCCATATGTCAAAAACTTCACATACTTGAATGTTGTTCAATGGCATTTCATCTCTTTTAGAAATATTTCCAGTTTTCTGACATGATTCACATATGCGAACCAGAGTATGAGCTTCTTTAACTATTGTGGGCCAATAAAATCCTGAGTCAAATACTTTTTTAGCTGTTGTGGTGGCACCATAATGTCCACCGGTAGGTCCATGGCGACATTTATCTAGAATGGTACGTGTTGCTGGTCCAGACACACATATCCTAATCATTCCGTCAGGACATATTTTGAAAAGATGTGGTTCATCCTTAAAGTATTTCTTTAAGTCTGAAAAGAATTTATTTTTCTCTTGGTGGTTCATTCCCTTAGGTAATATGTTCCCTGCCAAATAGTTTGCAAAGTCTGCGAACCATGGTATTTCTTGAGAACTTATTTCATTGAGAGTTTCATCGGGAAAATTATCATCTATTTCATTTTCTATCTCTTCGTTTTCTTTTTCGATACGAGACAATTGATTGGCTGCTACATTTTCAGCACCTTTTTTGTCTTTGATTTCTATATCGAATTATTGTAAAAGCAATATCCAACGTATGAGACATGGCTTAGCATCTCGCTTTTTAAAGAGATATTTCAGAGCGGAATGGTCGATGTAGACCACAGTTTTGGATAGAACGAGATATGCACGAAATTTATCGAATGCAAACACTACAGCCATAAGTTCTTTTTCTGTTACTGTATAATTTGGTTGAGCAGCATTGAGCGTTTTACTTGCAAAATAGATAGGATGGTGTGACAAATGGTAATTTTCACATTTTAAGTTAATAATAAATATATATTTATTATTTTTAAGCCGAGCATTTCTATGCGTAACTGCAGGTTTCTGGGCATTTCTAAACATTTTTTGGGGAGCTGTCCCGCATACTGTAGCTTACAGTCACTGCTGAAAAAGTTTATTTTTGTCAGTAAGCGTAAATTATCCTATTTCTGATAGTTACTGACAAGTTTCGTATTTAACTGAGAAGCTTTCTCATATTTACTGAAAAGCAACCCCACACGCGTACCGACACTACAGTATATATGGTAGCATTCAAATAAATGCATTTCTGATCAAATAATAATATTTTATTATTATTCTGATGAAAACGTCGATAAAAACTTTATTTTGCGTGTACGTGTTCAAAAACGTCAAAACAGAACTTTACGGTAACATTTAAGCTTAAACCGACACACGATACACCAACGAGGATCAAAATCCCTTCCCTCCCCTCCTATGTGTTGTTTTGCCGCCCAACACCCCACAAGGGGACAACCTTTTGATACACCTTGATTTAGTTAGTGCATTATGACATAATGTTTTTATTTTTATACCATAAACACTTCACCTAGTAACACACACACACATTTATCTCATCTAAACTTACTTCCACTTCTCTCAAACCCTCACCTAGTCGAACACAACAAGAATTCAAGATCCACAAAAATCAAGTGAAGTTTGAGCTAATTGGGTTGTACTTTCAAGTGTTTTGGGTTAATCGGAACGTATTGTGGGTAAATTTGGTGCAATTTGGGGTCTCTCTTGGTTTCCTACCTCTCGACTTTTTCAAGACTTTTGTAAGGATCCTCAAAACTTTTTCAATCTTGTTCATTACATGTTCTTGTGATGTTTAAAAGTGTTACCAAATGCTAAATGTTTATGTTTTGTTAAATTGAAAAAGCTAGGGTTTGGTTTATAATTATGTTTGCTCGACTTTTTTTTGAGTTTACATACAAATTTGGTTATTTCTTTCTTGTGTGGTAAATCTTGTTGCTTGTGGTACTAGTTTGATGATACAAATGTGTTTAGTGTTAATTACGCGAGTTAAAACGAAATATACACTTATTTGTATATATGTATAGATCGGCTAGTTTTGTGAGAAATAAAAATTGGGGTTTTGAAAAACATAAAGTTTTGGCTCTAGTGGTGAAATGGTGAAATTTATGCTTATTGGTTTATTTTAGATAGCTTATTGAAATAAGCACTAGCTTATTGGTTTCGGATTATTGGTTTTGGGTAAATTGGGTCTCGACACAACATGGGCCGAGCCCAACAACTTTCGGCCTAATTTGACTTTTTGAACAAATTGCTTATTTAAAGTGCTTATTAGCTTATTTAATACTTAACGTAAAATATAACGTAAATAAAAAGGGTTAATTAGTTTTCGGACTAAAAATGGACTATTGGACCCATTATGGCCTATTCGGCCCAATGTATATTTAGGGAGACAAAAATGAGTTTTGAAACATTTTTCGACTCACTATAATTATTTTTGCGTAATAGAACGTTATATATCGATTAAAACCATTTTAAACTCGTTTGGACACTTTGAGCCCAATAAGGCTAATAAAAGGATTTTCTGCCCAATTTTATGAATGATGACTTTTGGAAATATTTTGACTAAACGTTGATTTTGAATCGAAACATTATAACTTAGAAGTAAATGTAACGATAAATATACTTATAACGATAAACATATAAATTTTGGACTAGTTTTGCAAATATAGTTAACGTAATGGATTATTTGAGGAAATTGCAACACTTGGGAAAAATGAAAAAGTTTGAATAAACGAATGGGTCATGCCTGATTTTTCTAAAATTTCGACACTTAGAATATTTTCGGATGAAAACCGACTAAAAGACGAAACGAATTATTTTTATTATTCAAAATATTAATTCTTCTAAATTAATATTTTTAGACTTTATGAGACTTATATATATATGTTATATATTTATACACTTACACTTTATTTTATTTCTCTAAATTAAATACTTATAAATTCCTTTATAATTATCCTTGTATTATAAATAATTATAATATTTATAATATAATAATACCCCACTATCACCATTATCATATTAATTTTTCAATATCTATTTGATTAATATTAAGCCCTAATTAATTAAATGTTTAATTATTAAACCTTATTTAATATGCGATAATATATATATATATATATATATATATATATATATATATATATATATATATATATATATATATATATATATATATATTACTTACGTATTTTGCGACGACAAGCATTAAGAACGGAAGTTTCCGTCGCACGTATTTTAACCGTACACTTTCACCATGAGCCATCACCAAAGAGTCTTATACGATAAACTATTTTGAAATGTACCTTACCACAATGCAAGCAAGAAATACACGAGCACTTAACACACGTAAACCTTTCAAATGAGTTAAAACGTTTAAGACACGAATATTGCACTAAGACTTACCATACTGATCTAGGTCACGTGTCGGAGCGGTTGCGCTGTGTTATTGTTGACTAGCAGATTGTTATTATTAATGTGAGTTTATAGCCCCATTTTTATACGAATTGTTTCTATAAACCTTGGGGTGAGAAACATGCAAAACTGTTTTCATAGACCAAATTGAACTTTGTTTTTTTATACACACTAGTATACGGATAACCTAAGTATGCTTTAATCCCATTGCGCCCACTATCATCAACAGTCAATTCCTGCTGGAAAGCGCGTATGATATAAATAGATCTATTGGGGTAACTCCCCCGTTCGGTTGGCCCGGCAGGTCAACGCGAACGTATACCATCTCGGATTTTTCCGAGTGTCAGGGGATTAACACTCGCGGGCACCCTTGTTTGCTATGCCAGTTTGGCATATTGTTTGTCTAGTTTCTGATGGATGAGCTTAGTGTTAGCATACAGATAGAGTGTGTTTGCTGAATTATTTGTTATGGTCCATATGTGCTTATTTACTTTAAACCTATGAACTCACCAGCGTTAGCTGACTTTTAGCATGTTTTTCTCAGGTGTTTGAGATTGTATTCATTGAAGGCAGGGCATGGCATCGGTCATAATTTCTAGAAATATTTTTGCTCATGCGTTAAACTCTAATTTGGGATAGTCATGTTAAATGGGCTTTGTTTTAATTGAATTGAACTTGGTGTATGACATTTCACTTTGGAAATGTAAACTATTTTAAAATGGATTTTTAATCTGTTCTCTATATCTTTGTGTTGTGATTATCGATTTAGTAGCACCCAAACATGCATGCTTCCCCAAATCCAGATTTTTGGGGTGTTATAGATTAGTATCAGAGCCAGGTTATAGAGAACTACGTGTATAAAATCCCTAAACTATAACCAGTTTAAGAAAAACGTTTCTTTGTGACCGCCAAATGCATGTCTGCCTAGCTTGTCATGATTTGATCGCTATTTTCCTTATATGATTAAGTGTTATACTATGTTGTTTGAGTATTTTACTTAACATATATGATATAAGTATTTTCTATATACTTACACATGCCACACCATATTTGTCACTGACTAGATCTAAACACACGGCTTGTGTTGAAGATACTTTGAGTTAATGTTAACTAGCACGCGGAATTTACTAACTAACACTTAGAAGATTTTGTGTTCGGTAATGTATGTGATTGTATGAATGTAACAGTAAAAGTAAGAACACAATGTTTACCCAAACGATTAGCTTCAATATATTACGAGTGATCTACAATATCACTGGGGTTCGACAACCTTGAAGCTCTTACAATAATATGTATGACAAATATATCAAAACCCTAACCAAGGATCTCCTTTTATAGAACAAGGAGTCCTATACAAGTAAAACTATTATACGTATCAATCTATCTTAATAAGATATACATTACATCTTTTCTATATATATCTTTACGCGTCTTTCATCTTCTGTCTTCATCTTATAACCAGTACTAACTTCTTGAGGTAACAGTACTAACTGACTTAATACTGTTAATGTAAACTTCATCAGTTGTAACTTTATGTTTGACAGTACTAAGTTCATACCTGGCAGTACTAACTGTTAGTTTAATTCCCAACAATCCTCCCCTAAACTTATGATTTCTCTGCAATTCATAAGTTTCTCAAATTAAACTCCAACTTTGATGATGGGGTGGATTCTTTCAAACACTTATCTTCAATCTTAAATCACTTAGCTTTGAAGAAACCATAACAGTAAGCACTCCAATATGAACTTCACACTTATCTCATCTTTTGAACTGATATCCTCCCCTGAGTCACATAATCAATTTAACAGCAACTGAACAAACTTTAATTCCTCCCCTGTTTGGAAGAATCTTCACCATCACTTTAACTTGAACATATGACATTTGAGCTCAGCTTCCAATATGACAATTTGTACAAGTGTCCATTAATTCATAGTAGTTTCAAGCTGCTCTCAACACTTCCAGACGTGTAACCTTCTGAGAGAGGTGAATCATAGAGCATAAACTTAGTGTTAAACCAAGTTTGAACAAGCAGTACAATCTAGTTGGAACTAGTAGTACAAACTGTTTAGCAAAAATTTTTAGAGATCAAGATAAACTCAATGTGGACTTAAAAACATTTTTGCCCACTTATAGTTTTTAGCAAACTATCAGCTATCAACGGATTTGATATGTCTTTACCAATAGCCGTTTGCTTTGGACTAGCCAACTCTTCACTGTAAGATATGGTGAGTTGATAACCATATAGTTTTTGGTAAACTATCAACCATGAACGGATTTGAGTAGTCTTTACCAGAAACTGTTTGATCTGGACTAGTTGGTTCTTATGTGGATTAGACATGGTGAACCAATTACCATTTGTTGTGTGACAAGATCTCACACTTGGCATTCCAAATCACCAGACTTTCCAAATCACAATCCATCTCAAAATGCTTTCTTAACCTGTAAATGTTAGTCCAAGACCAAAGAAAACACAATACAAAGACTAACAATTAAGATAAGCAGTACCAAAAATTATTCAAGCAGTACAAACTATACACAGCAGTTTCATCAGACACACCTAGCAGTACAAAATCATTTTATTACAAAAACACTTAGACATCGAATTTTCAAGGATTAAGCATTCCAATACCTGTGACCAAGTAGTGAAACCTTGTCACATCAAAACCTTTAGTTAGTAAGTCAGCAAAGTTGTCATCAGTATGAATTGTGACAATCTGAACTAACTTCTTTTCATTACAATCTCTTATAAAGTGATGTCTAATCTCAATGTGTTTAGTTTTTGAATGTTGAACTGGATTTTTAATGATACACATTGTACTGCTATTGTCTATGAAAATTATTGTATTCAAGAAATTATACCCAAAATCAAGTAACTGATTTTGAAGCCAAAGAACTTGAGCACAACAACTTGCAGTAGCCACATATTCAGCTTCTGTGGTAGAAGTGGCCACCATAGTTTGCTTTTTGCACTGCCATGAGATTAATCTGCATCCCAGAAACTGACAACCACCAATTATAGATTTTCTATCCATACTAGCTCCAGCATAATCAAAATCTGAGTATGCCACAAGATCAAATGCAGACTCTTTAGGATACCACAGACCTAAATTAGGTTAACCTTTAAGGTATCTAAAGATTCTCTTCATTACAGTCAAATGAGACACCTTGGGATTAACATGGAATCTTGCACAAGCACATACTGCAAACATAATATCAGGCCTGGATGATGTGAGATACATCAAAGACCCAATCATAGATCTATACATGTGCACATCCACAGCTTCACCACTTTGATCTTTCAAAAGTAAATGTGTCTCCTTATCAATAGGTGTACTTGCAGCTTTAACATCTGTAAATTGGAACTTTTTCAATATTTCAGCTACATATTTATCTTGAGAGATAAATATGCCATCTGACTTCTGCTTCACTTGGAGTCCCAAAAAGAAAGTAAGCTCACCCATAGAGCTCATCTAAAACTGATCTTTCATAAGCTTTTCAAACTCTTTACACATTTCCTTCTTGGTAGAACCAAAAATGATATCATCTACATATACTTGTACCAATAGTATATCACCCTTGTTCTTCTTGATAAAAAGAGTCTGATCAATCTTTCCCCTATGGAACCCATTCTTTAAAAGATATTTAGCTAGAGTTCCATACCAAGCTCTTGGAGCTTGATGTAATCCAAAGAGAGCTTTTACCACCTTATACACTTTGTCAGGATGATCTGGGTCTATGAAACCTGGAGGTTGAGAAACATATACCTCCTCATCAATTGTACCATATAGAAAGGCACTCTTCACATCCATCTGATATACCATAAAACCCATAAATGAAGCATAAGCTAGAAAAAGCCTTATTGCTTCAATCCTGGCAACAGGTGCAAAAACCTCCTCATAATCTATCCCTTCTTCCTAAGTATAGCCTTGAGCCACAAGCCTTGTTTTGTTCTTTATCACTATACCCCTTTCATCCTTATTGTTCCTGAATACCCACTTAGTACCAATAACCTTCATTCCCTTTGGAAAATCAACTAGAACCCAAACTTTTTGAATTTTGAATTGAAGCAGTTCTTCTTGCATTGCTTCAACCCAACTTGAGTCCTCCAATGCCTTTAGCACATTCTTTGGTTCAATCTGTGATAGGAAGCATACAAACAAACACTCATTCTCATCTTCATGGTGTTTTTCTTCGTACACAACACTTAGAAAACCATGATGATCTGGATCTTGTATTTGTCTTCTGGTCTTCACACCAGATTGCACATCTCCAATCACATTTGTAAGTGGATGATTCTTGTTAACTGTTTTATGAGGTGTAGGAAGAACTTCATAATTCATTGGCATGTTGTACAGCTCCACCTCTTCATCAGAAAGACTACCAGTATCAACTGTTGGTTTAGCAGTATGAAGATTTGAACCATCAGTACCTTATTTTGGCTCAGCAGAACTAACTTCATTTGTACCGCTCTTAGGAATTTCTGTGTCTTTACCTTCCAGTCCACTGATTTCATCATTCTTCTCTTTATCAGCATCATTCTTTGAAGAAGAATCATACAATGGACTGTCTTCCAAGATTGGCATCAATATATACTCTTCATCATCTTCTTCTGAACCTGCATCATGGTTAGTATTTGTACCGTAACAGGCACATACTTCATAGAATCTGAAAGCATATCCAGATCAAACAACCAATCTGGACCAGCACCTACAACATTTTGTATATTCTCTTGAAATTCTATGTGCAGATTCTCTTCTACATGCCTGGTGTTCTTATTATACACCCTAAAAGCTTTACTATGCAAAGAATAACCAACAAAAAAACCCTCATCAGATTTCCCATCAAACTTTCCTAATTGGTCTTTGGTATTAAGAATAGTGACATGGCAACCAAAAGGTCTCATGAAGCTTAAGGCAGGGGTTCTACCTCTAAAAAGTTCATAAGCAGTTTTGTTATGAGGTTGCACAACTAGAACCCTATTCTAAACTTAAAAAGCAGTACTAACTGCTTCAGCCCAAAATGAAATAGGTAACTTAGAGTCAGCTAACATTGTCCTAGTAGCCTCTATTAAAGTCCTATTCTTCCTTTCAGCTACTCCATTTTGCTGTGGGGTTCTAGCTACACTAAATTCCCTTTTAATACCCTTTTCTTTGCAAAACTCATCCATAACCCTGTTTTTAAATTATGTTCCATTATCACATCTGATTATCTTAACTCTCTTATCAGCTAGGTTTTCTACCTCAACTATAAATGACTTAAGGATCTCACTCGTCTCATCCTTAGTCCTCAAAAAGAAAACCCAAGTAAACCTAGAATAATCATCAATGATAACCAAACAATATCTTTTATGATTCAAGCTATTAACAAAAGTTGGACCAAACAAGTCCATATGAAGCATGTATAAAGCTTGATTGTTAGAGTTATGCATCTTTGGCTTACAAGAAGCTCTGTGTTGCTTACCCTTAAGGCAAGAAACACAGGTTTGGTCATTTTGAAAAGACTTGTTAGGTAAACCTCTTACCAAACCATTTTTAGCAATTTTGTTAATGGTTTTGAAATTAACATGACCAAGCCTTCTGTGCCACAACATTGACTCCTCCAATGTGGCTTTTGCAACAAGGCAAGTAAGACCTTCTTTGGGAACAAGTTTATTCATCTCAACACTGTATGTGTTACCCTTTCTGGGGATTTTAAGCAATACTTGATTTTCATCAGGTAGCTTGAAATCAGGAGAAAGAATAAGACAATCAGTATCAGTGAATAACACCTTGTTCTGTTTATCACAAATTTGTGATACACTAAAAAGGTTGTACTTTAGCTCTGGTAAAAAATACACATTTTCAAAGTCAAGATTACCAGTTTTAATTACACCTTTACCAGTAATCTTACCACCAACTCCACCTCCAAAGATAACAGGTCCACCATCCAAAGCTATGAAATCTGAAAGGTATGACATGTTACCAATCATGTGCCTTGAACATCCACTATCTGAGTATCCTCTATCTTCTCCATCATTTGTTGAATGTTCCTGCACACAGAATAAGGGGGTTAGTTCCTTTTGGGGACCCAAGCCATCACTGACTTGGATCTACCTCGTGCATCAATATAAGAATATTTATTGAAAGTCATTGATGCACCATTGGGTTTGGTATGTTTCCTTACCCAACGTACTGAGGTCTTCACAGCATTGCCCCATTGACCCTTAACACTCATATGCCTAGCATTAGGAATTGCTAGTCTAGCAGTACAAACTGCTGGCCTAGCAGTTGAAACTGCTGGTTTAACTTTAGGCACCCATTTTTGATTACTCAAAGATGTTTTCTTGTAAAAGGGTCTGTTAACTGTTTGTGCATGATTTGAAAATGGTTTTGCACTTGAAACAGTCTGTTTGTTATTAAACCACTTGTTTTGTCTAGCAGTAGAAACTGTTTTAATGCCAGACGTTAACATAACTGCTCTGGGTGTCATCTTTTGGTTCACATTAGGGTTAGTCAATCTAGTTGGACTGTTTTGATTTACCCTAGCATTGGTATTCCCATTCACCCTTGAATTCCCAAAAACCCTCTTTTTCCATGGGTTTGAATCACAATAAGCAGCCAAATGGTCAAAATTACCACATACAAAACACACTTTGTTTTGCATAACAAACTCTTCACCTAGTTGTTGAGATTTCAAGTTGTTCCAGTTCCGTTTATTGCCCCTAGGAACTGATGATCTATGTGTAGACCTATACATCTCAGCATACTTAACATTTTTCCTAACTGGTTTTATGTTTTCATGTTTAACCACTTTAGGAACATGTTTTACTTCTACCTTAGCAACATCAGGTTTAACCTTAACCTGATCATCCTCATCTTCAGATGTCCAATCCTCTATGGTTGGTGCATCTGAGTCCCTTCCAGAGGACACCTTATCCTCAGAAAGTGATTTTTCACTAGCACTCACAAAAGAATCCTCAGGTTTGACAAATTTAATAGAACTCTCATTTGTCTTATGACCATAACCAGGAAACTCAATATCCTTAAACTCTTCTAAACCTGTATGAGCTAAATCTATTCTTGGAGGTACAAACATTCCTCTATTTGGGGGTGCAACTGACTTATATCCTAAACCAGACTTTGCTTTATTAAGTACTTGACTCTTTATTATTTTCTGAACTCCTTTAGATGTATGTTCAAGAGTGTCAACACTTAATTGTATGTTCTCTTTTTCTTTCTTAAGTTTCTCTAGTTTATATACAAGCCCACTCATTTTATCATCTCTCAGTTGCAAGTCTCTTTTTAACACAGCTATATCATCATTAAAGTTAGCTTCATTCTTTCTATAAAAAAACAAGTTGTTCTTCTAAAACAGCTAATCCTCTTTTATGGTTAGAAAGACTAAAGTTTACTTCATTAAAATCTGTCCTAAGATTATCATACTGTATTTTAAGAGACTCATAATCTTTTAAAGCTTGACAAGAATTTGAACACTTTTGAACCTTATGTACCTCTGAGTCTGAGATGGCCATCAATCCCAAGTTGGCTGGTTCCTCCTCCTCTTTCATGAATCTCCAATCAATGCCAGCTCCATCAACAGCCACCATTGCTTTAGAAGAAGTGTCTTCCACATTCACTGTTCTCCTATTACCCTGCTGACTTCTAAACCCTTTAGCCTTGTTATCCTGTTGTCATGGGCTTCTACACTCTCTGGCAAAGTGTCCCATCTTGTGACAATTATAACACTCCACCTTCGACTTATCATATCCAGCAACATCCCCTCCATTGAGTGTAAGCTTCTTTCCAGTCCTTTGGAAATACCTCTTTACCCTTATGCTTAACAAAGCCATCTGCCACTTCAAGTCCATGGCATCCAATTCATCTTCATCAATTTGAAGAAGGTCTTCATTGTAGATTTGAGACCCACTGGATTGCTCAGATACAAAGGCATATATAGTCTGATCACTCAAGTTAGCAGTACTAGTTTTTACACTAGCAGTACTAACTTTTGGGCAAGCAGTACAAACATCTGGATCATCATTAGTACTGCTATTGCTGGAGGAGGACACAAATGCTAAGTTTCCAGATTTAGAACTGGAGCTTTCAACCTTCTTCACCTTTTGTTCAACAATCTTAAGATTGTTGTACAATTCATTGAGTGTCATCTTCTCCAGCTCTGGTTTGTTACTCCAAACCACAACATGAGTGTTCCAATCAGCAGACAAACTATTGAGAAACTTTAAGTTTAGGTCTTCTGAGGGAATCACAATCTTCAAACCAGCAAGCTGACTCACAATTCTTTGTAGCCTGTTGAAGATTTGATCAAGGGTTTCAGTGCTTGATGCACTGAAATTCTCATAACTCTGCTTCAGTAATGTTCTATGTGCCTTTTTGGTGGCTTCATTGCCACCAAACCTTTCAACAATAGCTGCAAACAGTGTCTTTGCAGTTTCATAGTGACTAAAATTCAGCACTTGGTCATTAGGAAGAGTCATGAGTAACAGACTTTTAGCTTTAAGATCATTCTTTTTCTTTATTCTTTCATCATTAGTAACTGGCTCAGTGTTAAGCTTGGTAGTTTTAGAACCATCAGCCAGTGTTTCTTCAGAAGTTGTTGGCTTGAAAGAATCACCATGTAGAATAATATCCCACAATGCATAATCTTGCACCATAAAATATTGCTCAATTCTGAGCCTCCATAAATCATATTCGTTCTGTTTTAGCATTGGGAGTTTGGCAAGGATTGAGGTTTGTGGTGTTTCCATGTCCATCTTCTTGTGTTGAAGATACTTTGAGTTAATGTTAACTAGCACGCGGAATTTACTAGCTAACACTTAGAAGATTTTGTGTTTGGTAATGTATGTGATTGTATGAATGTAACAGTAAAAGTAAGAACACAATGTTTAACCAAACGATTAGCTTCAATATATTACGAGTGATCTACAATATCACTGGGGTTCGACAACCTTAAAGCTCTTACAATAATATGTATGACTGATATATCAAAACCCTAACCAAGAATCTCCTTTTATAGAACAAGGAGTCCTATACAAGTAAAACTATTATACCTATCAATCTATCTTAATAAGATATACATTACATCTTTTCTATATATATCTTTACGCGTCTTTCATCTTCTGTCTTCATCTTATAACCAGTACTAACTTCTTGAGGTAACAGTACTAACTGACTTAATACTGTTAATGTAAACTTCATCAGTTGTAACTTTATGCTTGACAGTACTAACTTCATATCTGGCAGTACTAACTGTTAGTTTAATTCCCAACGGTCACAGACCATGTCTCTTCCTTCCGATGTTCGTGATGAGGTACTTGCTGCTGGACACACTTCCCCGCTTCGACGACCAGTTCCATTTTCAGATGACCCGTTGATGGAGGTTGTCAGAGCAGCTGCTCAGCCTACGCACACCACTCCAGCATCTACCTCACCATACCTACCCCGATATGCCACAGCTCACCATTTATCTCCAGCTCAGCTTTACACCCTCACCCAGCATACTCAGACTACCCCATCCACCAGCCGTCACACTACTCGTATGTCGGTACATTCTGGATACCGTCTATGATTCTCAGATTTTCCAGATCCATCACCTCGGAGGAGGACCCGATCAGCTTATGAGGGTACCTCTGCTTCACCATCATCACAGTCACCTATGTCATCTCTAGATCATTCCCCTCTCCATCAGAGATTGCGGAGATCTATTCAGTCTTACTATGATGAGGATGAGGATCCAGTGGAGGATCCAGTGCAGGTTCAGGTAGAGCCCACACCAGCAGTGACAGTACCCGTCGAGCACGCTTCTATTTGTATGTGTGTTGACAGGGACAGAGGGGTACCGATGGAACTAGATCAGGTGATGATGCCACGAGATGGCAAGGGCATCATAGAAGATGTACAGGGGGTATTTGAGGTAGGGCAGAACTCTAGGGCTGCCCAGATATAGGATTTGAGTGATACCCAGTGGATTGACATTACTTGTGATACCAGCACGGGTGTGCGTGCTGCTAGTCCGGAGTACACTCCACCATCTCCTTCGTTCGTGCCACCTCAATCTCCGATACCTTTTTCGCTTCCATCACCAGTGGTTTCTCCGCTTCTACCAGCCTCACCAGCTGAGTACGAGGAGCCTATTGTCATGGAGAAGGTATGGATTCAGCTGGCAAACCATGCCAGTTTGCTCGATGTGCACTCATATCAGATTAAGAGGTTAGAGCAGCCTGACCGTATTCAGAGTGTTGAGAGGCGGATTGGGACAGTTGACAGAGCCGCATGTGTATTGTTTGAGGAGATGTTTGCTGACAGACGTGTGATGATTGGCCTGAGAGCCAGATTAGAGGCACTAGAGAGGTCACACGGTAGGGAGCTTAGGGATTTGGACTTTAGGGCTATCGGTTTTGGCAGAGGCCAGACCAGAGTTCATGGGATGTTGAGGAGAGCTCGAGGTACTGATCACGCTTAATGGTAGAGGATCATGACTGCTGAGTATACGATCGATGAGAGAGAACCAGGAGCTGAGACACCGTGTGGATCATTTGGAGGGATGACTGCAGCATTCGAGCAGTTACGCCTTGAGCGTGACCGAACTTAGATTAGTTTCCAGTAGATGATGTATTTCACTAAATTGATGAGTTATCAGTTAGTGATGGACTATTAGCCTTGCTTGTGATTTTGTGTACCTCTATTCTATTCAATATATATATATATATATATATATATATATATATATATATATATATATATATATATATATATATATATATATAAATATAACAAGCTTGGTTTATCTATTTCGATTGTTCGTTTCCTCTGTGGTTGACTTTATTCTTGCATTATGTATGTGATGTTCATATACTCATGTGACACCTTCACTCTATAATCGAGATCTCATTTATCGTCATCTTCTTGTGATGCAGATAGATGGCACCCAAGCGAAAGTCAACCAGAGTCACACGAGGATGAACTGCTGACACACCTGCCCCAGCAAGAGCGGTGCGAGGTAGGACTGCTGAGAATGCCACCCCGGCAAGAGCCACGCAGGCAGAAATGCTGAGAACGCCGCCCCAACCAGGGTTGCGGCAAACCCACCTGTGGTGAACCAAGCAACGCTAGATCAGCTTGTCAATGATCTTGTGGCCGCCGCACTCGCAGCCGCAAACAACTCAACCACCAATACCAGAACGTCAAGGCCAGTTACCAACAGCCGTGGCTGCACTTACTCTGAATTCCGAAAGATCATGGTTGGAGGTTTCGGAGGAACAGAGGGAGCCGTTGGCCTGACTAGGTGGATTGAAAAGCTGGAAACTGTGTTTCGCATTAGTGGTTGTAACGATGACGACAGGGTCAAATATGTATCTTTCACTTTCATGGATGCCGCTTTGAGCTGGTGGAACAACAACATGAAATCTGCTAACATGGATGTTGCTTATGCTATGTCGTGGGATGACTTCAAGGAGTTAGTGCTTAGGAAGTATTGCCCACGAAATGAGGTCAAGAAGTTGGAGATAGAATTTTGGAACTTGAAGGTGTAGAATAACAACATGGCTGCTTACAACCAGAGATTCCAGGAACTGGCTTTGCTATGTCCTGAAATGGTTCAGACTGAAACGCGATTGCTTGAGAGGTATGTTGGAGGTTTGCCAAAATCCATAAGAGGAGATGTGACTACCTCCAGGGCTGCAGATCACCATGAGACCATGGAATAGCCAACAAGTTGATGGACCAGGAATTGGAGGATGTCCCAGAAAAGAGTACTAACAACAAGAGAAAGTGGGAAGACCACTCAAAAGGTAACAATAGTAACTCTCAAAACAAAAGGCAGGAAGTGGCAAAGGCTTACACAGCAGGATCAAGTAAGAGAAAAGGGTATGATAGGAATGCACCTCTGTGCAACAGCTGTAAGCTACACCACAAAGGCCAGTGCACGGTTAAGTGTCACAACTACCAGAGAGTGGGACATTTGGCCAAGAATTGCAGGTCCAGACCCCTCGCCACAGCTCAAGCAGCACCACCCAACAACTGTAGGGCGGAAGTCACCTGCTATGGATGTGGTGAGAAGGGTCATTACCGTAATGAGTGCAATAAACCTAGGAATCAGGGAAACGGTGGTGGTCATGGTAACCAGGGAGCAGCAGTTAACAATAGGAACCAGGGCAATGGAGGAGGAGCCCGTGAGAGAGTTTATGTTGTGGGCAGAAGGGAAGCCCAGGACGACCCGAACGTGGTGACGGGTATGTTTCTTTTAAATAATCGTTATGCATCAAAATTATTCGATACGGGAGTAGATAGAAGTTTTGTGTCGACTGCTTTTAGTTCCTTAATTGATATTGCTCCAACCACCTTAGACAACGTCTTTGACATAGAATTAGCTAACGGGAATTTAGAAAGGGTAGATACCATTATAAGAGGTTGCACTCTAAACTTGTTAAACCACCCGTTCAACATCGATCTCATGCCAGTTGTTAGGAATATGAATATTCAGTTGAAGACTCGGTCACCCCGAGTACTTATTAGCACATCATAGCTCGTAGGATTATTAGTATTATTATTAGTAGTTTAGTTATTATTTGTATTGTGGAGTGGGTCGGGTCTTTACCCACTGTCAGCTCGCTCCGATCCACAGCCCGCTAGGGGCACAATATGTATGTAGTATAAATACCCCTTCCCACACTTGGGAAGGGTTGGACCTCATTTCACACTTAATCTAATATATCACTAGTTTCTCTCTCTAAGAGGTTCCATCTCTTTCTCTCTCTACATATTCTATTCAATCCATAATCTAGCTCCAAAAAAGTGTTTCTTTGATTGTGAATATCCTACAATTGGTATCAAGAGCCATGGTTAGGTCCATGTGTGTTGATATTCACAGATTCGAGTAGATTGGGGATTGTTTTTGGGTCGAATACTTTAGCTCCTAAAAATCCATTTTGTGCTTTGTTTAGTGGTTAAAAGTTGTTAAATCTTGTACTTTATAGCTTAGGGATTACATAGGAGTAGTTTTTGGTGTTTGGAATCACAGATCTAGGCTTTGTGTGGTGAGTTTTGGAAGATTCGAAGCTTGTTCTAAGTGGCGATTTGTCTCTCTGGAAAACCTTCTTCGCAGCGATTTGTGTCGTGTGGGAAACAAAAAGTAGCGATTTGTGTTTTCTCGAGATAGCGATTTGTCCCTTTACCAGATTTGGCAAAAAACGACAAACAGCTACGATAGTGACTTGTTTGGCGTTTTGTGGCTGGCGATTTGTCTCTGATAGTGACTGTTCTGTCCTGTAGCGACTTAGCGATTTGTGTCTGGCGATTTGTGTCAAAGATAGCGATTTGTCCAGGTTCATAAAGCAGCGATTTGTCCTTTCCAAAGCTAGCGATTTGTCTGTGGCGATTTGTCTGTGGCGATTTGTCTGTGGCGATTTGTCTGTGGCGATTTGTCTGTGGCGATTTGTCTCTGGTGATTTGTCTGTGGCGATTTGTCTGTGGCGATTTGTCTGTGGCGATTTGTCTATTGTGATTTCTAGTGGCAAGTTACTCTTTGTTTACGGTTTATTCTTGATTTTGTAAAACCCCGCGAAAGAATCTATTTCTCGGTTTAAATCATAGAATTGTACAATCCCGTGCACGTTAATATCATGTCAAATACTTCAGATTCTGCTATATCAGAGATACTCAGATTGTACAACATGATTGACAAACAAAAGATTCCCAAAGATGTTCGACAGATAAACATGTTTGACTATGTTGGTGCCAATAGAGACTTTGTGTGCCCGAATTCTCAAGAAAACAAGCTTCATCAGCCACTGACAAATGTTGGTGAGTCAAATACTGCTAGGAACAACGTGCAACATGAGAAACACAACGAAGCGTCGGCTGAACCTAATGGGGTATCTTCTGTCATTAATAATGATAATGTGTCGCATGAACAAAAGATTCCCGACAAAGTAAAACAGACAAACGTTGTTGAGTCAGATATTGCTTATATGGGAAATAGCGATGTTTTCCCATATGAACAATATGTGAATCACAACGAAGCGTCTGTTGTACCTAGTTGTGCATCTTCTTGTAACCACTGCGAAAATCCCACTATTATAATAAACCATCTTACAGAATATTTATCCTTTTTCCACGTAGAATTTTTTTTCTTTTCTTGATTGTAACTGTTATCTTATATGACGTAGATCACATCCTCGATAAACGTGCTCGCAACCCAACCCTAACTGATTTAGTATTCAACTATGTAAACATCCTTGACCTAAAACGTTATGAGGTCCCGTTTATCACTTTACATTATTTCGCTAACGTACGTTTAAAACTAAACGTTTCTTATTTAATAAGAGTTTATGAAACCCTAAACTACCATAACGACATGTGAAGATAATGAAACCCTAAAAATACTGAAATGAAATTTATTTAAATAATGTACAAGTCACTAAAGCACAGAAACCCTAATCCCACTATAACTTCTGATAAAACCCTAATTTCACAAAAACTATTATTTTATTTACAAACCCTAGCTAATATTTTTATAAAAATATTATGTACAAGTTTTTTAAACTAAGGTACAAGTCATTTAAGCATAGGACTTAAATAAAAATAAAAATCTTATAAAACTTTAATAATAGTTATTTAAATGACATAATTTGTAATATTTTCACACAATAAATTCTAAAAATAATTTATTAACTTATTTGAAATATGTACAACTCCATAAACTCAAGGTACAACCCTGTAATGCATAAAATCATAAAAACTCATTTATATGTATTTAAAGCTTAATAAAAATTATATAAAATTTTTATAAAATTAAGAAAATATTAAAATTATATTTTTCTTATTTTCTAAACTATAGTACAACCTCCCTTAGCCTAGAGTACAACTACCCAATGCACAAAATCATTTATCCTACACATTTCTATAAATCGATATATGTAAAATTAATCCATAAAACCCTAAAATTTATCTCTAAAAATCCTACAACCCTAAGTACACCTTAAACCCTAGAGTACTAATTGATTAAGCCCTAAGTACTACTCCCTTATGCATCCAACGAAACCAAACTCCCCTAGTTCTCTTAATTTAGTTCGAATACAACCATGAACCAACTAAACTCCAGAAATTCTAAACCCTAATCACCCATTTGTATGAACCCTAATTGAACACATACCTCTCTTCTAGAATCAAAGACACTTGTGTGATTTATAAGCCTCCACAACTCACTTTCCCCCTCCTACCCATGTTTCGCCTATCACAGCCACACACCTCACCAAGTTTCTGCAACACTCTTCTCCATAGGATCACTACAACTATTTAGAAACCCTAACATCACCCTCTATAAATAGAAACCACCCAAAACCCTACACCATCACCCCTAATCGAACCAACCATCACAGCAACCCACAGCCCTCATTTCTGATCCCACAACTCTAAGTTAAGCTCATATAAACCTTAGGAAGCAGTAGGAGAAAGCTAGAACCCAAGAGGAGTCAATTCGAACCATAGCTCTTAAATTTTGCCCTAATCGACATAATTATCAAAAGGTATGTTCTAGCTCTTTTTAATCCTTTTTATATATTTAATATACTCCTAATAACATAGATAAACACTCATTAAAACCTGTTATAATATAAAACTTGCAAAACCAAATTATTTCCTTCCTTTGTTGTTTTCTGTTCGAACCAAACAAACACCCTCTATTTGTTTTCTTTTCGATATTTTAAGAACACTAGACTATAGGACACTCACATATTGTTAAAGAGAATATTTTTAGAAGAACGTAGCAATTTGAATCATCGAAAATGAATAAACGAGTCAAAAGTTATGGTTAATTGAAGTTATATAAAAACTTAAATTACCTACTGTAACAACAGACGACATCACGCGATTCGAGGCCTTTCTGGTCCGTTTCGTCGAAAACTTAAAACACGAAAGTTGTCAGCAACGACGTTTCCTTCAAAAAGTTTTAGGCCTCGAGTCATGAAAACGCATAAAAAGGGGTGTTTTTATTTAATTTCAGAACTAATTTTATAAAAGATAGCAGCAGATATAGAGTTTTGAACTTAAGTTTCGACCACTAAATAGAGTCTAAAAATTCTAGATTTTTGCACAAACGAATTTCTTTTAGATATCTAACAGTAGGAAAAAGAATGGAGTATTTTCGTTAAGAAACAAGTGAGTTCTAGTCATTTGTTTGTCGGGTGTTTCTGTCTCGAAAATCTGTGAATCGCCCATTTTAAAAATTGTTTTCGAGGTCTATAGTTCGAACCAAGGTCTAATCTTTTGTGAAAACAGTCTTAAGACACTAATAGATGAATTGGGTAAAGAGTCGTAGAAAGTCTCGCTAAAATACGTACGAAATAAAATGTTTTTGGGAGATAAGGATGTCGAATGAAATGATATAGAAGTCTCAAGGGTAAAAAGTGTCAAAACTCTAATTAGTTTTGTAAAAAGGACTATGTTTGCAGCCGATTAAAATCCCTAGGAGTAAAAAGAGTCATTTTTGAAACTTAGGGGTGTAAAGTATCAATTAATCAAAGTTCAAGGGTAAAACTTGTCATTACCTAAAAGATCGAAGGGAAAAATTGTTAACTTATGAAAATAAAAAGGGTTAGTTTATAAACTTACCATAAACTTTAAATATTAATCATTATTATTAATATTAATGTTATTATTAATATTATTATTATTAGGGTTAAAAACCTAATCTACGTTTTCTACAGTAACTAATGAACGAAGTATTTATTTAACGAACGAACAGAACCGAAACTTACAAATAAGAAAATAAGATAAAATCTTATTTTTAAAACTACATATTGGCTCAATTAAGCATTTAATCACCAACTAAAGTATTACGAAACGAACAATAGAAACTTATATATAATCAGAAACGATTACTGAAAACTTGATATAACCAACCCAGGTTGCGAGCCGGAGACGTTTATCAACTCTACGTTTATCAACTCTGTTTAACTTTGTTTTCCATCCAGGCTGCTCAGGTGAGTTCATAGTCCCACTTTTTATTACGTTTTCTAAATATGTGGGGAGATACATGCTACAAACCGAACATAAGTATTTTTTGTATGATTTCATGATTAATATTGCCTAAGATATCCCATTTGTGTTGCTGGTTAAGTAACCAAGTGCACCCCATTTGTGTTGCTGGTTAAGTAATCAAATGCACCCCATTTGTGTTGCTGGTTAAGTAACCAAATGCACCCCATTTGTGTTGCTGGTTAAGTAACCAAATGCACCCCGTTATCATTTGTGTGTCATGAGGCTTAGTGCAATATTTCGAACTGTGATATAACTTATTTCTCTTATTTGGCTTGTGTTCAAACTGATTATAACTACAAACGCTATGGATTCACTCAACCTTTGTGTTGACTTTTTAAGCATGTTTATCTCAGGTAACTGGAAGTACGATTTGGCACGGAGTGGCAAGGGCTTTCTTCTTATAAAAAGAGTGTCTGTTTTGTTATCATTCAAATGAATAATGTATCATTTATAACATATTTCGAAACCTACCGCTGGGACCTCTATATGTAAACTCTGATTAAATAAATGAATGATAAAAATTTATTAAAAACGTCTCTTTTTGAGTCGTTTTCTATTCTCATGACTGTGAACCATAAAGTAGCACCCCAAGCTTATATTCCGCTGCGTATCTCGAAAATAGGGGTGTTACAGATTGGTATCAGAGCTTGTGGTTATAGAGAACCAAATGTTTTCAAACATTGGACTATAACCGATTTTCACAAACTTAACTAAAAAGTCCTCCGTGCCACAACGCCACTGAAACATTACTTGTATATGTTTATTTCTAATTATTAGTTACATAGTAAAATGTTTATAATTACCGGGTGGTTACAGAATCCTGACTTTCCCTACCCATCCTATTCCTCTTATGTCGGACTCGGATATTGAAAAATATCACGATAGTACCGGACATCATGATAATACCTACATCCTCGTCACCACTACCATATCCACTTTCCTACATATATACCGTCAGTTCCTACATCTTTACCATCTCCACTATCATCTAAAAGTTTCTATCCCCCATCTGTCCCATTTAAACTTAGTGAAGAAGCTAGGACCATTATCGCCCGATATCAAACTTTACCCCGATTACCTATTCCCGACTTCCCTACTCCACCACAAGTCTTTGAGGTGAGTGAAAGCTCGCAGACGGCACAGGAACGACAGCCGACTATTTCCACCCTGCTGACGCGATTAGAACAGCAAGAAGAACGGATCGAGACTGCTTAGGTCATCTAGACAAGCTACTTCTAGAATGCATCGAGGGTATAAAATATAGAGTTGAAGATTCAAGAGACCATGAAGCAGAAGATGGACGAGAATCGTGAGAAGGCAGAGAACCGTCATGAGCAGCTGAGACGAGAAATACCTATGACGAATTGAAGATGCTAGAAGAGAAGAGAAGAAATGAAGAAGAAAAATGAAGAACTGACGACAGCTCAGACGAAGATCACTATTTTGGAGAAAATAGTGGGAGATATGCAAGATAGATATTAAGAGTAAATATATATCCTCATCAGCATGATCGTCAAACTGAAAAGTTGACTCGAAAAAGTTTCTGGTAGCCACTAAAATCAGATTTATATCTACCAGCTTTTGTACAATATCTTGGCCATAAGATATATAGCATAAATATGACGCTTGTACTAATTTTTTTATATATATAACAAGTTAGAAAGTTATTTATGACTATATGTGGTTTTGATTTTTGCTGTGTACGGTATCGGTTAATGTAGGCCAGTGCTGATCATCTTACATACGTGTATGATAGTATTTGGACATGTTGTGACATTATGATTAACATGGATTTTACTTTGTTAATTTAACATGGTCAAATTTTAAACGTATGTTTTCTCATCGTATTACTAGAAATATGCCTCGCACATCCCCAGAACCACCTATGTCCCAAGCTGCTATCCGAAAGCTTGTTGTAGACAGTGTCGCTGCAGCCCTAGAGAGTCAAGCAGCAGAATTTGCTCGTACTGGAAGCACTAGCCGACCCAATGGAGAAATCGAGCCATCAAATGTTCGCAAGTGTACTTACAAAGATTTCATGAACTGCAAACCAACTTTCTTCAAAGGAACAGAAGGAGCTACAAAATTAGCTCGTTGGTTTGAACGTATGGATGTGGTCTTTGTAAGGAGCGGGTGTTCTGATGACTACAAAGTTGCCTTCGCGACAGGGACTTTGTTAGATGATGCCTTGTCTTGGTGGTCTGCTACTTCCCGGACAATGGGAATAGAAGTAGCTCATCAACTCACGTGGGACGATCTCAAGAAGAAGATGCTAAATAAGTATTGTCCTCGTACCGAAATCAAGAAGTTGGAGGATGAATTCCACCCGTTAGAAGTAAAAGGAACAGATATCAAGGCTTACAATAGGAGGTTTCAGGAGCTTGCTCTCCTATGTCCAACTATTGTGCCTGATCAGGAAAAGTTGTTGGAGAAATACACTGAAGGTTTACCTCGAAGCATCGAGGGAAACGTTATTGTTTCAAATCCTCAATCGCTGGAGGAAGCAATGACCACAGCCCAGAAGCTGATGGATCGTGAAATCAAGAGAAATTCCATTCAAGCAAATGATGATCACAAGCGGAAGCTTGATGATAGAAGGATCTCCCATCACCACAACAACTACCAGCACGACCGTAACAATCACCACCACCAACAGAATCGTCGACAAGAGACAGCCAAAGCCTATACTGCCACACCTGCTGAGAGGAATGGTTATGTCGGAACAAAACCCTTTTGCAAACAATGCTCATTGCACCACTACGGTCCATGCACCATTAGGTGCTCAAAGTGTCGGAAAGTTGGACATCAGACCAAAGACTGTAGAGCAACAGGAGCAAATCCACAGCCAGTAGCTATAACTTGTTACGGATGTGGTGAAAAGGGGCATTATAAGAGCCGGTGCCCGAAACCGAAAGCTGACCAGAATAACGGTGCCCGTGGAAGAGCGTATGTGCTAGGAGATGGGAACGCACAGACGAACCAAGACTAGTGCAAGAGGATGAGAAATCGTTAAGATTCCGACCATGTCAAGGAATGACATCCCTAGAAATTCCTGTTATGGCTAAATAAATCGTATTGTAAACTTCCTAAGCATGTTTCCTATTGTACTCTACTTTAGTTACAATGGACGTAACTTAAGTATTAACTATCCTTTCTACCGTATGAAGTCTCTATTATGTAATATTTCCGTAATAATCATAAACTACGTTTCTACTCCATTTGCCCTGTTCGTAGTCACACACTGTCATCTCACTAGAAATTTGGTTAATATTAGTTTTGTCAATCCCATAAGATTTCCACTTGAATCCCAAGATTCGTCTTGAAGACATTCCATTAGTACCCTAGAACTTCCTGATTTATCACCATAGTACGAACAATAATTTTCTTATTTTGTGAAGAATAATTATGTTGTTAATTTACAAAAACAAAACGTTGAACACCATCTAAAACTTTTTGGAGAAACATAAATACCACAGTAACTGAGCCAAACATTACATCATTTGGTCCTCAATTATACAAAGCCTGATCAACTATGTATAATTTAGGAAGAATCATGTAATAACTGGAACAGTTATCTTTTCAGATTTTCTAATAACAATTTTCATTCAAAAGCAAAATTTTGGAGACATAGGACATAAGGATAAGATAATATTAATTTTTGAACTTCAGACATTTTAAGCATATCAAACTTTCATCCTAAACCCAATCGTTGTACGATTTCCTATTCTCATATTCCCTATCCGTATAGGTTAGAAAACTAAGCCTATCTCTATACTTCACTTTTCCCAACTTTTCAACCAACGTAGACTGAATCTCGGGACGAGATTCCCTTAACGGGGGGTGACTGTAACCACTGCGAAAATCCCACTATTATAATAAACCATCTTACATAATATTTATCCTTTTTCCACTTAGATTTTTTTTTTCTTTTCTTGATTGTAACTGTTATCTTATGTGACGTCGATCACATCCTCGATAAACGTGCTCGCAACCCAACCCTAACTGATTTAGTATTCAACTATGTAAACATCCTTGACCTAAAACGTTATGAGGTCCCGTTTATCACTTTACATTATTTCGCTAACGTACGTTTAAAACTAAACGTTTCTTATTTAATAAGAGTTTATGAAACCCTAAACTACCATAACGACATGTGAAGATAATGAAACCCTAAAAATACTGAAATGAAATTTATTTAAATAATGTACAAGTCACTAAAGCACAGAAACCCTAATCCCACTATAACTTCTGATAAAACCCTAATTTCAAAAAAACTATTATTTTATTTACAAACCCTAGCTAATATTTTTATAAAAATATTATGTACAAGTGTTTTAAACTAAGGTACAAGTCATTTAAGCATAGGACTTAAATAAAAATAAAAATCTTATAAAACTTTAATAATAGTTATTTAAATGACATAATTTGTAATATTTTCACACAATAAATTCTAAAAATAATTTATTAACTTATTTGAAATATGTACAACTCCATAAACTCAAGGTACAACCCTGTAATGCATAAAATCATAAAAACTCATTTATATGTATTTAAAGCTTAATAAAAATTATATAAAAATTTTATAAAATTCAGAAAATATTTAAATTATATTTTTCTTATTTTCTAAACTATAGTACAACCTCCCTTAGCCTAGAGTACAACTACCCAATGCACAAAATCATTTATCCTACACATTTCTATAAATCGATATATGTAAAATTAATCCATAAAACCCTAAAATTTATCTCTAAAAATCCTACAACCCTAAGTACACCTTAAACCCTAGAGTACTAATTGATTAAGCCCTAAGTACTACTCCCTTATGCATCCAACGAAACCAAACTCCCCTAGTTCTCTTAATTTAGTTCGAATACAACCATGAACCAACTAAACTCCAGAAATTCTAAACCCTAATCACCCATTTGTATGAACCCTAATTGAACACATCCCTCTCTTCTAGAATCAAAGACACTTGTGTGATTTATAAGCCTCCACAACTCACTTTCCCCCCTCCTACCCATGTGTCGCCTATCACAGCCACACACCTCACCAAGTTTCTGCAACACTCTTCTCCATAGGATCACTAGAACTATTTAGAAACCCTAACACCACCCTCTATAAATAGAAACCACCCAAAACCCTACACCATCACCCCTAATCGAACCAACCATCACAGCAACCCACAGCCCTCATTTCTGATCCCACAACTCTAATTTAAGCTCATATAAACCTTAGGAAGCAGTAGGAGAAAGCTAGAACCCAAGAGGAGTCAATTCGAACCATAGCTCTTAAATTTTGCCCTAATCGACATAATTATCAAAAGGTATGTTCTAGCTCTTTTTAATCCTTTTTATATATTTAATATACTCCTAATAACATAGATAAACACTCATTAAAACCTGTTATAATATAAAACTTGCAAAACCAAATTATTTCCTTCCTTTTTGTTTTCTGTTCGAACCAAACAAACACCCTCTATTTGTTTTCTTTTCGATATTTTAAGAACACTAGACTATAGGACACTCACATATTGTTAAAGAGAATATTTTTAGAAGAACGTAGCAATTTGAATCATCGAAAATGAATAAACGAGTCAAAAGTTATGGTTAATTGAAGTTATATAAAAACTTAAATTACCTACTGTAACAACAGACGACATCACGCGATTCGAGGCCTTTCTGGTCCGTTTCGTCGAAAACTTAAAACACGAAAGTTGTCAGCAACGACGTTTCCTTCAAAAAGTCTTTAGGCCTCGAGTCATGAAAACGCATAAAAAGGGGTGTTTTTATTTAATTTCAGAACTAATTTTATAAAAGACAGCAGCAGATATAGAGTTTTGAACTTAAGTTTCGACCACTAAATAGAGTCTAAAAATTCTAGATTTTTGCACAAACGAATTTCTTTTAGATATCTAACAGTAGGAAAAAGAATGGAGTATTTTCGTTAAGAAACAAGTGAGTTCTAGTCATTTGTTTGTCGGGTGTTTCTGTCTCGAAAATCTGTGAATCGCCCATTTTAAAAATTGTTTTCGAGGTCTATAGTTCGAACCAAGGTCTAATCTTTTGTGAAAACAGTCTTAAGACACTAATAGATGAATTGGGTAAAGAGTCGTAGAAAGTCTCGCTAAAATACGTACGAAATAAAATGTTTTTGGGAGATAAGGATGTCGAATGAAATGATATAGAAGTCTCAAGGGTAAAAAGTGTCAAAACTCTAATTAGTTTTGTAAAAAGGACTATGTTTGCAGCCGATTAAAATCCCTAGGAGTAAAAAGAGTCATTTTTGAAACTTAGGGGTGTAAAGTATCAATTAATCAAAGTTCAAGGGTAAAACTTGTCATTACCTAAAAGATCGAAGGGAAAAATTGTTAACTTATGAAAATAAAAAGGGTTAGTTTATAAACTTACCATAAACTTTAAATATTAATCTTTATTATTAATATTAATGTTATTATTAATATTATTATTATTAGGGTTAAAAACCTAATCTACGTTTTCTACAGTAACTAATGAACGAAGTATTTATTTAACAAACGAACAGAACCGAAACTTACAAATAAGAAAATAAGATAAAATCTTATTTTTGAAACTACATATTGGCTCAATTAAGCATTTAATCACCAACTAAAGTATTACGAAACGAACAATAGAAACTTATATATAATCAGAAACGATTACTGAAAACTTGATATAACCAACCCAGGTTGCGAGCCGGAGACGTTTATCAACTCTACGTTTATCAACTCTGTTTAACTTTGTTTTCCATCCAGGCTGCTCAGGTGAGTTCATAGTCCCACTTTTTATTACGTTTTCTAAATATGTGGGGAGATACATGCTACAAACCGAACATAAGTATTTTCTGTATGATTTCATGATTAATATTGCCTAAGATATCCCATTTGTGTTGCTGGTTAAGTAACCAAGTGCACCCCATTTGTGTTGCTGGTTAAGTAATCAAATGCACCCCATTTGTGTTGCTGGTTAAGTAACCAAATGCACCCCATTTGTGTTGCTGGTTAAGTAACCAAATGCACCCCGTTATCATTTGTGTGTCATGAGGCTTAGTGCAATATTCCGAACTGTGATACAACTGATTTCTCTTATTTGGCTTGTGTTCAAACTGATTATAACTACAAACGCTATGGATTCACTCAACCTTTGTGTTGACTTTTTAAGCATGTTTATCTCAGGTAACTGGAAGTACGATTTGGCATGGAGTGGCAAGGACTTTCTTCTTATAAAAAGAGTGTCTGTTTTGTTATCATTCAAACGAATAATGTATCATTTATAACATATTTCGAAACCTCCCGCTGGGACCTCTATATGTAAACTCTGATTAAATAAATGAATGATAAAACTTTATTAAAAACGTCTCTTTTCGAGTCGTTTTCTATTCTCATGACTGTGAACCATGAAGTAGCACCCCAAGCTTATATTCCGCTGCGTATCTCGAAAATGGGGGTGTTACACTTCTGTTCTAAATGATGATTATGTGCTGCATGAGAACAATGTGTTTGTCCCTGATGATAACTTGATCACTAGCCTAAACATTTATAAAGAACAAGTAGCTATGTATGAACAGCGTGCTAAGTTTGAGCTTAATGAACGTGAGCAGAAATTAGAAGGTCGAATGAGTACACTTATTAAAGAGTCTAGAGTAAGAGAAGAAACATTAAAACAAGAGTTGAATTCTTTGAAAAATCAGCTAGAACAGTCTGTCAAACAGAATCAGGAAGTACAAAAGTGTATAACTACACTTAAGCTAGAATTCAAAGAAAAAGAAAAGGAACTCTTAAATGATTTTTCTAGACTCAAAACCTTAAAGAATAAGCTTGAGGATAAGTTGTACACACAAGACCAAACCAGACAGACTGCCCAAATGATGTATAAGCACAGAAAGTTAAGTGACAAGCATAGTGAAAGCAATGTAGGTAAATCTAAATTAGCTATTCATGAGATTGCTAAGATAGCCCAACCTGCATTAAATGATTCTAATGTGATGTTTATGCCTAATCATGACTCGCCTGAGCATATCTACACTAAAGAGGAGGATGAGATAAGTGAGAGAACAAGGGAAAGAATGAATGAGAAAATGAGGGATCCTGAGTGCATAGCCAGACGAATAATAATCAAGCCCCATGACTATAGTGAGGAAAATCGTTTGACTGTGTTTGCTCCTCAAAAGAAGTTAACACCTGAACAGATATTCTGGAAACAAGATAATGAAAAACTTAAGGAAGAAAAACTTAAGGCCAACACCCCTCTCATTAGAAAAGTTGCGTCCATAACGGTGTATCCTCCCAATACACCTAGGAATTTGGTGCCTTTGTATCTTCCCACTGAATGTAAAACCTTTATTAGCTTATATGTGCTTTGGCAACTGTTTGCTGATTTCGATAAAACATGTAAGAAGAGAATCACACCAACCGGCATTACTGAGGGGGAAAGGTGTTTTGAACATGCAAAAAGGTGTTACTTAACTGAGGTCATGCCATTCTTTAAACTACTCAAAGAACATTTTGAAGGACTGCAAACTGCCCTCAACACAAAAATAAAAGAAATGAAAGTAGTGTTTAAAGATATGGAAAATGAGGTGAATGAATATGCAATAGAACTTAAGAGTCGTGAGATTGAAAGAAAAAACATACTCATCACTAATGACAACTTGATTGCTAAATGAATTGCACAAGATGTATTTTACACTGCTACTGATTCTACATTGTCTGCTTGTCAATTTTATGAGTATGCTATTGCATTAAATGTCACCCAGAATCGTGTTATTGAGCTTGAGGGGGAGAATTTAAAATTGCTTGAAAAAATTCAAAATGATGACCATGATAATATGGTTAAACGTTTTTCAAAACTAGAAGTTGATTATCTAAATTTGCAAATGAAACATCAACATTTAAATGAAAAACACAAAATATCAAATGACAAGACATCCTTGGATGCTCCTGAATTTGATACTTATTTTGAATTAAGCAAACGAGATGAGAAAATTCAAGCTCACACGAACATGATTCGACCGCTGAGGGCCCAAATTGCCCAATTGAAATCCAACAAGTGTGATGAGTATGGCACCAATAAACCTTCGTCTTCAGATTCTCAGAATTTTCAATATCAGAACACCATAAATAAGTTACATCATGAAAATGAGTGTTATCGAGAAGAAAATTCTAAGGTCAAACAACATTTCAAAGAGTTATATGATTCTATTAAAGTTACAAGAAGCAATCACAATGATCAAATAACCTCTTTGACAAATGAAATTGAGAATCTTAAGGCTCAGGTGAAAGGTAAAATGTCATGTACATCCTGTAATTGTGTTGCATCAAAGGTTTCTGCTTGTAAAATGTACGATGTTGATGTGAGGCCTATTCCATTTCCCATGAGAAACAACAGACATGTCCATCAAATGTACCTCTATCACCTTAGGGATGGACTTGACACTCTTCGTGAGGTTGTGGAAGAGGACAGAATAGGAAAACCACTCGATAAGGCAGTAGGTTATGCCTGTGTCCTCACAAAAAGGATCCAGGAACAGTTAGAATATGCCATTGGCATGGGCCCTAAGTCTCACAACCAAAGAGATAGAATAGTTGCATCATCATCCACAATTAAGAACAAGCATGTAACCTTTGAGGTATCCTTGGAAACTTCAGATCCCAACACATCAAAACATGTTCAGCAACTAGAAGTGAAAAAGACTAAGATTCCCATCAGTCCTTCTACAAGAGTTAATAGTGACACTAAAGCTAGCGAGTCAAAACCTAGGAGAAACATAAAGAATTCTAGGATTTCACCAGCTAAAAGTGTTCCTAAAAGGAAAGTAGAAGACCACATGAGAAACAACAAGTCAGATTTGAACAAAAGGAATCATAATTCGAATCCAAATTCACTTTGCAAAACATGTAATGAATGCATAATTTCGTGTAATCATGATAAATGTGTTATGAAATTTCTAAAGTCGTCCAACAAATCCCCAGTTAGGAAAGTTTGGAGAGCTAGACAAATGAAGCAATCTTGGAAACCTACAGGGAAAATGTTTACCAATGTGGGCTTTCAGTGGAAGCCCACGGGCTGAACATTCACACTAGGGGAATATTGCCCTTTAACAAGGATTACAATTCCTAGAGTAGTGCCTGTTAAGGAATGGAAGCCTACTGGTAGAGTTATCGCTTTAGATACACAATGTCCCTTAACTAGGTCCATTGCATCTACTAGTGTTGCCCCTATTGTTAAAACCAAGGCACCTATGGTTTCAGCAGCCCCAAAGATTGTTTGCCCTAACCAACTGGAACCCAACCTAAATTGGGGATCCGGCTCTCCAAATTCTCTTTGTTCGTCTATTTTCAAATGCAGGTCGTACGGATCGTCCTTTGACATTTGGACACAAGCTGCTCACAACATATGAGGGGAATCATTATGACGTCTGTACACATCAGTGCAGGCCTCGCTCTTCAACATTATGACGTCTGAATACCTCAGTTCAGGCCTCGGTCTTCATCATTATGACGTCTGTTCAAATCAGTTCAGGCCTCGTTCTTCAATGACTAATGACGTCTGTACACATCAGTGCAGGCCTCGTTCTTCATCAGTATGACGTCTGTACACTTCAGTGCAGGCCTCGTTCTTCATCATTATGACGTCTGTACACATCAGTGTAGGCCTCGTTCTTCATCAGTATGACTTCTGTACACATCAGTGCAGGCCTCGTTCTTCATCAGTATGACGTCTGTTCAAATCAGTTCAAGCCTCGTTCTTCAATGACTATGACGTTTGAACACATCAGTTCAAGCCTCGGGTCTCAATGTCAACATAATGGTGTCTGCTGACATTTCCTCAGGCCCCGTTCATCAAAGAAAATAAAGGCGTACGCTTGAGTGCGCTTTATCTTCGGAAGAAGAGGAATCTTCTTATTTATGACCATTCTCATCAAGCTTCATGTTCTTCAAATGCTCATTTAGTCACCAAAGGGGATAAACGTACATTGGAGTATATTCTTATTCACCTGGTCTATCAAAAATGGCAGTTGGTCGTCATATGCAATTTTTGAGGGGGAGAAGGGTGAATAAACTACATGGTGATTGAGAGTTGAGAAATGGTCATACGAATATTCTTGTTTCTGACTACTCTTATCTAAAGGCTTCATACTTGCTCCATGCGCATTCAGACATCAAGTGGATCTACTTCCATCAGATGCAATTTCGAATGCAATTTTTGAGGGGGAGAAGTGTGAACAGTGGATCAACCTCATATGCACTTGTTCAATCAAAAATGGCATCCTCATATGCAATTTTTGAGGGGGAGAAGTGTGAACAAGTGAGTGAACTAACAATCACTTGTTGGGCATCTAATGGTGACTACGGAGTTGATCAGGTATCACTTATTTGAGGATTGAAGTGGACTTTCTCAAAGGCGTGATCTTATACTATCTTGAAGTCGGGGTTGGTTGGATGCATGACTTTCAAAGATAACTTGCTCGTGCTTAAGACTTAAGTTGAAGACTTGGTTTATCTAGTTACCAGCAGTCGGGGTAACTATCACTTAAAGGAGTTACAATGTAGTACTCAGTGTCACACGCCATTGACGTTGTGGATAATCATAAGAGGTGTTAATGTCTCATACCTTGGTTGGGTATTGAGTACTTAGAGATTTGCGTGGAGCACTAATTCTCTACACCGTTCTTCCAACATTAGTGCAAGTTCAAGTCACGAGAATGGGGAATTCTACTTCAGTTTCAAGTTTGGTATATCGGGTTTGCTTCATCAGTTATCAATTCAGATGGCCTACTTAAGGGTTGGTAAATATAGTCAGAAAGTGCTTCGGTAGCGGTTGATTCTCACTTGATACACTTGAGCTAATTTTGTTCTTCTCACAAGATTTCAAGTATTTGTGCGTAAGATGTGTTGCTGATTCTGAGGTATCAAAACCAGCAAGGGGGAAGGAGACATACATCTGAACGCACAACGAGTACACATGATGAACTTTATACTTCTTCTTAAATGAAGTTATTCCGGGAAGACAAATGTCATAACCGCAGAGAAAATCAGTGTTTCAACTCGTGAGTCTTGATGTATTATTCCAACTACGTGGGGGAAGATATGTATGACACAGTATCTGATAATTAAAGAGGTTCACAATTGTATGATGACTTCTGGTTAGTCGGTATCCTACAGAAGGAAATGTGTTCATCCGCGACTTACTTGGTTTTCACGGTACTGTCTTGGTGTTATCATTTCGACTACACACGGGATAAATTGCTTACACTCGGGACTTAGTTGACTTTGGTGTAACAATTCTCATCTGCAATTTCCTGAAGGGACAAAGGGGATTTCTAGGTCTTAATTGATCTTGATGTTACGTTTTCGACTTCATTAATGGGATTGAGTGTGTACTTCGGGTTTTTGGGCTTCATACAATGAGACTGTTTGAATTTCTTCAACTACTTGGGGGGAAGTGGTCTCTGGATACTTTTGGTAGGCATTTCTTCAATCTTCAGCGGGAAGAAATGTGAGAAGAATTATTCAAATGTGAGATGATTCGTTGCTGATCTATTTGAGGATCCCCGAACGGAGAATCACGATGATTATTCTTAAAAAGGAGCAGTAATACTTGATGTGGTTTGCTACGGTTTCCGCTGTACACTTACCTTATGTAAGCTTGAAAGAGAGCTTAGAATCTGCTCAGTAAGACGATTGTTGGTTTGAGGGGAAGCTATCAAAGCTGTACATTGGGAAGGCTCAAGTTCCGTCGATTGTTCAGGAGCCTCGAAAGCTTTGGTGGTGAAAGTTTAAGAGATGATTGACCACAGATTTCTACAACATACTGAACGTATCCTCATTTCGGTATTCATTTCATCATCGTCTTAAACTGAATAATATAGTTTGTGCATATCTTAAAACATACTGTAAATAGAAAATTATAGAAAACCTGCAAATTGTAAATAGAGATGCGTAAAACCAGAAAAACCATAAAAATTAAAAAATAGAAAATACCAAAAATAGTTTCACCTAGGCATGTCTTCTGTTTATCGATAACATTTACGGACTTAGAAATGTTATTCAATAATGGCACGGGTCTTTAAATGAAGCTCGAGCAGAAGTTAAAATGGATGGTTAAAACATGTCTAAATGGCTTGCTATTACTTTAGATAGCAACCCACGCTTCAAACTGGGGAAAGCACGTCGCCAAAAAGACGGTTGTTCCTCCAACTGGGTGATGTTCACCTGGGCATGGATTACTTTATATCCATGTTTCTTCGATCTGATGTACGTTTCAGTGCATCATTTCTGGTATAAGAAAAGAAGTCTTCTTTGCATACAAATAGTTTTCATTCTAAGATTCTTCTGAAAATTATTTGTAAGACACTTGGTGATTTTGTGTTGCTTGAAATTCTTTTAGACTTGGATTGCGCATAAAATTTGTCACTCAATCAACGACTACAAATCTTTAACTAGAATACAGGTCATTGATTGAGGGGGAGAGTGATTTCAAATTTTATTTCATCAAACGGGTTTCTTAGTTAACTCATAACTCTTAGAAAATGTTTTGTAGTTAATGGGGTATTAGTTGAAGAGGATCTTGCTAAAACTTTATATCAAATGGCCAAACGTGTTAGTCGCTAGAAAGTTTAGGACATTATGTGTAATTTGCTTATAGTTTCCTAGCTTCATATAACTAGAAGGTTCATTTGTATCACTTTAGAATCCTCGTTTAATCCCCTAGATACATTAAGTCTCAAAACCTAAAAGAAGTTAGAAAACCAGTTGTGTTTGATGTTCTTGAATACTCCACTGGCATTTGTATGATCTAAGTGAATGAGTTTCAAATGTTGTTTGTCTCTACTGCTTAATTGTTGTTGATATTGTGCATATGTTCTCAGGATTTGCTTAGGTTTATTGCTATTATGTATTTATGTTAGAATCATGTTCCTAAGATCCTGAATTGAATATTGAAATCTGTGTGAATTGCCATGTTCATGATTGCGAATTGCTCTTCATGCTAGATAGTGGTTTGACGTACTTCCTGATTGTGGTTTGATTATAAGATGAACTTGGTATTATAATGTGGCAAGCTGCAGAAGGGTAGCTATTAAGGAATAGTGTATCTGTATGTATGTATATCTGTGTTGATATTCTTATGCAGATTCCATAGCCAAAATGAATGTGCCAGTTCCCATTCCAACCATTTGATCAGACGTTCAAACTCTATTGATTGGCTCGGAATTCACCACAGCAACAACGTCGGCAACAACAACAACAACACCTTCATCACCACCACCACCTTCAGTGAAACAAAGCAATATTTGTTCCGATCTCGCCAAGTGGGGATCTACAATACTTGGACATTTTTGTTGGTGGATGGATAATCGATGTTGACCACTGACTCACTCAGAAAAGCGGATGATTACATCGTCTGCGCAAAAAAGGTCAATATCATTTGTGTCATAATAATCACTTTGTGCATAATAAGCAGTGAATCTCCCTCTTAGTTTAAGGGGGAGCATAGTATGTTCCATCATCAGAATACATTAAAATTGGACACATTTTCTCCCACATTTTCTAACTTATTTAAATCAAGTGGGATCACAAATCTCAAAAGGTTTGAAATTTTTGATCGGGGGAGAGAATGTGATTTAAATATGAAACCTGATGAAAATGTGATGTTTTAGACTTAAACGTTAGGCTCTCCCATATGTGCTAAACTCTTTCGTATATCGATGCACATATTGAGGGGGAGCGAATGGACAAAAAGGATTTGGCATAGAATGAGATCGTGACTCAGACTTAACCAATGAATTGACGAAACATATATTGTCATTGATCGAAAGGACATATCCTGGCCGGGTAATAATTTCAAGCTGGTCTAACCAGTGATGTAAGCGTTTCTCGAAAAGGATGTGTCTGAGTAGAGTGTACCATTTCGAGAAACTTTCTGTGGACTTGACCAGGCCGGGTAATAATTTCAAGCTAGTCTAACTAGTGATGTAAGCGTGTCTCGAATCGGTCATGTTCACTGAAAGTTGATCAATTCAAAAAGTGCGAGCTCTACCTAACATGTGCAAATTTATAAAACAATCAACCGAGCACATGTTGAGGGGGAGCATTTGAAAAATATAAAACTCTCAAGTGTTTGCAAAAATGTGTTTCAGAATCATGAACACTTTGAGAGATTTTTCAAAGATTTGGTTTGACAATCGTGGATGAATACCAAAGACCGACCATTTTAATTAATGCATGGAGTTATAAGGATGGTTAGGTTAGGCTCAAGTTCCCACGATCCCACCAGAGCCGGAGGGATCTACCCAGGGACAATCCACTAGTTAGTGTAGAAGTCCTTAGGTATGATTAAAAAAGGAGAAATGTGAATTAGGGAAGAGTGCCGACTGAGATGGAGCTAGTACTGGAACAAACCCAACAAGGTGCTAGTTATGAAGTCTCGGTAAGCACTGAAGGGGTTGAAGAATGAAAAAGAAATGTAAAGATAAAGGGTGAAAAGAAAGAAGCCCTCCTTACACCTTAGGCAGAAACCGGGTCAATACATATGCTGTCAGAATCACTTAGTTGATTGCTGACATTGAAGACAAAGTATCATGGACCCAGTGATACGCTGCACAACTCTCCCTAGCCACTCAAGGTCCCTCAAAGGACTCTTGTTTCACTTGTCACGGAGATCAATACATTGCTATCATCTTTCTCACTCCGAGTTTGACGATATTTAAAAGGTGGCAGTTCTCTCCAGCCTCCGATCACTAAATCAAAATGCACTATTGAGTCTAGAGCCAAGAGATCATCAATTAATCTCATTAGGACACATTTCCAATATGCTTGCTATTTCATACACCGTGAAAAGCAAGAAAATATATATGAAGAGTCCTACGCATTATCCTTGTGGTATTTCCAGAACATCCGAGTGATATGTAAAGTATTCACAATAAAGATGGAAATCCTTCTAGAGCCAACATCTAACAAGCTCTTGGTGGGTGACATGTGAGATCCTTCATGGATCAAGCTTGTGACAACCGGAAAGAAACGATGGGGCGATTCAATTTTGAATCAAACTTGTTCCAGGATATGGATTGACGGATACTTTTGGAAAACCTTTCAATGTGCTCACCAACAATGTTTCGAGCACATTGATTGTGAAAAACTTTCAAACAAAAGTATTTTTGACAGAAATGTGATTTCAATTTATAAAACCCTTGTCGTGTTGCACAAAATGTTTATTCGGTGACACGCAAGTGATTTTTCTAATCAATTTCTCGTCAATCAGTGGGTATTTAATTCACTGATTCACTCTACCGTGCTGTCTGCTTTGAGATGTTCCGGTATGAGAACATGCTTAGTATGATGTTTCTGACATTATTTTGTTGGAAGACTCATTACTACAAGCTGGAAATTCCTGTCAAGGAGAATCTTCTTTAAAGGGAATTCTACCTGATCACAGGTCGGTCTTCACAGAACCGAAGGTTAAATCCAACCACATATCGAACGAATGACAAAGCCATATTCGTTCTCCGACTTTATTGCTAACTGTTTTATTTCAGATTCATATAAAGATGGCGATGGTGGTTCCTGATTCCAGCTGAGATGTAACACCCCAACCCGGCAAGGGTAGAAGTGTCACGAAAATGGTGACATATCAAAGGCAAGCATAACATACGACTTACATAATACAAATGGTTCACAATATTACAAAGGAAAATATACTAAATCTACATAGTCATACATAAATGAATACTAAAACTAAGGTATCGTCTTCAAAAGCTAATCTCTCATCCCAAAGCAAACCCAAGCTCCTGGCTTCCTACTAAAACCTGCCGCAGGAAAAGAAATGCGGCTGAGCTTAAAAAGCCCAGTGAACAGATATATAATAAACGGAAACCAAAATCAAATGGAAATGAACAGACATATCATAATGAATGAGATATAGGAAAAGGAAATAAAGAGTAAGGTTTAGGACAGTCATCCACCACGAGCCCATATCATAAAAATATCACATATCATATCATATCATATCTTCATAATCATATAGAGGGGAGACCTCTCAGATAATCAGATAATATGAGGGGTGTCCTCATTCTTCAGGTGGAGTAGCTAGCTCCCATATTTTGTGAAAGACGTGGATTGCACCCATCATCAGTCACCAAATCAAATCATATCATATCATATACAGAACATATCTAGGATGCATCCATTCGCCCCCCAAACAAATCATATTGGCCATATCAAATCATATCATAGCGAGCTCATATCAAATCAAAATGGGGACGGTGTAACCAAATCACTAGGGCTACACACTAGTCATGCCATTGGTGCATCAATGACACGGCCATGTTACCTTCATGGCTAGGGAACATATTTTGGCTCGTAGTATCAAACTGGGAGTCAAAGGTCCAGGTCTTAGGTTCATATCATAATCATAGTGTCACATCGGAAAGGTCATGTCAGAAGGTTCCTATCAGAAGATCAATTATCCCAGGTCAATATCCAAAAGGGTCAAAGTATCAGATGGTCAAATCTTCAAGAGTATCAATATCAAAAGTATTTTTCAAAAGGTTTTCTCTTAAGGTTCATTTAAAACAATCCTTCAAAATAGTTTTCATAAATGGTCTTTCAAATAGTTTTCATAAAACGATCTTCAAAAATATTTTTTCTTAAAGTCAATATATCATGTTTGAAAAACCCTTTCAAAATACTTTACTTAAAACATTTCCATCTCATATCAAAAAGGTCTTCATATCATAGGTCCAAAATCAGAGATCAAAGGTCGAAGCAAAGGTGTCATAGCAAAGGATCGTAACAGGTATCAAATCAGAGATTTAACAGATCGGAGAAGAATCATAGGAAACCTTACAGAGAAGGTCAGAATATCTGTACCTTATATGAGCAAATCAAACCAAATAGGAAAACACTCGGAAGTAGGAACCACTCCTTCACGGAACCTATACAAATTAATAATCGAGTATTACTTTAAGTTTATATGAATTATGTTACTCCTTCTAGTATATAATATTTAAAAGTTAAAATGACAATTATAATAGTTTAGGATGTAATATACCAACTTTTAGTAATTTAGGGTTGTAACCGTCATTTATTTAAAGTTCCGGGCTTACTTTGTAAATTACCTATTCTATGTGAATTCTTATATGTGTATCTTTAAATTACTTCATACTTTCTCATGCACTTACACATCCACTAAGTTGACACCAAGGCTTCTTTTTCTATTACCCATCTTTACGACACACACACTCTTCAATTCCCATGTAACATCACACTAACCACACTACACCAAGTCTTCTTTTATTAACCATTTAGCGACACAACACAACCAGGACACCACCCATTTAATCATTTTCTTTGTCCATATAGCGTGACCAAAATTCTCACGAATACCCCCCTGTCGACATGCCCACAACAATATATTCATCATATACCAAATACCATAACAACACACGCCAAAGTCACTCGATTTTACCCTACTCAACCCATTCAAACCTGCATAAAATTTCATTTACAACAGCCCCAACTCACTGTGTACAAACACTATATATGCGACCCATATTGTGACTACATCTTTCAGGTTTTATAAAGCTTACTATGGTGATTGACTTATGAGTTAAAGATCAGATTCCCATGTTCATATACTGATTCGAAACAGCAACAAAACCCCTTACATCGACACAACCGTTTCATCATTTTATGTGACATATTAATGCTCCATTCTTATTCCCTTCAGATCGATCATAGATAAGTTTTAGGTTGTAATTTTTTTTTGATCATGCTATGAGTATATTAGTCGAGACAACAAGAACAAAAGTAGTGATACCTTGATTGGTTCTCACGAAGGAAAATAAGAGCAACGATGCGTATCACAATAGTTACAAGGCATACAACATAGCCGATGCCTTTCGAACTAAACCGCGAACAACACCTTGTCTTCTTCACGTCGACTTCCGGTTACTAAGAACAGTTGGATCGTGAGTTGTTTTGTTTTCAAAGGTCACCTATGAAGCAAAAGAGTGTTTTGTACGTATAATACAAAATGGGAGAAGGTAGTGTGTTTATTTGTTCTGTCGTATGAAAATAAGGGGAAGGAAAAGCCGAACATATTAGATTAGAGAAAAAGGAGCGTGTAACATTTTTGGAAAGTCATAATGTGGATTGATTTGCATTTATTGTGTCAGTTATAGGCGTGGTTATAGGGATGAAATTGTGTCATCAAAATCTCTTAAATGTTTGTGTAAAACGTGTGATACATGGACCAAGGAAGAAAAAAAAACGTGTGGAGCCTTAGTGCTTTAGGAAAGTTGTGATTTTAGTAATTTTTATATTATGTATATCTTAGGTTACTCTCCTTATGAAATGGTTTAATATTTATGACATATAGTTTAGGTAGAGTTTTAAATTATATCAAAATTTAGGTTAAGATTCCAATTAATTATAAAATATGGACTCTGAATATTAGGGTTTTACATGAGACGTGTCAATCCACCCTCCATGCTCACACTTCCAACTCATTACCAAAGACATCATGATAGTTGAAAGACCTACAACAATGCTTCCGCAACTCTGATGAAATCTATCATGATCCAGAAAAGTGTGAGTATGTGAGTCCAACAGTCACAACAAGTCACATGGAGGCAATATCACTGCAGTGGATAAGGTCAGAGATTTTTGGTGACTGATGATCTCTAAGAAAGCTTAAAGATCACAACTTCACATGAAGTCGAAGATGCAAGATGACGTGAAGACACAAGTTGGATGATAATGTCAAAGAATGATCAAAGATCATCCAAGATAGAAGAACAGTCATCTAAAGGTCACTGCTGAAGGCACAAAGATTGATGATATTGAAGAATCAAAGTTAACGAGCTACGAAGTCAAGAGCCAAGGATGAAGTGCAAGAATTCAGAACATTACTTCCGGGGTGACCTCCCTTAGGGGGAGATTGTTAGGAATATGAATATTCAGTTGAAGACTCGGTCACCCCGAGTACTTATTAGCACATCATAGCTCGTAGGATTATTAGTATTATTATTAGTAGTTTAGTTATTATTAGTATTGTGGAGTGGGTCGGGTCTTTACCCACTGTCAGCTCGCTCCACAGCCCGCTAGGGGCACAATATGTATGTAGTATAAATACCCCTTCCCACACTTAGGAAGGGTTGGACCTCATTTCACACTTAATCTAATATATCACTAGTTTCTCTCTCTAAGAGGTTCCATCTCTTTCTCTCTCTACATATTCTATTCGATCCATAATCTAGCTCCAAACAAGTGTTTCTTTGATTGTGAATATCCTACACCAGTAGAGTTAGGTATTTTTGACGTCATCATAGGGATGGATTGGCTATCGAAATACCATGCCGTCATCATCTGTGATGAAAAGATCGTCAGAGTATCCTACGGGAACGAGTTTCTGATAATAGAAGGAGATCAGAGCGATCGTGCACGCTCGTCAAGATTGAAAATCATCTCGTGTATGAAGGAGCAAAAGTACATCGAGAAAGGATGCCACCTCTTTCTAGCTCATATTGCTGAGAAGAAAGAGAAGGATCCCGAAGAGAAACGATTGGGAGACGTGCTAATTGTGAGGGATTTCCTGGAAGTTTTCCCAAAAGACCTACCTGGACTCCCGCCAGCCAGATAGATCTAATTTCAAATCGATTTAGTGCCAGGAGCCGTGCCTGTAGCGTGAGCATCCTATCGGTTAGCACCAACGGAGTTACAGGAGTTGTGATCAGTTGGATGAACTATCTGGGAAAGGTTTTATCAGACTGATTTCTTCGCCTTGGGGAGCTCCGGCCCTGTTTGTTAAGAAGAAGGATGGATCCTTCAGGATGTGTATCGACTATCGAGAGCTGAATAATCTAACCATCAAGAACCGATACCCACTGCCGAGAATCGATGACCTATTCGATCAACTACAAGGTTCATTAGTTTAATCCAAGATTGACCTGAGAGCAGGTTATCATCAACTCCGAGTCCGGGAAGAGGATATCCCGAAGACTGCATTCAGAACCCGATATGGCCATTATGAATTCCAAGTTATGCCATTCGGCCTAACTAACGCACCAGCCGTATTCATGGATCTCAAGAATCGAGTGTGTAAGTCGTACTTAGATAAATTCATGATCGTGTTCATTGACGACATCCTGATATATTCTAAGAATGAGAAAGAGCAGGAGGAGCACCTCAAGCTAATCTTAGAATTATTGAAGAAAGATGAGTTATATGCCAAGTTTTCAAAGTGTGAATTCTGGATATCAACTATGCAGTTTCTGGGCCACGTGATCGATAGTCAAGGCATTCACGTGGATCCCGCAAAGATCGAATCAATAAAGGATTGGGCGACACCCATAACACCCACCGAAATACGCCAATTCTTAGGACTTGCTGGTTATTACCGAAGATTTATCAAAGGTTTCTCCAAGATAGCGAAGCCTTTGACTAAACTGACACAGAAGAATGTGAAATATGACTGGGGAGATAAGGAGGAAGAAGCTTTTCAACTCCTTAAGGAAAAGTTGTGTAGTGCACCTATTTTGGCCTTACCTGAAGGTAGTGAAGACTTTGTTGTTTATTGCGACGCTTCACACAAAGGTTTGGGAGCCGTGTTAATGCAGAGAGAGAAGGTAATAGCATATGCTTCTCGATAATTGAAAACCCATGAGAAGAACTACACAACCCACGACCTAGAGTTAGGCTCAGTTGTGTTTGCACTTAGAATCTGGAGGCACTATCTCTATGGCAAAAAGTATGTGGTGTATACCAACCACAAAAGCCTAAAACACATCTTGAACCAGAAGGAGTTGAACATGAGACAGCACCAATGGTTGGAATTGCTCAGTAACTACAATTGTGAGATCCGTTACCACCGAGGCAAGGCGAATGTAGTTGCCGATGCCCTCAGCAGAAAAGAGCGGATCAAACCTCTCAGAGTCAGATCGTTAGGAATGACGATCAGTTCACCGCTTCCAGCAAAAATTCTTGAGGCTCAGGTCGAGGCACCCAAGGAAGAGAACCGACCGCTTGAGAAGATTTACGGAATGCCAGAGAGTGAAATTGGCTTCGTAAAGAGATCCGATGGAGTTTTGTGTTATGGGGACAGAAGTTGGATCGGTCATAATTTAAACCTATGAACTCACCATCATTAGCTAACTTTTAGCATGTTTTTCTCAGGTGTTTAAGATTGTATTCATTGAAGGCAGGGCATGGCATCGGTCATAATTTTTAGAAATGTTTTTGCTCATGCGTTAAACTCTGATTTGGGACAGTCATGTTAAATAGGCTTTGTTTTAATTGAATTGGACTTGATGTATGACATTTAACTTTGGAAATGTAAACTACTTTAAAACAGATTTTTAATCCATTCTCTATATCTTTATGTTATGATTATCGATTTAGTAGCACCCAAACATGTATTCTTTCGCAAATCCAGATTTTGGGGGTGTTACAGATGGAAATGTTTACCATCCTTTTGTCCTAAAACCGCTCCGACTGCGAAATCGCTTGCATCACACATTAGTTCGAATGGAAGATTCCAATTTGGGCTTGTTATAATCGGAGTGCATGTGAGTTTTTCTTTTAAGGTTTCAAAGGCTTTGTGGCATTCATCATCGAATTTGAATGTGATATCTTTCTCAAGAAGTTTAGTCAAAGGAAGAGCAATTTTAGAAAAATCTTTGATAAATCGTCGGTAAAATCTTGCGTGTCTTAAAAAACTTCTAATGCCTTTCACATTAGTAGGAGGTGGAAGTTTGGAAATCACGTCAATTTTTTCTTTGTCAACTTCAAGTCCTACTCCTGACACTTTGTGTCCAAGCACAATACCTTCTTTGACCATGAAGTGACACTTTTCCCAGTTAAGGACAAGATTTGCATCTTCACAACGCTGGAACATTTTATCTAGATTGTTAAGGCATTTATCAAAAGAATTTCCGAAGACAGAAAAATCATCCATGAATACTTCGACGGATTCTTCAATCATGTCATAAAAAATTGCTATCATAACCTCTGAAAAGTAGCAAGTGCGTTACATAGACCAAAAGGCATACGCCGATACGTGTACGTTCCGAAGGGGCACGTGAATGTTGTCTTTTCTTGATCCATTGGATCGATTGGTATTTGGAAATATCCGGAAAATCCATCGAGGAAACATAAGTATTCATTTCCTGTGAGTCTTTCCAACATTTGGTCCATAAATGGAAGTGGAAAATGATCTTTTGCAGTTGCTTCGTTAAGTTTTCTTTAGTCGATACAAACATGCCAACAAGTGACAGTTCTGGTTGGAACAAGTTCGTCATTTTCATTAGTCACCACTGTGATACCGCCTTTCTTTGTTACACAATGGATATGACTTACCCATGGGCTATCGGCAATTGGGTAGATAATGCCTGAATCAAGAAGTTTAACTATTTCTTTTTTAACAACTTCTTTCATATTTGGATTGAGTCTTCTTTGCTTTTGAACAACTGGTTTCTTGTCATCTAGCAACTGAATTTTGTGCTTATAGAAGGATGGACAAATTCCAGGAATGTCACTTGTTTTCCAAGAAAAAGCTCGTTTATGATTTTTAAGAACTGTGATTAATTTGATTTTCTTTTTCTCAAAGAATTTTGATGAGATTATCACAGGAAGTAAGGATTCTTCTTCTAAGAAGGCATATTCCAAATGATCAGGTAAAGGTTTAAGTACAAGATCGGTAGGAGGTTCTTCAAGAGATTTTCTGATTTTGTATTATGTATCAAACGCTATTTTTTCGAATGCAACTTCCTCTTCTTCATCGTCAGAACTTTCAACATCATCATCGATAGTCATTGCCATAAATTGATCATATTCAGCAAAAACTTCATCTTCGAGGAGTGTTCCATTGACAGAGTAAAGGAGTTGATTGTATTCATCGAGTAATGCTTCGAAATCTTCTTCAAGAATTTCATTGATAACATCAATTCTGAAACATGTATCATCATTAGAATAAGAGTGTTTTATAGCCGAGTCGATAGAGAAAACCATTCATTCTTCTCCAACTCCTAAATTAAGTTGTTTTTGTTTGACTTTAATCATGGCATCAACTTTATGTAAGAAGGGTCTTCCCAAAATTAGAGGAACTTTACTATCTTCCTCCATTTCGAGGATAACGAAATCTACCAGGAAAGTAAATTTTCCAACTTCGACTAGCATGTTTTCGGCTATCCCAACTGGATATTGGAAAGATCGATCGGCTAATTGATGAGACGAAAAGTGTACCGCTTTTAGGGGGTCATTTAAGCCCTAATTCGTGATTATTTGATCAAATATTGCCCTAAATCGTTCCTTTTGTCATTTTAGGTACTTTGGAGAAGAAATCTGGAAAAGGAAGCATTTTGGACGTTTTTGGAGCGAAAAGTGAAGAAAACGGCAAAGTCTCCAAAATCAAGCTGGAAACAGAGCTTGAACGGCGTCACGCTTTGTAGGTGACGGCGTCACGTACTGGCAAAAGGATGAATATGAATTTGCACGTGACGCGCCAGAAGGTTTTGTGGAATTAAAAGGTGACGGCGTCACGTGTTAATGGATGTAGGCCATCAAGTGTTAAGTTAAAGAGAGACGGGCCAGAGGATTTTTGAAGGTGACGGCGTCAGGATCATAGACCTGACGACGTCAGATGATATAGAGTGACGGCGTCAAAGTATTCTTACACGAGAAGGAACCTTAGTGAAACCGCCACAAGTTAATCAAGAAAATCACAACTCGCGCGCGGAGTAGCTGTTACTGTTTTGGCCATAAAATCCTCATACGAACTCGGATTTAGGTGATTCAAAAGGCCACGGATTCGGGACGAAGAAATCTACAATTTGGTGAAAAAGGGGATCTAACGCCATCAAGTGTATGGGCTGACGCCGTCAGATCGGGCCGACAGAAAGTTACCTATAAATATAACCTTATAACTTCATTATTTGTAAGCCCTAAACCCTAAGTCCGATTCTAGGGTTTAGGTAGGTGTTTTTCCAGCAACTTAGAAGGTCTTTAATCACTCCATAAACATCTTGTAATCGTGTGTTGATTCTATCTTAATTATGTCTTCCATTATTATTGTTGCTTGTTCTTCATTGATTATGTTTTACTAAATCACCTAGTGTTTACCTATGATTGTGTGAAACTTGTGTATAACTAATTAGATCTTATTGATTTCTTGTTGATGTGTGTGTCCATCTCCATCAATTAGGGCGTGACAACTTCAATAGATCTAATTGGTTTAGCTTATAATTCTTGTTTCCTATTGTCTCTTGTATGATTGGATGATATCGATGTTAGGCTTAAGAAAACTGGCTAACCTCCTATACGGTAACTTGCTTGAACGTCTTAAGAAACATAAACCAAGGTGTACTAAGGTTAATTGGTTGTATTTAATGCATAAGCGAATTCTAGTGATCCCATGTTAGGAGCTTCTTAGCCGGCTCGACATAGGAGTGAAGTAGGAGCTTATAGAGTTGGGGAAGATCGTACACACCCCCACGATTGGTATTAAGGAATACAACCCGTCAATTAAAACAAGGTGTGACAATTCAATAGGTAGAATTGGATAGCTAGCAAGGAGTAACATATCATAGGTAGACATGCTTCACTTCCCTTGTAGAACCCTAGTTTACTTTCCTGCACATTAGTTTAATTAGTAGCTTTTGGGTTAGTTGATTAGCAACTAATTCCGCCCATTCCTTCAAACCAGAGATTTTACTTGCTTTTCATAAAATATAAAAATACAAAAAGAATCATCCCTCACCTCTAGACCTAGTAGATAAATTTCAATCCTAACGAACACTATTCTTTGAGTTGAATGATCAATCCCCCGGTACTTGCCACTTCACTATACTACATCGGTCAGGTACACTGCCTGGTGGGGATTGCAAACTTCTCAAGATCCCTTGAGAGGTAAAACCTGTTGTAAGGTCGCAAAACCACGCATCACTAATTTCACACTCATTTTAGTGGGTTTGAGTGTTTCGATAGACAGTTTTGCATGGAGAGAGTATGGCATTAGATTAATGTTAGCACCAAGATCGGCTAAGGCATTGCATGAGAATGTTTTGCTTAAAGTACAAGGAATTAGGAAACTTCCAGGATCTCCGAGTTTTGGTGGAATTTTGTTCTGAACAATCGCAGAACATTCTTCTTTTAGGAAAGTTTCAAAAATTTGTTCTAACTAACTTTTGTTACTCACGAGTTCTTTAAGGAATTTACCATAATTGGGCATACCGGCTAAAACATCGACAAGAGAAACATTAATTCAAACGGCTCGAATTATGTCAAGAAATTTTCCATATTGGGCTTCCATTTTCTCTTTTCTCAAACGTTGAGGATATGGAATTCTTGGTTTGTATGGTTTGAGAACAGGTGTATCAAGTGTTTTCGTTTTAGCTTTCTTTTGAGGAATTGGTTCATCCTCTTCGTCATCACTGAAAACTTCAACGGTGGGTTGAGTTTGGCTAGGGTTAGGTGGTGGTTCATACGAGGTACCATTTCTGGTTGTGATGGCACTCACATGCTCGTGGCGAGCTTGTGGTGGTTGATAAGGCTTGCTTCCTGATGAGCTATTCCTTGGATTCGGTTGAGTGTTACTAGGAAGTGATCCAGAAGCTCGACCAGATTGCTTATCAGCAAGTTTGTCGAATTTTGCTTCTAAATTCTGGATTGAGGCTTGGTGATTTTTGGTTGTGGACTCTAATTTATCTTTGAGGTCCATGAATGTTTCTTTGAAAAACACATTTGTTGACTTCTATGCTTTTATGAATTCACTTAGTTGTTTTTGTATGTCAGGTTTTTCATCATAATTGGTTGGTGTAGAGGAATCTCAGTTATATTCCGATCGTTCAGTAGGTCGCCATTTATCTCGATCTCGATCGAGATTACGATCGACATAGTAAAAATGAGATCTTCGAAATGATTGCATAAATTTGGCTTCCTCTTCACGAGACATGGGCGTGTCATCATCATTACAATCTGCGGTTGAGTGATTACCTCCGCAAGTATTGCAGTTTTCACGCCTTTCTTTCATTTCTTTATACTGAGCGTCCATTTTTATGGCCATGGCATCCATTCTTGCCATAATTTTTTCAGTATCAGAATTACTACTACCTTCATCGGCGAAAGCAACAGTTTTACGAACGGCGGTATTTGGTTTTCGATCTTTAGCCCAATTGAGCTTAAGTAAGACTTTGTCTTCAAGAAGTTGATATGCTTGATTTGGTGTTTTATAAAGAAAGATACCACCGGCCGCAGCGTTTAAAGCTTCTTGAGTTTGTTCATCAATATCGTGGTAAAAGATTTTGATTATGTTGCCTTTTGTCAGACCGTGTCCATGACAATTCCTTAGCAACTCTTTCATTTGAAGCCAGGCTTCGGTGAGGGTTTCACGTTCATGTTGTGAGAATCCTCGGACTTCTCTGAGAAGTCGATCGAATAAAGCTGGAGGAAAAAATCTACTTACGAAGTCGGTGCGAAGCTCGTCCCAGGATTCAATAGTTCCTTCGTCGAGTTCGTCGAGCCAAGTTTTAGCTTCTCCCGTTAAGGATAAAGGAAACATCATGATTCGTACTACTTCAGTTTCGGTAGCTCCGTATTTGAACATATCATAAACTCCGAGAAATTCATGAATGTGCTTATGAGGATCAGTTTTGGTTCGACCATCGAATTGGTTACCTTTGACAAGGGTCAAATGGTTTCCTTTTATTGCAAATTCATTTGCTGTTTCAGGAATGGTAATGGCTGGTCCAGGAGTTGGTGCAACGATACGATCGTTGGCCCACATGGGTTCATTATCGGCGTTATCCATTGGATTGTATAAGTCAATGATTTTAATGAAAAATCTGTAACGAGAGATATCGTCAATGGAAGGATAGGTTATTCGAAGTTGCTCGGGTCTTTCGTCTTTTCGGGATATGGGAACTCTTTTGTGTTTTCGTTTTCTTCGATTCAAAGTTCTTTCAGGTTCGGATAAAGGTGAAACAGGTTCAATTTCAGATGAACGAGTGTGCATCCAAAACCAAATAGTTCGCAAATGTTTGAATAAGTTTAGAGAGCGAAACTTAAGTTAAATGAGACAAATTTCATTTTCTGAGAAGATATGTGCGGCGTACACAAAGATGTGTGCGATGTACTTGTGGATTAGGAATAAGGACGGTGTACTTGAGATGAAGTACGACGGACTTAGTGTTAACGAGATGTTTGTTTTGAAAGAAAGAAGTTTCTAACGATCAAAAGGTGATTCTTTTGGTTTTTATGTTTTGATTTTGAAAGATTGTGAAGTTTTAGAAAAAAAAACGTCACGGATTGAAGTGAGTACGTCGTACTTGGTGACAAGTATGGCGGTATTGTGTGCTCTGTGAATAAGTGCGGCGCACAAGGTTGATTGTGCGGCAGATTTTCTGTAACAGTTGTTACAGAAACGTGCAGTTTGCAGTTTTGAAAGGGAAATAGAGTTTTGTTTTTGCTAGATTCACTTGAAAACACTTAAGGAACAGATTTAAGTCCCCGACAACGGCGCCAAAAACTTTGATGTGTAAGGAAAGCTTTAAATTTATAATACTAGTTTCACCGATTTTAATAAACCAAACACACGGGTAAAGTATAACCCACGTATGTAGTATAAGATTATAGGTAAGACCAGGTCGTATCCACAGGGACTTAGTTCGTTCGATTAAGTAGAAAATGATTAGTTAAAGCAAAACAATAATTCAACAAATAGCAAAATAAGTAGATATGGAAAATTCAATGATAGGACAATGGATTGCTTGGATAGCTTATATAATTCAGTGACAATGCTTATGCTAGATCTCAGTTGGATAATTGATAAGGTTTACAACTTACAACTTAGCCATTTTCATCAAGAGAGCCCTTTCATAAATCGTTAGGTTCAATTCAAGATTTAGGTCTATCTAACCAAGTAATTTCTCACAATATTAGTATTGTATCTCGAGTCTAGATTACTATCAATGTTATTGTAACTAGAATTTAAAATTATTTGATGCACACATAAATTCAAATGTTGTACAACTATCTAAACTGTGACTATAAAAAGTAATGCAATTCGTAGATTTGAACTAAAAAATGTTATTGCAAGGGGTATATTGATGGTGAAATTTAAAAAGATTTTAATAGGTGCATGTTTTGTGAAATTAAACATCAATTTAAAGACTAAATTGGACTAAATAAATAACTGTTGTTACTCCTTTGTCACATTAAGCGTTTACATTATTTTAAGTTGTCATATAGTAAGTGTTTAATTTGTAGTTCAACTAATGAAGTTAGTAAATAATTATGATATTTGATTGGTGATTAGGGTAGGTAGTTTGTGAGATTTTTTAAAACTTTATATAAACACTTATTATGAGTCGGAGAAAGCATTGTTTTTTAGGGCAATTTCATATCTCCTCTCCCTTTAGTTGAAATTTAATATATACCCAAAAATATATTAAAAAAATTGTACATTATATATTCAATACTTGCACTTTAAGTATAAATGAAATTAATCATGAAAATAGGGCCTTATTTTTATAACAACATCATTGTAAGGTATATGTCCTGCTAATTTAGATGACACGAGAATGGCAACGATCGTCGCGTTGCGGGCGTGCCTGTTTTTCGGCCGAGTTGATTTTGCATAAATAAAGTAGAACTGTAAAAAACATAATACAAATGATCCATGTTTCTGCTATCTAAACAGACATGCTTCTGCGATATTTTTGCTATCCAACAGGCACAAATGCTGTTGTAAAAATAGCAGGTTGAAGCTGTTAAAACAGCATTAAAAGCTGTAAAAAAAACCTACGAATGCCATATTTGGAAACTGATAAACCTTATCTTCTTTTTCCACCATGCTTGTTACACGTCTTTGTATTTGAGAACTTTTACACATTCATTGTCTTTCTGATTTTCAATTTCACAAATTCCTTTGCCTGGTCTTTAAGATATGCAAGTCGTGATCTTTTTCTCTTGTAACAATAACAAACTCATTCTCCTGCTTATATTTTTTTTTTTTTGCAAAGTGGTTAAACTGTCAATATCTTCTTTAATAACCATTTGCCATGATTCAATCCCACCCATGTTCTTCTTCTCCACATTCTTTAACGCCTGTTTAAGAAGTCCAATAGCAATTCCAATTTGCCCCTTGGTTTTTACAGCTTGTGCCATGTACTTGTAACTTCTTAACTCGTGTACCACTTTAGAAGATAAAATGTAGTCCTACATAGATAGTTAGCTCTGTTAAATTAATGGGACTCACAAAACATTTTAGTCGAAAATGACATACATACAGACATACCATCAAGATTGGTGAGATATCTTTGCATTCTTTGCGGCTTCATCAAATAACTGTACAACAACGCCGTAATGGAACTTTGACAAAAACGTGTCAACAATTTTTTTCTCTTCAGCCTTCATTGTAGTAACTATCTGTATATTTTTGTATCTTATGTTAAAAAAACCACATGAATGAGCTATATGTTTTTTTGAAATAGATAAAAGATCGGAGCTTGAACACTGACCTGCGCCTCAGCCAAGCAAATGAAGCTCATAACCAAAGCAACAGAGGGAGTTGCTTCTGGTGAACCTTGAGGAGTACGTGCATGATGCATCTTTTAAAGAGGGAAGAACCTCATGAGTAAAATACTGATAAACCCCTGCTGCTCTTCAAAATATGGTGGTAGATCGTACTAAATCTATTGGGAAGAACTTCATATCCTACAGAACACAAAAAACACCAAAACTAATTAATCCAATCAAAACCTGTTTGTAGTATTTGGCCGAAAAAGAAGCAACGGTATGGATACGACGACCGGTCACCATCGATAAAGAAGAATATTTCCAAACCACCTATTTGTGATGACAAATGAAATCAGTCAGTGATTACCTGATGAAAGACTGTATTGGAACTTGAGGAAGTTTAGCAGCGTGAGCATCTAGGTGACTGTGATGCTTACCGGAGTGAATTTTTGGCCACTGGCCAGCATTGATGCAGTTAAGAAATGGATTCTTCAACTCCTTATATTCAGAAGAAAATTGTGCCTCCGTGGCTACCCTTGAACGCTCGGGTATCAAGTCCATAGCTGATTCAAAACCAAACACCATTCAACGGATGCCAAAACTCGCAAAAACTCTGAGTTAGTAAGGAAAGAAAGAAAGAGAATATAAAACTTACAGCATCAGAAGCCATCCTTAGACGTCTCTTAATACCTAAATTGTCACTACTATTATGAAGAACGTTGAAAAGGTTTCCCCTGAAAATAAATAAATATAAGTAAATTTAAGAATTTATTTATTCGTTAGTATGCGGTAATAGTTCTGTATATATCTGCAAGAAATTGGATTTACCTCGGTAGTAACTCAGTAACCATGGCAAGTTTATCTTGTCAACATGCGGATCCCATATAAAGTAGTACATTTGGATGACGGAGTCTTACATAATATCAATCTGAAATACACACGTAATACATTAAGAATTTTGTGCTTATATATCTGCACCTACTGAGAACCATTAGTCTGAGGTTAATGTCATTTACCTCTTTATTGCATTCCTGCAAAACCCTCTGACTGTATTGATGACCAAAATAAACTTTAACTGCTACATCCTGATTAAAACAGAAACAAAATAATCGAAAGGCCAAAATTACTAAATATGTTAATTCTTAAGCATGGAATACATGTAGCAGTGGCCTCACTTACCACTGGGTACACAGCTACAGACAGACACGTTACAATTTAGAAAAGCCAGCGACAAAAGATTTTCCAACAACATAAAAACCACTGAATCCGCTTACCCTGATTCAGAAAAAAAGATCCCATTTGCACGAAAACAGCATAAACCAATCAGAATACGCATACGAAAGCAAAGTCATTATACCTTTGATGACTTCCCGCCTGCACAAAAGTGTAGCTCTCAGCAGCAGCTTCTGCAACTACGTCAGCCGTCTGATTCAGCCTCTTTCATATTGGAATAGGTTAATGATCGTTAGTAATATATTTAATTACGTGACAATATATGGACATAAAATATGGACTCTTGGTTATGAGATTACCTAATAAAAGAATGGCACATGTCTTTCGGCGGCTAAAACCTAAAGCGACACCATTAATCCAAGTATTAGTTGCAACATTTTTATTAAAAGTGATCGACTATAAGTAATGAAATTACCTTGAGCGACTGAAAGTGCAGGCCTACTATTTTGACGCAAAGTGCTGGAGCAGCAGCTGCAGCAGTTGAGTTTTCAAAAGTTAACCGGATAGGATAAACCACATCCATCTCTGATCATTGTTTCCCTGAGCTCATGCCACTTGTTCCAGCACCCTCATCCTATCGCGTTCATTGTTCGTTTGCGAGCTCATGGCACTTGCCCATGTGTTGCTACTAATACCTATCAATCCTATCATAAATAAATGAGGAAGGCTACCATAAGTTTAACCTTGAAATTAGGATATTTAGCAGACGTAAGAATTGAAAAGGGGACGATACGAACATGCTAGAAAAGAATCGAAAAGGGGAAGATACGTGATGCTAGAACCTGCTAGATGATCTGCGATTCCGGTACACACGTCGAAACAGAAGTTCACCCGAAATCAAACCAAATTCTGAACGCAAATTGACACCCCACAGTTAATATTTCCACAAATAATTATGGTACCTATAGGCAAAAAAACATAAACCTAACACCAAATAAGTCATAAGGCGGCAATATAACAGGCTCAAACTATTAACTGAAACAAACAACTACCCGACCTAAGATATAGATTTTTTTTGCACATTCTTTAACAGCAAAATCATAAACAATTAAAGAATTATAACAAAAAGCATTACTGTTACCTTTAAACAAACAACTACCCGACCTAAGATATAGATTTTTTTGCACATTCTTTAACAACACATTCTTTAACAACAAAATCATAAACAATTAAAGAAATATAACAAAAATATAACAGAAAGATCCAAAACAGTCTCGCGAATCTTCAAAATGGCATCTGATTCTCCTTCACTCAATTGTTTGTTCAGAATTTTTTTTTTCTGATCACAATAAGGAAAAAAATGTAGAGCGACGATTTTACAGATGCGACGTATAGGAAATAAAGTTAGAAAAAGTAAAGAGTGACACACATATCGCCAAAAATTGACACACACATAGCAAAACTAAAAGTTTTAATCCAGTAATTATTTGTCTCATCATGGCAGATGTATTACTAAGCTCGAAAGCATTTGCAATGTATTATAGTTTTTACTTTATCGATAGTTCCCTAAAATGCAACATATGAACACCACAAAATATCATAACCTAATCATAGCATAAGCATGATTTTTTTTTCAACTTCCAAAGCCAAAAAGGTTCATTTGGCTTTTGTTGCGGGTCACTCTATGTCACTGTTCTAGTGCATACCTCATAATATCAGAAGTAGCTCAAATTGACCAATTATTTCGCAAATCATTATTCGTCCCAAAAGATGTTTCTATCAAGTAGGAGGCTTGACCACTGTTGGTGACTTCACAACATAAAGCATTGTAGAAACAACCCTGTTATAACTGCAATTCCAAGAGAAACTTAATGAGTACAACAATTAGTGCTAAATTTAGATTCTTAATGCTACCATATATATTACCTTGGAACAGATATTACTTGAGTGTTACAGTTTTTAAAACAAACCAAAACTTTAATAGTTGCGATACTATTAATACATACCAACCTACGCGCACAATAGGCCTTTTCAACTATGTTTCAGTTCAGTTCTATAGCAATCCTCCGTGCCTAAACTTTTTATCCTGAAAGTGATCCCTAGTTTTGGCACGATATTTAGATTGTGTCGTTGCATCGAATGTTCAATCTGCAAAATGGGCAAGGGACAAAATGAGTCATTTTGTGTACAGGTTGAAACAAAATCTATATCATGGGCCAAAAAAAAATCATTGTATGCATATTTGTTTGAATATTGCCTCTTTGTGACGTAATAATAAATGAAATGTATATGGGTGCGCTGGTCATACTAAGGTCGAATGCTTTGCTAATTTAGTCAAAGGTTAGCTGAATGTATCTATATAAATACCAATCACGGTAGTTTGGTGGTTCTGCAGGCGAAATAGCAGAACATATAAATCATGTGCACTACTAAGCAAAGCCTATTCTCGACATGTTTTATTTTATAAAGTGGTTAAGTGCACCTACATGTAACTTCCACATTTTTTTATTACGTGTAAGGAAACAGAGAACTCACGACCCCAATTGTTTTTCACTTGAAAGATGAAAACATAAATGCAATTCAAAAACCTTAGACTACTTTTCATAAAAATATCGTGTCTATTGGAACACAGAATGAGAATTAGTAAAGTTTGCATATCAATTGCAGACAAAAGCCACATATTAAAGTGTACAGACTCAAAAAACATTTACCTGAGAGGTGGCAAGCCATTGTATTATAGCCTTAAGTTCAGGGTCTCTCTCGAATGCACCACAACCCCAATTTCCAGTAACAATTCCTACTTCATCTTCAAGCTTCATGTTTCAACGATATCGAGATTAAACAAATACCAAAGATATTTTCGTCGGTTAGCATTTTCTTGGATAACCAAGTAACACAAACCAAATCAAATCCACCTTCATATGACGCCTAAAAAAATGACATAAGCGCTAAATGCTTATTACTTACTTCGTCCCTGCCCGACTTCCTGGTTGTTGTCGCTGTGCTGTCTTTGACCATAACCTGATCACGAATCAAAACATGTTAAAAAAACAGTAACGGTTTAATAGTAACACGTTGGAGCCGATATCATCTAACAGAAGGCATACTAAAAATTACCAGTTGCAATGGTTATCAATCCACTATTGCAGCCGATATCAAGATAATTTTTCCCTTCAAACCATTCCTTCTTCATAACCTTTATTCTAGGATATTCCTCCAAACCTTGGTCAATATGAAACATAAAGTGAATAATCAAAATTTTCCATTCAAATTACTTTATCATATCAAATCAATTGATAATCAAATTCTCGAACATGATTTGGCAACAATTACTAAAAGAGCACACATCCAAACACTCAAGCTTCAAACAATCAGAATCCGTTTTATCGCGACTACTCTTGAATAATTATGATTAAAAGGCTACATACCTTTGCATATCCGGCAAGCACAAAACCCCAAAATTGGAACCCTAAGACGTTAATCTGAACAAAATCAAATAAGCTCATAAACAACAAATCTAATTAAATAATTATAATTAAAAGCTTACATACCTTTGCATATCCGGCAACCAAAAGCCCCAAAATTGGAACCCTAACTCTCATGTTCCGACATCTGGTGATCTATGTATGCGTGTGCGTGTGAAAGATGACTCCCGAATATTCTAGCCATCTATCTAACGTGATCTCCTTTGATGGGTTAAACCCAATTGCTACGGATCAATGGAGCAGACGGATCAATGGTGCAGGCTAAAAATGGCCCAGGAAAAATGGCGGGAAAAGCCCAAGGGAAAACGGCGTCGTCATCACGTGGTTTAATATAAACTTATAATTTGCTTCTCAGATAATGTTAGTGAAGAGCAAGAGCATCTTACCTAGCATATGTAGATTAATTCTCCACCCGCTAATATAATATTTGACAACCTTTTATGGGTATGGTTTGTACGGTAAAGTTTAATTTTTAGTTAGATTTAATATCAAAAATCATCCCTATACTCGACCGGGTTTAACACTTTTCGTCCCTGTAAGTAAATTTTAATGGATCTGGTCCCTAATGTAGCGACCCATCACGGGTTTAGTCCCTTGACCATTAACCTGGGTTAGATTGAGGGGTAATTTTGTCATTTTGTTGATAACTCTTTTAGTTACATACCTACCACTCAAAACAGATCCAAATCCACACACCTTCATCACCTTCATCAAAATTACAGATCCAAATCCACACACCACATACCTTCATCACCTTCAAAACAGATCCAAATCCACACACCACACACCTTCATCACCTTCACCACCACTCAAAACAGATCCAAAACCACCACTCAAAATAGATCCAAGCTCCTCATTTGAAACCCCATAGATCCATAAAGTTACAGTAATGCGAATTCGATATGTATAAATTTAAGTGCTTGGTCAGAATTAGAGGCATGTCACTAGGTAAACAACCCTTTTAATTCGTCCCACTCTCACCTCAATTCATTGTCTATTTTTCCCCCTTAACTTTGCCCCAAACTTGAACATCAAAGATTGTAAATAAAAAACACCACACCTCAATTCATTGGATTAGATTTTGTTTTGTGTCATTGTTTGGTAAGTTGTTGTAGTAGTCATTTTCTGTTTCCGTTCTCTTCTTCCTCCTTTTTTTTTCTTTCTTTTCTAACTGTTGAAGACCAATAATTTGTGGTTGATTTGATGAATCGGATTTGATGATTTATGGTGTAGGGAAGGGAATAAGGAGTTAGGGAAGGGAATAGTATGTGAATCGGATTTGATGATATAATGGTGAAGATGTTGTCTATTGAGGATTGAGGATTGTGAATCGGATTTAACAAACATGGAATTTGTAGTGTGGGAAGATTATTTTTTGGAGATGATTGGATCTGGGTTTAGGATTATTTAACAAACATGGATTTGTGATTTATGGTGTAGGATTATTTTTAAAAGTTCAAAGTACTCACTGAAGAAAGCCTAAGAATATCAAGTACTAAATAAGGCTTCCACAAGAAAATTGGTAACTTCAAGCATGGATTTGTGATTTATGGTGTAGGATTTGTGAATGTGATCCCAAGCACTGCAAGCATACAACCAAATAAAGTGGTAACTTCAAGCATGGATTAACACGTGGGTGAAGATTTTTTTTTTTTTTTTGGAGATGATTGGATCTGGGTTTGAATCTGGAGTTGATATGAATATGGTGGTGGTGATATGAAAATAAAAAAGATGAAGAAAAAAAAAACCTGGATCTTTCATCCTTTTCGTTTTTAAATAATAATAATAATAATAATAATAATAATAATAATAATAATAATAATAATAATAATAATAATAATAATAATAATAATAATAATAATAATAATAATAAGCGGTTTCACCTTTCACTGTGGGCGAATTGGAGAATTGGAGATCGACCCGATCTCGCTATCTTCTTCCCGCTCATCCTTGCCAATCCTCTTCAACACTCTCTATTGATTCAAGGTTGTTCCCTACTGTACATATCCCTCAGTTGATTTTGTGATTCTCGGTACTAGGTTTTTCTTTGTTTTTTTTTTTTTAGAGTTTCCTTTGCTTGGTCGCTTAATTAGGGTTTCTTTCCTTATCCCCTACACGTTTTACCTGGACCTTTGGTATATATGATTTGGTGATTTTGTGGCATTCTTATATTGGTTATGTTCTGTGGTACGCGGTTCTGTGGCATCCTGGGGTTGCGATTCTGTGACAACAGGTTTTTCTGCTGTTCGGTATTGCTTGTGTTCTGGATTCTATGGTACTGGTGTACTGTGGTTCTGAGGTTCTGCTATACGTGATTCTGTGGTATCCTGGGTCTGAGATTCTGTGACAACAGCTTCGAGGTTTTGTAGTACGTCATTATTGCCGCTGCACGCCTGGTTTTTCTGTTGTTCCGTGTTGCTTGTGGTTCTGGATTCTGTGGTGCTGATGTATTGTGGTTCGGAAGTTCTGATGTTGTATGCTGTGGTTACATTGTTATGAGGTTCTAAGGTTTTCAGGTTTTTTTGTGCTGTTATTTGTTTTGGTCGCTGCTGTGGTGTTTCCATTCTTGAGCAGTCTCGTTGCATTGTTGTCGTGGAACAGTTCTCAGTTGCCGTGTTGTTTGGTTTTGTTAGTTGTTGTGGTATTTCCTTCCTATGCCCATTGTGAGATTCCATTGTCCCTTCGCGGGGCTAAGTGGGTGCCACGATGGTAGTGGAAACGGTCTTACCAAGACTTCATTGATCACACATCTTCGTGACAGACATTGCAATGGTGAGGCTCAAGTTATCACTAAACACGCTCTTGAATCTGATTTGGCTGTTTTTGAGAGGGCTGAGGTTACTCTTAAGCGTATGGGGCTTTGGTTATGCGGTGTTTGTTTTAAAACGCATACTCTCCGGGCTAAGTGTCGTCATGGTTCTGAATTCGTGCCACCCCCGGTTTGTGGTGATGGTATTGTTAGGTTTGTGTTGTACGGCCTCACCAAACCACATATACCTTCTTCTGTCCATGTTGAAGATTTGGTTCTGGACGAGCATGTTGGTTTTGATTTACCTCTTCTTGACACTTTGTTATCTAAGGGGTTGCGCACCGTTAAATCCATCCCTCCCAAGTGTCTTTTAGGGTTTTCTCGGGTATTGAAAGGAGCTCTTGATAAGGTGATTTGCATGCCTGATGACATTTCTTGCTGGGTTAGTTTATTGGTCTTGCCTACTTGTATCCTTAAAACCTTCTGCCCGAGGAGTAATCAAGAGGGTAGGTCTGCTATTAAACGTCAACGCTAGGAAGAGTATATTGTTAATGCCATTCGATCTTGGGACATGTCGGGTGGTAGTTTGCAGCTCATGAGGGAGGCTTTAGCCAAACCCTCCCCATCATGGTTTAATATTGATGAGGATAACTTGGACTTGGGTGAGCGTAATGTCAAGCAGTGTAAGAGGAAGATTTGTGTTGGCCATTATACTGCTGCGGTCAGAGTTCTTTCTTCTTCTGGTGTTGCACCTTATAATGATGCAACTCTTGAGGACTTAAAGTTTAAGCACCCTTTCAAAGCTGCTCCTTCTTTGCCTCTTTTACCTATTGATCATCATCCCCTCATTGCATCTTCTACTGTGGTTCTTGATATGATTAAGAGTTTCCCTCGTGGCACTTCTTGTGGTCGGGATGGTTTACGTGCCCAACACCTTTTGGATTATGTTAGTGGTGCTGCTGTGGCTATATCTGATGAGTTGATCGCTTCTATCACCCAAGTGGTGAACCTTTTTCTTGATGGTAAATGCCCCAGGGCGTTGGGTGAGTATATTGCTAGTGCTCCTCTCATGCCGCTGGTCAAGCCGGGTGGTGGTATTCGCCCTATTGCTGTGGGGACCATTTGGAGACGCTTAGTTTCCAAAGTTAGTGCCGTTCTGATTGGTCATTCTTTGGACGGTTATCTAAATGATCTACAGTTTCGCGTTGGGGTATCTGGAGGAAGAGAGGCTATTCTTCATGCAGTGAATCGGGTGATTGAAGAGCGGGGAGATGATGTAGGCCTTTCGATGTTGTTAGTAGATTTCAAAAACGCCTTCAACTTAGTGGATCGTGAGGTTATACTTCATGAGGTTCGTCTTCGTTGTCCTGCTATTTCACATTGGGTGTAATTTTGTTACTCGAGCCCAGCTAGATTATATTATGGGGAACACACATTATGGTCACATCAAGGTGACCCACTTGGGCCTTTGCTTTTTTCTTTAGTTTTACATCCTATGGTATGTAAGATTAGAGACTCTTTTAGCCTTTCCCTTCATGCTTGATACCTGGATGATGGCACTATTATTGGAGATACTTTGGTTGTGGGGGAGGTTTTAGAGCTTATCATGGTGGATGGACCTCGTTGTGGTTTGCACCTCAATGTTGATAAAACTGAGGTTTTTTGGCCTAAGGAAGATCCCAGAAGCAGGCTTGTGGGTGTTTTCCCACCTAATATTGCCCGACCTTTGCATGGTGTTAAATTACTGGGTGGGCCCACTAGTGTGGACTTTGATTTTAGTAGTGAGCTTGTTATGAAAAGAGTTGCAAAAACCATTGAGCTTATGGATGCTACTGCTAAGATTAATGATCCCCAGTGTGAGTTATTACTCCTTCGTGCTTGCGCTGGTATTTCCAAATTATATTTTGCTATGCGCACTTGCTCTCCCCGGGTCTTTGAACGTGCTCAGATTTCTTTTGATGGGGCTCTTCGCTCTACTCTAGAGCGTATTGTTACTGCTTCTGGGCCTGGTTTTGGTGATTGGCAATGGAGACTTGCTACATTACCCTTTGCGTTCGGGGGACTTGGTGTATATTCTGCAGGTGATGTCTTGAACTATGCATTTCTTGCGTCTAGACTTCAATCTGCTAGCCTACAGACTAGGTTGCTTCGACATTCTGGTATTGTAACCCCTGGGCCTTCCTTTGATGATGCCTTGTGTGCTTTTAATATGGAAATGGAGATTGACCTTTTGAGTAATCCGTGTGAGATCGCTGCCCCCAAACTCATGAAGAAACTGGCAGATATATATTTCACACGTGTTACCCGAACTGCCAAATCTACATTTTCTTTATCTACTCGACATATAGCGTTATGGAAATCGCAAATGGAGGACTATACTTCGGACTGGCTTAGGGTAGTTCCGATATCTGGGTTGGGACAGACTATGAACGCCAGGACCTATTGTTGCGTATTATGTTATCGGCTTGGTGTTCCCCTATTTTCTGTTCAGATGTCGTGCTCAGCCTGTTCCAGGGTCTTTGCTGGTGATATTTATGGGGACCATGCTGTGTCTTGTGCTGGTATTATTGGTATTAAATATCGGCATAACATAGTACGTGATGTTCTTGTTGACACATGTTCTCGATCTGGGGTTTCGGCTCGTAAAGAGGTTGACATTGGACTTTGTGGTGAAAGGGACAAATCCTTACGTCCTGCTGATGTGTTGCTCAACTCGTGGGATGGAGGACTTGATGTATGTGTTGATTTGACTGGATCTTCGCCCTTGACGCAAACTGGTATGGTTGATTTCGTGCCGGGTCGTGTGGTGATTGAGGTTGCACAACGTAAACGCGTCAAGTATGAGGCTAAGTGCGCAGGTATGGGATATGTGTTCTTCCCCTTCTCTTTCTCTTCTTTTGGGGAACTTGAAAAAGACGCTGTGACTTTATTGAAGCGTATTCGAAAGTTCTCGATGACTCAAGACATTGGAGCACGTGCTCCTGCTCATATTTTTAGTAGGATTAACTTTTCCATAGCTAGAGGAGTGGGAGCCCAATTAGTATCTCGGCTCCCTACTAACTTCTTGTAAATCCTATGTGCTTCTAATAAAGTGATGTTTATAATAAAAAATAAATAAATAAATAAATAAAAATAATAATAATAATAATAATAATAATAATAATAATAATAATAATAATAATAATAATAATAATAATAATAATAATAATAATATGAGGGTAGTTTGGTCATTTCATCCAAGAAAATTTGGTCAAGGGACCAAATCCGTTATGAGTCGCAAGTCAAGGGACTAAACCCGTGATGGGTCGCAACATTAGGGAGCAGATCCATTAAAAATTACTTACAGGGACTAAAAGTGTTAAACCCAATCGAGTATAAGGACCATTTTTAAAGTTAACTCTTTTAGTTATGAAAATGAAGAAAATTATACCTAATCACTCTAGAGTGGGGCATGAGATGGTGTTTGGATATGAAAAACTATTTTAGTTGTTTGAATTTTGATTATTTGAAATTCTTGCCGATTTTTTTTCTTATTATTATTATTATTATTATTATTATTATTATTATTATTATTATTATTATTAAAGCAACTAATTATCTCACAATAAATCAATCTGACATGTTATAAGCAGGATTTGAACCCACAACTATTTAGTTAAGGAACATTTTTACACAAAAGCTACCATCGGGACATAAACCCTTTGGTTGCAGAAATAAATTTCAATTCGAGCTTTTATTCATCTTCCATCAAAACAACTAGACGTCGCATGCGGTTAACCTTGCCAATCAAAATTATGTTATGAAAACGATTTGGCTGAATTGTTCTAAACTTCTAATGAATGCCTTCATGGATTTCGGAATTTGGTTGAGCTATTACCATATAATGTTACGACGACAAATGCATGAACCGTAGCCACCGAACATTTTTGAAGGCATGAAAACTATTTGGCGCCACAACTTTGCGGAAGTACCTTACCATACGTCTAAACCACGCAAATAAAAAACAACACACACACGTATTAAAGAATCCAAATATTTTTGAAAACTATACACCGCTGCCGCTAGGCGCGAGTACTCGGCTATTAAATACAACACTCAAATATATAATTATTAAAGTTTTAATTGACTAATGCAATTTAAAATGACGCTATCCGAAAAACAACGCAACCATGCCATCAGAAAAATATTGCAACTTACAACAATATTACTGAAAAATGATTCCCTTACGCTACAAAATCAATATGTTGAAAATATTATTCGTCGTCGAAATTTGGTCAAAAATAAATACCGTTGTCGCTAGACACGAATACTCGGCTAAATTCCGCTGCCGCTAGCCGTGGGTACTCGACTAGTAACTTACGACTCTTTCAAACTTCATTTCACCACAAATAACTCAATCCTCAATCTCCATCGTCAAAAAACATATCACCATCCAACGGCAAACATCCCCGATCCGCGTGAAAGACAACCAACCAATCAGAAGACACCTCCACCCACCTTATATAAGCAACCCCACAATTACTTCAGTCTCATCATCTCATCCCACACACTAAAAACACCCAAAAAACACACACGCCCCTTTCTAAAAACATAAAAAATGGCACCAAAGGCAGCAGAGAAGAAACCCGCAGCGGAGAAGAAGCCGGCAGCAGAGAAGGCACCAAAACCAAAAGCAGAGAAGAAGCTCCCAGCAAAGGACACGTCAGGAGACAAGAAGAAGAAGAGACACAAGAAGTCAGTGGAGACATACAAGATCTACATCTTCAAGGTTTTGAAACAAGTCCATCCTGATATTGGTATTTCAAGCAAAGCAATGGGAATTATGAATTCCTTCATTAATGATATCTTTGAGAAATTGGCTGCTGAGAGTTCTAAGCTTGTTAGGTATAACAAAAAGAACACTCTTTCTTCTCGTGAGATTCAAACCGCTGTTCGTCTTGTTCTTCCTGGTGAGTTGGCCAAACACGCTGTCTCTGAAGGTACCAAGGCTGTCACCAAGTTCACCAGCGGTTAAGGAATAGATTGTTTAGTTAATGGTTTGATTTCATGAATGTGATTGGTTTAGGTTTAGTTGTTTTTGTGGAAAGTGGATGTTGAAATTGATGTAAATTGGTAACTGATGGTTGTTTTGAATGAATGAATGAAAATGCTATGTTCTAGTTTAATTTTGTTTATGATTAAATGTTATGGGTTATTGATTAGCATGTTAAAGCCTCCTTTTTCTGTAAATCTTATGAAATGAAAAACATCTTGAGAATCTGGGCATATGAAATTAAGAACATAGTTCATAGAACTCAGTGATATGATTCAAATGGCTAAGTAATTAGATTATCAACATTTAACAAACACTTCAATCCTCTAGTTCTAGTAGTTAAAAACTATCACAGCTAGTTATAAACTTCTTCTTAAAAGCATTCATGGTTTATTTTTATACAATTATGATGGTCTAAAACGGCTTACAAATAAGCATTTAAGGAAATACTGCTTTGATTTGCTAATGCAGGAAAAAAAAATGTGATTAGACCTGTTAGAATGTGCAAAATTAGTCAATTTAATTTCAAATGCAGTTGAGTGGATATAAGAATGGATTTACCAAGTTACAGGACCAAGGCTGAGTTTTGACTTTTGATAGTGTTTGGATGTTTAGACGGTTTTGCATCGGTTTGGTTTTATAGATTTACCAGAATGGTGAAACAAGAATTACAATAAACCAGAGGATCTTTATCCCAGCTAACCTGTTATATCATATACACCATCTGTATTTGAAGACATAACACCCTCCTCTAACCTTACTCTTATGCTTCTACTGCATTGCATCAGCCAAACCAGTATTTGATGTCGATCTGCCCTGTTTCTCTGCAACATCTGCCTCAGCATTTGTCTCACTTTTATTATTAGCAACTCGATCATTCTCAACACATCCTTTAGCCCACTAAGGAGAATCAATTGCTTTATCCACATATCCCACAGCTTCCTTGGAGTCGCATTTGTTGGAATTTGAAAACCATGACAATCATATAATTCAATAACACAAAGTACACAAGTATGCGGAAGCGTGTAAACAATAACATATAACATATAATTATTAACTTAAACATAAATAGAAAACGTACCCGATGCACTTCAATAAATCTTGAATATTTATTAAACTAGATCAATGATAAACCCCTTACCGTTTTGTTTATCGATCTCTTGATAACAACAATAGTGTGTTGTTACCTCGTTCTTGTACACACAAATTAAACCGTATTAAGGTTATGCAAGTAAAACACAAGATTTATTTTTGATTAACAAAAATCGATCCCACACCCTTTGGAGAGGGTATACGATCGGCAACCAAGAGAAAAGAACAAGAAAACTTTTAGGGATAATTGTGTGCACAAAAGATTTAGCCAAAACAATTACCCTAGGTTTGTTTATATAGTGTTTAGGAAACTTTGGGAACAAGTTAGGGCAATGGGTTGCCCCATAGCCTTTGTTCGGCCGATCAACCCAAGGAGAGGGTTCTAGATCTTTTCCTTGTTTCCTAATTTTACACAAACACTTCTTTCCTTATTTGCGTCTAACGGTCGTTAGTCATTTAACGGAAAACACTAACGGTCGTTAAGTTCTTGTGTTAATAATAAATATATAAAATACATTTATTATTATTCCTTAATACTCATTTGTAATGTGTGCAATCCCGAGGTCTCGGGTTCGATACTAGACATTTGCACATTAATTATTTAACCATTTCTAACAACTCCCACTTGGTTAACTATTAATAGCAAAATGACATTGGTTGGCGTCTTGCAACACTCCAATGCCCCTAGTCCGACTCGAGCTAGATTTCCTGGAAAATCTTTAATGATTCATCATTATTATTATCTTTTTGTTACTAATACTGTATTAATAAAGAAATGGATCTAAGTCACTCTTTATTAATGTTTCTGTTTCTCGTTGTTAATGATTGAACAAAATTACCAAAACATCTGAACGTATTTCAGATAGACTTTGGGCGTGGCCACGCAAACATTTTGTCAACCCTACGAGGGGCCCAGCAGTATTATACTTCAAACAAAATTTGAAGGAACAAATTCTTTCTTGACTACAAGAATAACCCATGGACTTTGCAACACTTCTGAAAACAATCCTTATAACTTCCAGTTACGGTAAGCGGTAGATTGCTTTACAAAAATGCACTACATCCATGACTCTTATCTGGTATCTCAAGTCTGAGGATAACTATTTCATGAATTACTTGATGACAAGATCCATAAGTAATCTCATGCTTAGTTGGGATAAGTCCTATACTCTACTCATAGAATATCATGTGAATTTGGTATGACTACGCATCAATATACTTTCAAGTATATTCTCACCAACATTCACATTTGTCTTAATTTAATGATATTCCCATATCATTAACCGACAATGGACACATTTAGAATAATAAAATTATTCAAGGATATAAACATGCAAAAACAAGATATATGTATATTTCAACAAGACAATAAAACATAAACAATACTTTATTTCATAAAATCAATAATTGTCTATTACATCCTTTATCCAAATACTAATCACAAATGGGCATGAAACTTTCAGCCTTACGAAGACCTATTCCTTCTGCTAACTTATAAAGCTTAGTGCCAGGAAGAGCTTTCGTCAATTGATCTGCCAAGTTATCATCTGTGTGAACTTTGAGTACTTCGATCTGCCCAATCTCTATTTGCTCTCGCACATAGTGATATTTGATCGGATAATGTCTGGTGCCTTTCATGATTCCAGGTTCATTGGCAAATGTAATTGCAGCTGAATTGTCACAATACATTTTTATAGGTCGTTGAATCGAAGGCATAACTCCAATCCTTGATACAAACTTCCTAATCCAGACGGCTTCCATTGCTGCATCTGATGCAGCTATGTACTCACTTTCTGCTGCAGACATCGCTAATGTACTCTGCTTCTTGCTCCTCCAATCCACAGCTCCTCCATTAATGACAAAGACGTATCCAGTCTGAGACTTCATATCATCCTTATCACCTTTCCATGAAGCATCGCAGTAACCTGTAACATCAAGTTCTGCTTGTGGATCACCCCCATAAACTAAGAACATATCTTTAGTAGCCCTAAGGTACTTAAGAATATTCTTAACAGCAGTCCAGTGAGCTTCACCTGTATTCTGCTGATATCGACTGGTTAAGTTCTGAGCAAACGCCACATCTGGCCTTGTGCTTTTAACCGCATACATAATAGATCCCACAGCCGAAGCATAAGGAACTTTTGCCATGCGTTTCACCTCTTCAGGTGCTGAAGCACAAACTTTCTTGCTCAAGCCATGTTGTTCTTGCATCGGCAAATATCCCTTCTTGGAATCTTGCATATTGAATCTTTTCAATATTTTATCGATGTAAGCACTTTGGTTTAATCCAATTAATCGCTGAGATCTATCTCTATATATCTTAATTCCCAGAATGAAAGCAGCTTCCCCTAAATCTTTCATAGAAAAACACTTTCCAAGATATGCCTTGACTTCATGCAAACTTGGAATGTCTTTTCCCATGATCAATATGTCATCGACATATAATATAAGGAAAATTACTTCACTCCCACTAACTTTGTGGTATACACATGGCTCATCAAGATTTTGTGTAAAACCAAACTTCTTTATTTCACTATCAAACCTCTTGTTCCATTGTCGTGATGCTTGCTTCAATCCATAAATGGATCTTTGAAGTTTGCATACACGATTTGGAAACTTTGGATTCACAAACCCCTCAGGCTGCGCCATATAGATATCCTCATCTAGGCGACCATTTAAGAAGGCGGTTTTGACATCCATCTGCCAAATCTCATAGTCATAGTATGCAGCTATGGCTATGAGAATCCTAATAGCCCTAATGTCAGCTACAGGAGAAAAGGTATCCTCGTAGTCAACACCATACGTTTGAGTAAAGCCTTTAGCTACCAAACGGGCTTTATAGGTGTGTACATTGCCATCCATGTCAGTTTTCTTCTTGAAGAGCCACTTACTCCCAACTACCTTGGCATTAGGAGGAAGGTCTACTTCAATCCAGACTTCATTGTCTTTCATGGATTGCATTTCCCCATTCATAGCAACTAACCATTTTTCCTTTTCAGGACTATTAATGGCAGCTTTATAACTAGGCGGTTCATCAAGATCCCCTTGTATATATTCCTCACACTCTACGTTAAGACATAGACGTTCAGGATCTTTTACAGTCCTTACGGATCTGCGAATGGGAACCACTTCAACTTCTGGTGGAGGACCCAGACTTTCTGGTTCTTCAGGAAGTTGGCTAGTGTTTTCAGAAGGTAATGCATCATCTTGATCTTCTTCAAGATCATATATCCTCCCACTTAATTCTTGAGATATGAGATCCTTTTCTAAGAAATCTCCATACCTTGCAACGAATACTTTGTTCTCAGGAGGATAATAAAAGTAGTAACCCATTGTTTCCTTTGGGTATCCTACGAAGATACATTTTACAGATCTTTGTTGGAGCTTGTCGCCCGAGTCACGTTTAACATACGCCTCGCAACCCCAGACCTTTAGATAAGACAAGTTAGGAGCATTTCCAGTCCATAACTCATATGGTGTCTTATCAACCTTCTTTGTGGGAACCATATTAAGAATGCGAACAGCAGACTCCAAGGCATAATCCCAAAATGAGAAGGGAAGAGTTGTTAGATTAAACATAGATCGTATCATGTCTTGCAATGTACGATTTCTTCTCTCAGATACACCGTTTTTTTGTGGTGTATATGGAGAAGTAAGGTGCTGGACAATTCCTTCCTTAGCTAGATAATCCACAAACTCTTGACTCAGGTATTCACCACCTCTATCGGATCGAAGAGCTTTAATCTTCTTTCCAAGTTGCAACTCTACTTCAGCTTTAAACACTTTGAATGTTTCAAATACCTCATGTTTATGTTTAAGTAAATAAACATAACCATAACGGCTGAAATCATCCGTAAATGTTAAGAAGTAGCTAGCACCTCTCCTTGACACATGTCTAAGTGGTCCACACACATCTGTATGAATAAGACCAAGTAGATCAGTAGCCCTTTCAATCCTATTATTAAAGGGTTTCTTTGTCATCTTCCCACTAATACAAGACTCGCATTTATCAAATGATTCATCATTGATCTTTTCTAAAAGCCCATCATGTTGCAGCTTTTTCATGCGATCCTTGCTTATGTGAGCAAGTCGACAATGCCAAAGATAAGACGAATCCAGACTTTTCTTGATTCTCTTATTGTTGATGCTATACATCGAATTATTTTTAACACAAGCATTACCATTATCATTCATATCAAGTTCAAAAATACCATTCACAGCAATAGCATTAAAATAAAATACACCATTTAAAGAAACAGAAATTCCATTGCTATTAATAGTATGTTCAAAACCAAGGTTCAACAAACATGAAAATGAAATAACACCTCTAACAATTGACGGTGCATAATGACAATTATTTAAAGATAGTACTAAGCCCGAAGGCAACACTAAATCAAATACGCCTATAGCTTCAACTGCTGCATGTGCTCCATTACCCACGTGCAAGAATTGTTGTCTATAGGCCAGCTTTCTCTCAACTCTAAACCCCTGCATAGTATTGCAAATATGAATACCACATCCCGTATCATATACCCAGGAATTTAACTTACGAGTTAGAGTAAATAATTCGATTACAAAGAATGCACCTGAAGAGCTGGGATTACCAGCTTCACTCTTTTGCTTCTTCTGTCGCAAGTCATTGATGTAGAGTGGACAGTTCCTCTTCCAGTGCCCTACTTCATGACAGTGGTGACAAGCCTGATCCTTCTTTCTTGGAGGACTCACCTTGTTCTTCTTGGGCTGGTGTTGATTCACCTTAGGATTTGGTTGATAGGCCATGACCTGCTTGCCTTTATCACCTTTACCCTTACCCTTGTTCACACGCGATTTTTTCTGGATCCTACCTCCTTGAATTGCCAACACTTGCGGAGTAGGAGCCTTGCCCTTGGGTGGTAAGTGTTTCTCATAGTCAACAAGCAATGCGAGTAACTCAGAAACTGTCTTCCCCGAGCAATGCATGTTGAAGTTCTGTACAAAACCAGCAAAATCCTTGTTAAGGGACCTGTTGATTAGGTTAACTTGAACTTTCTCTCGGGATAACCAAATCCGACTCTATGAAGTTGATCAAAGAAATCTCTCATCTCATTCACATAGTCTTCAACTGGTTTACCATCACCATGTTTGCAGCTGTGTAGTTTGTCAAGAGACTCATACATTTCAATTTCAGGAGTCTTTTCATAAGACTTCTTGAGCTGCTCGAGCATGTTATATGGAAAATAATACTCAAACTTCTTTTGCATCATTTGATCCATACTTTGAAGCATTAAGCACCCAATCTCATTGTACTTAGCATACTCAGCTCTCCATGCTGCTTTGACCTCTTCAGAAGCAGTCGCAGCATGCTCATCAGGGCAAGGAGTATTCAAGTAATTGAGCTTACCAGTCGCCCTCAAAACAATTCTGAGCGATCTGTGCCAATCATTGAAATTTTTCCCAGTCAATTTGGCTCTTTCAAGATGACTCTTGAAAGCAGCGAACACGGAGTTATCGGGTTGAGCCATTCTACATAAAATAGAAAAGTTCAAACATTAGTATTTTCGATAATACTTATTCTCAAGAAAATATAATACCCATGGATATATTCATATAACCAACTTAATTTCCTTGAAAATCTAGGATCCAACTTTACATAATTCCACTACATCAGTTGATCTGCTAGTAGTGGAAGTACAAAAGATGGTAATCTGTCGTACAATAATTGGCAAACAAGTTTTCCAATTCCTAGATAATTTATGGGATTTACTACATATTGATTCATCAATATGTCACGTAAGCATGTTTTATCCCATCTCATGCCTTAAGCTCTAGGTCTCACGCATCAGCTTAATTAAGTTGTCTAACTTAGAAACTGCAAATTAATCCATGTATGGTCTCACGCACACTCGGAAATTTACCTTGTCATTAATTTTGGTCCAGGTCTCACGCATACCCAAAATTAACTCCAAGTGTTCCTTATAGTTAGATGGCATGTAACTTAAATTTTAGGGTATTTAGTTTTTGATGTGACAAAAACATGTACAAAGATGCATGCACTCATCTTTGTATCATTAGTTTTCAAAACAATTTTAATTTACCAATTAGTTTAAGAGTAAACCAAAACTATTTACTTGAGGTATTGGGTTCACCAATTAAAGAAGTACCAACAATTATCGCCCACATATCCTACTACTTACATGTTATTCGGATATTTGCCACAAAAGTGGCGCGTGGAATTGAGGTAAATCACCCTTAAGATGATAGTGTACGTAAATAGTGATATAGGTAAGTCGCAGTTGACGCACAAGCGGGCCCGGAGAGCCGGTAGGAGCGAATCTCTTAAAAAACCCCTCTCCAGATAAACCCACCACACAGTTTGTCAACTTTGGTCCGCCTTTCACACACTATTGTACAAAAACATCAGTCAAGCAAAAGTTTATGATCTTAGTCTTAAAAATTAAGTGACAAAGTTTAGATCTTGCTAGTCTCGCCTGGGAGCAAATTACCGTGCGAAGCGAACCACTGTCGGCACATAAGACTTTGCAAGATCCTTACTTTATTACTTTATGTTTCACCATTATTAGTCCAATTTAATTTTTTTTTGAAAATTACCCTTTTTATTGCTTACTTTAACATATCACATATATAAAAAAATCAATAAACAAGTAATTAAAAGAAAACAAACAATCAACTAATAATAAAACAATTAATTGTAAGTGAAACATCTAGCCATATGCAACCTTTTGAACAAATTCTATTAATAATCTATATGTGAATTATTATGTATAGAATCAATAAAACTCCCATTGGTTTTCGAGCTCATTGTACCCAATGGACCACAGTCGCCAACAATTAGCCGCGTAAGTTTTAATGATAATATACCACGTTGCACATAACCGATTCATTAATTTAATATATTAGGTCTTCCCTAATTTTAGATTTATCTAATCATGTAGCAAACATCTAAACAATTTAATTCAAGTAATTTATCCGTGACTAATTATGCATGTATAGTCACGGATTCATGCATATCATATAGCAATTAGGTCACAAGATTCATAACACAACAATTGTTAAAAGACATAGGGTTTCTAATTAATTACAATTAATTATGAAAAACACAAACCCTAATTAGGGTTTATGTAACAAATCGACAACCCCCCCCCAAATTAGGGTTAGGGTTTCGACTTTTATTAAAAAAAAAACAAATTTTTAATAATAATAAAACCCTAGAACATAAAACATTATATTCTAAACAATTTAAAGATAGTTTTGTATCTTTAAGTAATCAATTACATGTTATACATGGCTCGTGATCCATGTTGGAATTTGAAAACATGACAATCATATAATTAATAACACAAAGTAACAAGTATGGAAGCGTGTAAACAATACATATAACTAATTATAACTTAAACATAAAGAAATACATGCCTTCAATAAATCTTTGAATATTATTAAACAATCAATGATAAACCCCTTAGACGTTTTGTTTATCGATCTCTGATAACAACATAGGTGTTGTACCTCGTTCTTGTACACACAATTAAACCGTATTAAGGTTGCAAGTAAAACACAAGATTTATTTTGATTAACAAAAACGATCCACCCCTTTGGAGAGGTATACGATCGCAACCAGAGAAAGAACAAGAAAACTTTTAGGATAATTGTGTGCACAAAAGATTTAGCCAAAACAATTACCCTAGGTTTGTTTATATAGTGTTTAGGAAACTTTGGGAACAAGTTAGGGCAATGGGTTGCCCCATAGCCTTTGTTCGGCCGATCAACCCAAGGAGAGGGTTCTAGATCTTTTCCTTGTTTCCTAATTTTACACAAACACTTCTTTCCTTATTTGCGTCTAACGGTCGTTAATCATTTAACGGAAAACACTAACGGTCGTTAAGTTCTTGTGTTAATAATAAATATATAAAATACATTTATTATTATTCCTTAATACTCATTTGTAATGTGTGCAATCTCGAAGTCTCTGGTTCGATACTAGACATTTGCACATTAATTATTTAACCATTTCTAACAGCATTATATTATAAATTTGCTGAAAACAATTTTTTTTTTTTTTTTTTTTTTTTTTTTTTTTTTTTTTTTTTTTTTTTTTTTTTTTTTTTTTTGGCTTTCACTTCATAAATGGCTTCCAATTGAGCTAAAGTAACAGAAAAACTTGCCTTTATTAGGTTCTAAAACACCATAATTTTATTTAAACACTTCAGCATTCCTAGCCACCCATATTGATCAACATTGGAAAAATCACTAATATCCTCTTTTTTTAGCCTTATCCCCAACAAGTTTAGACATAGCAGAAGCAAATTATCAATCAATCCCGAACTGACCCAAATGAACGATCCAGGTCCTACCATCTCACACCAAATTTCCTGTGCCTCAACAAAATGACTGGAAATTTGATCCTCTGTGTTTGAACTAGCTCCACATCGTGGGCAGTTTGCATCATCGGACGTAAAACACGCTTCACTATATCCTTGCTGCTCAAGTTCGGTTGTTGTTACCTCCATACAGCTCGTGAAATTTGTCGTGAACGTATGTACCGGTCGACATGAATCGGCAAAAGATGCTCATATCTGCAAAATATAATTATGTGACATCTGCCATCCAATGATAGTACTTTATTGATCAATCCTTGAATGCAGTATGTCGCACTATTTACATCATTCCTATGTCTCTGTACAAGAAACACCAAGTTTTTTTTGGCAACCATACAAGAAATGACCAACAAATTATCCTATATATAATTTACCATCAACTTTTTGCTACAGTCCTAAGCTACAGTTGACTGAATAGTGCTGGGCTATATTTTGGGTCCTGGACTCCCGCTTTTTCCCTTTCATTTGTTTGATCGCTTCTTCCTCACATCATGTCTTATCCTCACAAACCTTATCCTCATTCTTTCTAGATAATCTCAAACAAACTGCACTCTTTCTCGAAGTTCGGTTTATTGGTGGTTTTCCGCCGATCTTGGAGTGCTTCCAGATCCGCCAACATCTTCTCATGGTCAGATCAATTGTTACTGGTGTTTACTTTATCCACGGAAAAAAAACCTAGGGTTTTGAATTTTTGATGTATTTGGTACCGGAATATTACCCCGACGCGAAAATCGTTTTCCGGCAAGCCCTGCAGCGCCGTTTTCATTATAGTTAAGTTACTGTTTCAATTTTTTTTCTCTCTTTTTTTGATAAGGTTATTGCTTTCGGATTGAGTTTTACCATTTTCGTTTTGCAGGTTTTTCGTTATATCCATATGGGTTAAGGAAAGGATTTTGACAGATCTCAGTGCGCGGTTATAGGTTTGTGTTTCTTTTAAATGTTGGATTTTTTTGACTTTTTTTTTTGTCTTTGATTATTGATCTTCTTTGCATTTTCTCTTTTTTTAGTAGATTTGGTACATGGGTTTTGCTTAATTTTGTTAAAAATGTGTGCTTTATTAGCTCACTTGACTTATTGATCAAAGATGGTTAGTAGGTCATTTTCAGTTTAGTGTTAAAAAGATCGGATCTTTATTGATAAAGATCCAAGATTTGTGGTTTATTTGGTTATTTGGATAATGGGTTTAATTGGTTTTAGTGGTTAAGTAAGTTATTGCAGTGAATTAGTACATATCTTATTAGTTATGCAATTATAATTTGAGATCTTGAATGTTTGTTCATCTGCTAGAAGCACTGTTTTGCATTAAGTGAACGGTTTATCATTCCTTTTTATAGTTCTATATAATTAAGATCAGCGGTGATTTCTATATTAATTTTCTGTTATTTCTGTTTGTTGTTCATAATCGCAGATAGTACACGTGCATTCAAGATCTTTGGTGTTGCTATATAGCTACTCATATTTTCATTTTGTTTCCTGCAGGCTCTCGCCTCCCGGATAAAGTAAGCCCTTTTATTTTTGATTTTGGCTAATAACCGATTTGGTTATAAAGTATTCTAACTTTTTCTCCCAATTGTATTTGCAGCCCAAATTCGCCATATCTAGCTTCTGTTGTTAACGGTGCCGGTAAAAACACGTTGATTCCCTTGGCTCAGTGCACAAAACATATGTGCCCTATTTGAGTTTACTGCCACGTGAAGCTGAATTATAAGGAATACTGCTGTGTCAAGGTCATCATTAGAAACTTTAACTACAGGATGAATTATTCTCAGTGAAACTTAGTTGCTCAGCACCCAAACTTTGACAGCGCTACTCAAATTTTCAGTTTCAACTACAAACCGCCGACTCCTTATTCTTCCATAAGTAAGTTAACTAACATACCAATCATTTCTTGATACTTTTTGTTTGTGTAAGCAGATAAAAACAATTTACCTGCAGGCGAATTAGTTAAACTTATGTCCGTGTTCAACAGGTTTCATGCGGGGCTGAAATGGGTGTGCCACTCGGGCCTGGAATAGAGGCCACCATCCGTCATTTTGAGTGCTGAAACAGGAGCTGAAGTGGCTGATACTTGGGCCAGCCATGGGTCTGCTTGGGTGACGACACATGATCAGGTATATAATGAGTTACTCCAATGGATATGGCATAATGATTTTAATTGGTTATACGCTTCACTTTGTTGCACTATTTCAGGAAACTTTGGTTTTTACACCCAATGTTTTGGCCTGTCTTCTAAGCATCAGCGGTTTTATGTATACTTTTTTAATGTTCTATAAATGATTTGAATTTGTATTATTGACGCTTTTTATCAAAATATTCGGCAGTTTAAACATGGGTAGAAGGGGAAGTGCGCGTTGCTTCAGCCTCTGCAATGTTATCCAGACGGAATGGGAGCACAGAGAAGCTTGCATCAGCTTTAGTGAAGCCGTTTATGACTCAGCCTGCTGTCACTTCATCTACATATAAATCTGGTGCGTTCCAAAATTCGAGTAAACAATGTCTAAATTTGTATAGTTTCGAAAGGTGCAAAACACATATCATTGCGGTTAATCAAACTTGGTAAGATGTATGTGTTGGGAGAGATGAGAAACAGGTTTGAACGTCAGGTTAACATGGATCATTTTATTTGAGTTGAAACTGCCAAATTGGACTTGAGAAGCTGACAGAGTATATTATTTTGTGCTAATTAAAATGTAATTATATAGTTATAAAGTGGCCGGATAATATACTCTGCCAGCTTCTCAACTATATAATTATTTGGTTCTGTTTCTAAATCCATTTGGCAGTGCTTTATTCTTGCAGACTAAATCCATTTGAAATCTTTAATTTATTCAGTTCTGTTTCTTTCACAATTATGCAGAACCGCCACTAAAGTAGATGTACCTCGGAGGCTATGATCAGGTCTACCAGCATTGTGGCTCCGTTTCTGTTACTCCCTTTTCGATACTCAACAATAGTGCAACAATACACGTACCCACTGAAGCTTATCTAGAAGACACTTCCAGAACAGACACACCACCTTCCCTCAGATCAAACCCTCACATCAATCCCTGTATCAAATTCGACGGGTGTGGGGTGAATTGGCGGTGGCTTTCTTAGATCTGATGCGAAACAGACGTTGCGGAGTTGGCGGCAGCGGTGTAGCAGGGACTCCGCCGCTTATGTGAAGGTCTGATATCTTTCTTTTTTTTTTTTTTTTTTTTTTTTTTTTTTTTTTTTTTTAAATTTCTAAGATTCTATCTTTTGTGATATAATGGCTATTGGTTTTGTGGCTTTTTTATTTTGGGCTTTAGATTCAAAACAAAAGTGGATGCCCATGTAAAATAAGCAATCAAAGATGCTTGAGTGTTTGAAAAGCTTTAGCCTGTTATTCTTTTTGAGAGTACGTATATATTGTTGAATTCGTGAACACAAAGAAGTCAATTATATATATATTTTTTTTAGTTTTTTAAATATTGGGTACAGATCCTAATGAAAGGAATTATTTTTTTTGCAAGTTTTGGCCTTAAACAAGAGTTGGATTGATATTTGCTGAACTGGGTGATGCTTGGGTCAGCCATGGGTCTGCTTGGGTGTCGACACATGATCAGGTATATAATGAGTTACTCCAATGGATATGGCATACTGATTTTTATTGGTTATACGCTTCACTTTGTTGCACTATTTCAGGAAACTTTGGTTTTCAGCCGTGTTATCATGGATCAATCCACGCCCAATGTTTTCGCCATTCTTCTAAGCATCAGGGGTTTTTATGTATACTTTTTTAATGTTCTATAAATGATCTGAATTTGTATTATTGACGCTTTTTATCAAAATATTCAGTAGTTTAAACATGGGTAGAAGGGGAAGTGCGTGTTGCTTCAGCCTCTGCAATGTTATCCAGACGGAATAGAAGCACAGAGAAGCTTGCATCAGCATGTTGTGACTTCATCTACCCATATGTGATGCCACCTCGACAAGTTTGTAAAATTGTGTGGGTTAATTTTCAGAAGCGTATGATGCAGGAGATCTCTATCTAACAGAACTCAGAGGTAAAGAAGTACTGTCGATTTTTAGCCTTTATTGAATATTTGTTAGTTAAGGATGAGGTAAATATAAGCATAGAGTTTACTGCTTTCTTTGGCAAGTTTAAAAAACTTTAGGTTTTTAGTTGTTAGCTGTAGTGGTAATTATAAAGACAATTGATAACAACCGTAGTTGTAACTAAAGATATGACTGTATTTTCACAATCTTAAACCGTTAGAAGTTAAACACTAAATGCTTCTTTCATGAAATTTTATTAAGAGTATTTTCAATAAGAACAAAAAATTGTTGCGGATACAGTGTATTATGTAAGTAGGTGAATGTCATGGTCTCAAATTCATAAACGCTTGCGGCAAAAGTGAGTAAACCTTACATCGTACTAGCAATGGTTAATTAAAGAAAAAGAAAAAGAACTATGTAAAAACTTAAGTAATGAAAAATACTCCTCTAGGCACTTATATTTAGAAAGTGGTTTGGCACTTTCTATTGATAAAATGGATCTATACATGTGTTGCATATTTGCACACGTCTCATGTAGCCATACACATATCTAAAACACACAGGTCACCATTCACCGGCAAATTAATGTTCACACTTTTCATCTATAGATCATGACTTTCATAGCTTACTGAGAATCTGGTCACACACGCTATCTTCTCTTGGATGACTGTTTAAATTTCATTCAATTTTCATTATTTTTTTTCTGCATTCTTGCTTGAAAGTATATGAAATGTTCTTTATCACACTAATCTGAATTTTATAAAGCATAGAAGGCATTGTTGTTGAGTTGTTAACTGAGTATTTTTTTTCATGATGTGACAACTATTAGCAATCTAAAAGTGTTTAACATTCTATAATTTGCTTGCCTATTGGTTCACTAAGTGATATTAGTGTAGGTTGAAAGAGTTCACAGTGTCAACATTATATTTTGGCAAAAGCCCATTGGATAAGAAACATTCCCAACTTTACTGTGCACTTTTTAAGAAGACTAACAGTCTTCATTCTACAGGCATTAGGTATGCTAATAACATATTGCAGACCTAACCATTGTACACTTTCATATTAACCGGCCATGTGTTACCAAACATTGTACCTCCCCATGTTTCTTCTTTCACTTTCGGGAACAAAGTAGTCAAAACGCATCCCACTCGGGTTTCATTATTTTCATACAAACACAAACCCTAACACACTTTTACTCTCTTCCTTCTTTCCTTTTCTGTTCGCTGCCACAGCCATCGCTGGCCATCTCAACGGCCGGTCCCCGCGACCACAGTCATAGAACGCCACCGTCGCCGCCGTCGCCACTATTCTTCCTGAAGCAAGATAAAGATCGTGGGTATGAATTGATTTTAGTTTGTAATGTTCAGCTCACATATAGGATTAGATCGTGTTTTCTTCGTGGTTCGATTCGTGTATTCAACTCCATCCTGTCATCCCTCTCTTTCCTTCATATTTCTTGGTATGTCAAAGAGTAAAACCTAGCTTTGTTATTCTTTTTGTTAAAACCGATTGTTATAAATTAAGTTTGATGTTTTCGTGGATTAAAATGAGGTTAAAAACATTTTTGTAAAGATTTAATGTGGCGAAAATAGATTAAAATGGTGTTTGTATTATAATTTGTTTCAGGTCAGGTTCAAGACAAATGGGTGACGGGTCGACCCGTTTTGTTCTCGGATTTTGTTATGGAATTTCTTACTTACTTAGGGTTATTCATTTGAAGTCGTGATCATCAGGCATGTTTTGAAAAACAGTGGTGAATGTGGACTTAGCGGGTACAGCCTAAATAAGGTTAAAGATGTAGTAACAAGGAAAATATCAAAAGCATTGAATTGATATTCATGAATAAACATGTAAGTAATCTGTTTTGTTTTAAAATTCATTTTAGTATACATAAATCTTTATTTGCCAGATTCATGTTATTAAAGTGTTTGGTATTTTAATTGAAGAATAATAGTTTAGGTGAATTTGATCATTGTTTTCAAATCTACGTCGCACCCTCTGCAAGCCTAAGGTAATTTTGTTACAAAGCCATTTTTTTTTAATTAATTATTCTGAATTTGCTTTAGCTGCCCAATCAATGGTAAAGATTTGAACTTTTATAGATTTGTTGAAGGTTTTTTTGTATTTGTGTGTTTGGGGAATGAAATAAGGGCTGAAATGGGTGGCTTCGGCCTGCTAAAATAGCTCAGTTTGGATGCTGAAATGGATGTCGGATTGCCTTGCTGAAATGGAAGCTAAAACAGGGATGGGTGTGTTTAGAGGGTTATATTGGTCGATTTGGGTGCCAAAATGGGCTGAAAACGGGTGTCTTTGGGGGCTGGAGTGGGAGCTAAAATGGTTCAATGTGGGGACTGAATGGATGTGGTTCGGGCATGCATTGCGCCATAAATGGTAAGTTATATTTTTCACAATTTATAATTAAAACAACGACCATCATTAAAAAAAATTTAACCACCGCATATTTCCACCCCATTCTAGACCTTTCTTCACCCTCAGAAAAACACACACAACAATTCATCAAACACACGCCACCAATGAGATCACCACGCCGGTTTGTTAATCTTAACCCGATCCAAGTGAATGACCAAATCTAAGGTTGTTCATCTTTCTAATTTCATTTTTTTTATAGAAACTTATAGGTTTATGTTTAATTGCAGGTTTGAACATGGATTGCAAAAGAGGATGAAGTGCCGTTGCCCAGTTTTTTTAAATAAAGGTATGTATTCCTTTATCTTTTTACTGATTTGTGGTTAATTTGTGTTTAGTTTAAGTGGGCATTCATAGGATTTAACCACAAATCTAAACACAAATTATTGAAAACTGGATTCCGGACACGGGTGTCTAAATGAAGAAGCTTATGTTTAACATTATTGGGGGCCTTTCCCTCCTTTCCTTTAAAAGTTGTTACGCCCCTGTTTGCAGCTGAGGGTTGCACATGTATACAATACATGTTCCTGATTTGTCAATAACAATAGCGCACACTGTTTCTAATAGCACCCTTCTGTATCGTTACAGGAATCCATGTCAGCGGTCGGAATCAAGGTCCTCTCCATCCTCAAAATTATGGCCATGGTGTAGGGATGATTGATGAACCGGGTTTGTATCTTGCTGTGTTAGTGTGCGTGTTTTGCTTTTTTTTTTTTTTTTTTTGGTTGATAATGCTATTCAATGCAAGTTTGCTAATCCATTTATTGTAATGTGAATGTAGGTTCACCACAGGCGCTTGCAACTTCTAGCCCAAGGCCGTTACAGAATATATTGATAGCGTGTTATGTGACAATGAAGTTAATGATGGTGTGGGACAATAATGGACGGCAACAATCACAAGGATCTCATACTGGTACTGTGTTTCACAAAGGTTTTGAAATGACAATGCATTGGTGTCTTCCTGTAGCTCACAAATGTGGCTTTGGACTTGGAGGGGCACGCTATGCATAAGAGGCAGCATGACCAGATGTATGGTGGTACGTTTTCATCTTACAATTGCAAACATACAATACAGGTTTCTCATTTCTGCATTAACCAATTAGTTATTTTGCCTGATAATTTTTTTGTTGTTGTTACAGGTTAAAAAACTTTTCTAAACACGGATGCACCCACTGATGTCGGGACCTTAGGTAATCCATCGCAGGCTGATATACCCTGTGTCCTCAACTGTTACCGAACGGCTGTGCAGTCCGACAGTTCTGGAAACCGTGTATGGATGATTGATGAACCAGGTTTGTTTCCTTCTGTGCCAACATATGTGTTATCCTTTATTTCCAGGACAATAAGATAGGACGTAGACCTTATATTGATTGTGCATTTGCCGATTCACTTACTGGAATGTCAACATAGGTCCATCACATCGGCCTGCAATGCCCCGAGCAAGGGTTACTCGACCTAGAAGGCGGCCATGTTGGGAACCTGGTGGAAGGGAGGTTCCGGTGTGTGAATGTGTCGCAATTCTATGTTATATATGGAATCTTCAAGAGGAGAATTCGTTACATTTCTCTATTAGACAATTTTGACTCTGTAAACATAGGAATTTTTAGAAAACACTAAAATAAAATACGGTACATCTTTTTGTTTCATGATGTATTTGCTGATATACATTTATTATAATACAACCCTTAATCCAATCAATTTGTCTGAAACTAATACAACATAATTTTTTATGTATGCATACTCTTTTGAAACAAATGAAACCGTAACTTTTGGATGTATGTTGAGTATTTACTGCCCATTGTTGCAGGTTCATATTCTTTGGTTTTGCGTTTTCCGGATATCTATATGGAATATTAGTTTCTGTTTGTGTATTATTAGTTCATGAATCAAATATCGACTTATGTTCTGTCTGTGTTGTGGCTGCAGCCCTCTAAGTGAAAGTGCAAACACGGTTGGAGCTGGTGCAACCGTGCCTGCTGCAGAGTCAGGGCGAACCCCAATGGTTTCGACATTTAGAGTTAATGATTGGAACCTGTTCGGTGCTAGCGCCCTTTGATAACAACTTTGGTGGTCTTTTGTATTGCAGAGGTTCATTAGTCTCCTTTATTCATGTTCTTCATAGGTTTAAGATTAAGTACCATTATCACGAGTGTTTATGTATTAGGACCGTACAAGCTTTTGCTTTTGTAAATTAAATAGATTTGCTTTGATTTGGATTATGGCCCAAAGGTGCGGGCCTTTTTTACATTTTTTATATCACATGAGAATACGAACAAGGAATCGTCGCCCCGCCGCAACGCGGCGGTTCGACGCACTTCTCGTTTATATCAAATATGTCCTCATTCTTCATAGTAGTTGTACCTACTAGGCTAGTACTACCTAATGCAAAAACTGAATTCAAACTATTCATACTGCAAAACTGAAGTCAAACTATTCATACTGCAAAACTGAATTCAAACGCACGTATTTTCAAGCGCATATTTATAAGTGCGCCGTCCATTTTTGTAAAACACTAAAAAAAGGTTCATTTTGGTAAATGAAGTATGAAACAAGTCCATTTTGGTAATTAATTTTATAATAAAACTTGAGTGGTTTTTGCAAGTAAAACAAAGTTCGAGTGACTTTATTAGCACAATATTATTAATAGTGTGTCATTAAATATCGACCTTCTCAAAACCAATATGCATGTGATTTTCAAGAAAAAAGTTGGTCAAAGGTTAAAGAATACAGTACTTGCTTAAAGATTACTTTTGCTAGACTTTACTCGCTGAATCCAACAAGCACTATCTCGTCAATGAAAGATGTAGTCTGCTCAACGGTTCTAATGTTCTATTGACTTGGGCTTGGAGGCGCAACCTGCGATCGGGTCATGAATTGGGTCACTGGCAGCTCTTAAGGGTATTCTACAACACCACTACCCTCCTCCTCCTCGTATTGATGATCGTTGGGACTTCACACTTCACCATTCGAACATGTACTATGTATCTTTGATGAGAAAATATATCGACTCTATTTCGCTACTCATGGATGGTAATCAGACTAGATGTACATCCACTAACACCTCCACCACCACCATTTGCCGCCTCCACCTCCGCCAACTAACATAGTGCCCGGATGAGGGTGTTTGGGAGTAATTTTAATAAGAAGGGTGTTTGATTTACAGTAGATATCGGAAATAACGAAGAAAAAATTACATTGTTAGTCCCGTAACGTGTTTGACTTTTACTAACAGAGGGATGTAGATTGTCAAAAGTTTTTAACAGCGATGTTTTGTGTGAAAATTGACAAACCACAAGAATTTATTTTGCAGTTTACTCATATTACTATTTATAGAAATTGGTGTTGGGTTTAGGTATATTGGTTCGGTTATATGGGTAAAACCGCACCGCAAAATCGGTTTTTCTTTTTTATTAACATTTTCAATGCGTTGTGGATTGGGAGTACCGATTAGTATAGAGTTCAACTTCCAAGTTTGGATTCAAGACCCCCCACAACATTAGTTCATAGTTTGGATTTTGTTATATGTTCACTTGTACTTTTTGTTTACAATAATTTCATAATGAAAGGGTAGTAGCAATAATTTCATTGGAGTTTGTGTGGCGGTAACGTCACATCCCGTGAATTAGTCGGTCAAAAGATCATAAACCATGTTATCAAAAAAGAGTAGTAGCAATATGAATTTTCTTATATCGCAATGACACATGTAATGTTATTAAAAGCGTTCGTTATACTCATTTGCCCCAAGAAAAAATTACCATCTTAAGATTCATCGTCGATATTATACTTACCATGTAAAAGTTTTAGATCGACAAGTGTAAAGGAGAGATTTGAATTCGATATATTGAACCATTAGAAACTTCAAACTATCTAAACTATGGGATTAAGTCGTAGAATAGCAACGTACTTTTCAAAGTGTATCGTTTTAGTACGTGTACTTTTTTAAAGTTGTAGAATAACAATGTACTTTCATAAGTGTTCCAATTTGGTACGTGACGATGATGTGTCATACCCGAAAGTCTGACACGTGGCACCATTTATAGCGTGACACGTCATCGTCACGTACCAAATTGAAACACTTATGAAAGTACATTGCTATTCTTTAAATAGTACACGTACCAAAACGGTACACTTTGAAAAGTACATTGCTATTCTATGACTTAATCCCATGTACATATAAAAAAACATTATTTGCATGTTTGGTTACCACAGTATGAGTATGAGGGGTCATTGTGTACAAGAGCAACAGTGCAGAGGCCTACTAGAAATTAAAAAAATAAATGGAGATGCGGGGTATCGATCCCCGTACCTCTCGCATGCTAAGCGAGCGCTCTACCATCTGAGCTACATCCCCTTACGTTGTTTTACTGCTATTCTGATTCTACTTTTTATGTGTTTGTAGAAAGCTTACAAGAGGTAAATAATGTGGAGAACATATGGATTTTTAGCTGTTCTTGCAAAGTGTGGCGTTTTGTTTGTATTTGCACAAGCACGTGTTTAGAGTGCATAAATCTTGATTTTGGGATAGTAAATGCTAGCAAAAACATCCGAATTATGTTTTCTTTTATTGCAAAGTATTATTATCCAAGTTGATAATATTCTAGATAAGGGTAGCAGTCTTCTTTTTGTTGATCTTCTTTTAACTAAAGAAATCAAGCTGAAGTTAGTGAGCCTTCCATCAATTTGCAAATAGCTAACACACATGTTCTTTTGCCTAAAATGGTTATTGTTGATTGTCATCTAAATTCTCAAGACGTGCTACTTTAAACCAAAGGTTTATAGTTGATCAATTGTTAGACTGATAGTAATGGTAGTCCGCCCCCCCCCCCCCCCCCCCAAGACAACAATTTCATTTGGTCCATTGGTGGATCGAAAGATTTGGAAGAAAAAGCCAAGAAAGTAGCCGTTGGCTGCTTGTTTCATTTAATAAAAAAAAACCCACTTTTTCTCTATAAAAACCTCCATTTTTTAAATTTTTATATACACTCTCAACGCAATCCTTTCTACACACATTTTAATCCTTCAAATCAAAAAAATGAATTCCGATAAATTCTTTTTTGACGATACAGATGACGAAGAGGAAGTTACTAGTGTGTTATTCGAATTTGTCAAGGACGCCGCTTTGGTTATCGAAGCTTACACTTCTCAAGCTTCCACTTCTACAAACCCAATAATCCCACGAAACCCTATTGATAGAGATCGTTACGGTGCTAATGAGGGTCTTGTGACGGCTTACTTCTGTGAAGAACCAGTGTACAACGATCATTTATTCCGTAAACGATTCCGAATGAGTCGAACACTGTTCACACGCATTGTTCGGGAATTGACCGATAAGTTCCCGTATTTTCAACAATTATATGATTGTACAGGAAAACCTGGCATTTCTCCGCTAGTGAAGTATACCTCTGCAATTCGTCAATTAGCATATGGCGCCGTTCCAGATGCTTTAGGCGAATATCTACAAATTGGTGATAAAATTTCGCGTGATTGTCTTGTTGCTTTATGTAACGGGATTATGGAGTTATATGGCAAGGAGTATTTACGAAGGCCTACACGAACTGATGTCGAAAAACTCTATGCTTTTCACAAGGAAAAACATTGGTTTTTTGGGATGATAGGAAGCATTGACTGTACGAAATGGCCGTGGGCTCAATGCCCACAACATCTACGTGGTCAATTTGCTAGGGGTGATTTCGGGCGAGATCCATTCATTTTATTAGAAGCAATTGCTTTACAGGATTTATGGATTTGGCATGCGTTCTTTGGTGTTGCAGGGTCGAACAATGACGCCAACGTTATACGTCAATCGCCTCTTTTAAGCGATCTCAAAGTCGGGAAAGCACCAGAGGTTCCGTTTGTGGCTAACAACGTGAATTACAGATGGGGATATTATCTTACTGACGAGATATATCCGGAATGTGCTGTTCTTGTTAAGTCTATTTCATAGCCAGGCTCGAATGATGCAAAGCGAATAAGATACAAGCAAGCGCATGAAGCAGCAAGAAAAGATGTGAAATGAGCGTTTGGCGTGCTAAAGAAAAAGTGGGCTATATTGAAAACGCTCGCACGGTCGCGAAGTCTTGAGAAAATTACACATTTGATGTACACTTGCATCATATTACATAATATAATACGAAAAGACAAAAAGAAGTCAAAATCTCCTAACTTTTATCCAGAGGAACAACATCGTGAAGATGATCTTATACGATCGAGAGAATCAAGGTTACAAGTTATCAGGGAAATACACTGCGAACAAATGCATCTAGATCTTAAAGCAGATTTAGTGGAACACATTTGGCAACGAACAAATGCACACTAATTTTATTGTAATGTTTTTAATTTTATTTAAGTTATTTTATGTAATGTTTTTAATTTAATTTGAAATATTAATGTAATGTTTTTAGTTTAAAAAAAAAAAAAAAGTGTGTTTTGTCTCCTTACTACGTGTGTTTGGTCTAGGTGTTGTCTGAGGAGAGAAAAAGCTAATGTGGCGGTTTCTGGTCCATTACTATTAGTCTTAGAACATTGTACGTGGTTCTGACTTCAGAGTGGCAAACTAGCCTTTGTTCATCTTGATATATGTGAAAAACTACGTACTTTTTGGATAAATGGACAGCTTGGGCTACTTGGGTGAATTTTGTGAAAGGTTAATACACAAATATGTTACTAAACTTTTCATAAAAGTTTGCTTAAGTTACTGAACTTTCATTTTGTTCACTTAGGTTACTGAACTTATAAAAAATATTCATAAACAACACTGAACTTGTAAAAACATGACATTTATGTTACTTAACATATCAAAAAATATACGATTAAGTCACTCCTACCAACACTAATAAATGTTTTCTATAAGTTCACTAACCTAAGTGAACAAAATGAAAGTTTAGTAACTTAGGCGAACTTTTTTAGAAAGTTTAGTAACATATTTGTGTATTAACCCTTTTGTGAATATACACGTCATCTTTCTTATTCGGTTCTTCCGTCTTTTAAATGTTTCCATTTCTGTTGGACAATTTCTCGAGGAAAACATCAAGATTAATAAAATCTTTGCATTGTTAATTTCTCGTTGTTGCAAATTAGTTGCTAGCTATTTGTCGATGCACTCATTTACATTATCACAGAGTGCGCAAAATGAGTTTGTTCATGGAGGAGTGAAATGTTCGTTGTAAGAATGTGATCAAGGAAGTAGTTGTTGAACCATTTCATTTTTCATGTATATATATATACGGCATCTATCGTAGAAACAAATAGAAATTGAACTTCTTATTACTTTGATAAAAGAAAAGAGCATATACAAGCGTTTATATAAAAACTAGATGCAAGGCCAGCCGGATAGGCGGCTAGGTTCGGTTTAGTTACATATTGTACGTATGAATTTGTTGTGCGGTTTATATAAGATGACCAAATTATCATCACACAAATTACACAAACATTTACATTTATAACGTTTGTTTTGCGGTGGAAAAATATATATTGGCCAAAAATTATGTGTTTAACAATTTAAATGAGCAAATGGTTTGAAATTATATGGATTAACTGTTAAAGACACGTTTACCTATTAGATAATAGTCAGTTATGAATAGATATACACATCATGTTAACCCGTGATGTCATGATTTCATGTTGACCCGTAAAGTCATGATTTCATGTTGACCCGTAAGGTCACAGTTTCATGTTAAGTATTCATGTTAACCCGTGATGTCATGATTTCATGTTCACTAATGTCGAACAAAAAAATTACATGCAACCAAAAGAATGAATGTTTACCTTAAAACAATTCCGTGTACATATACCACGGTTGTTTCCCAGGGTACAACGGCCGGAGTAGGAGTACTGCCGGAGATGACAAAACTTGCCTAAAAATTTTATCGAATTTGTGTGTGTGTAAGCTTATGAGAGATGGAAAAGCTGTCAAGTTTTTGGTGTATTTGGAACCACAAAAGAGCTAGTAGTTATACTACTAAGGGAATGAATACACAATTCAAACCACTTGAATGCTATTAACAATGATTTAAAAGAAAGATGTAACTGAACATTAAGTGTGTTGTTACAAACTTCAATCATTAACTATCTCTTAAAACTGATTTTTTCTGCATTCAAGTATTTCCCGGTTTTGTTCCAACCACCTACTTTAAGCGTCGATATCTCATTCACCTTAACTCCGTTTTAGACATATAAAGGCTCGTTACGAAGCCCTCACAGTGGACTACGTAACCATACAAGACTTTAACCATCGAAACTATATTTACAATAGTAATTTATGTCCAAAGTTAGTGAAAACTCATTTTTCCAACAATCCCCCACATGAATAGATATCGAATGGAGATTCACACAAATCTGACCAAATCTCAGCGGTTGAGTCTTACATAGGATAGGTAGGTGTTACCCTTTGAACCTTCCATTGTGAAATATACTTAGCCTCCAAGCTTCCAGTAGAACGCGATGTCTTTGAACTGAATAGCTATTTGTGTAGACGACAATCTATGTTTGTTGGGTCCCATCGGCTGTTCATGCAAACCATGAAAGATATGAAGACCAGTTTTAACAAGTGAGGAAAACTGATGGACATCAAAGTCTTGGAGGTAGGGTCTGCTTTAGAACGACACAGACATGCTAATAACACCATTGTCATTTTCACCTATTATAAATCTTTATTAATGAATAAATCAACAAGATTTACAAAGAGCAGCTTACGGAAAACTACCACGGTTTATGACAAATAAAAACTCTCTAAAATCAAACAACAAAATACTGATAGCTGCTTTGTTGCTTTGTTGTTCCTAGGAAAGGAGGATTCTAACCATAATACTTTGTATTATTTTCTTTGTAGGAATCTCTACTTAACTTAGATTACGACCTTGGTTTATATAGGAAGGGAAACAGTGGTTGCATGTGGTTTGCATAGTAAGTTGTCTACTTGCTATAGATAGGCGCGTGCTTAGCAAGCTAATCTGAATCTTACTTTCGGCTCTTCCCGATTTGACAACTTAGAGTTCCAATCCCTGTTTAACGTATATAGATAAGTACTTGAGCTTATCTTCTTGTGTAAGCTTCCCCCTTCTCGTTCTGAGGTTTAGGTTGTAATCAGAATTAAGTCTTCAGAGTCACAGAGACATTTTTCAGATCTCAGTAACTCTGGTGTTGCCTTTAGCTCCTTGTAACTTCACTCCCTGACTCCGCATCAGGTTATGAGGTTGCCTTCTTCAGTTGGTCTTCGACTTCCCTGAAGCCATTCAGGCCTTTTGAGCTTTTTACAACACTCACTGATTTTTTTATCAACGAGTCAACTTCTGAATAATAATCAGAGATACATGTTCTCTGATAACTCTCAGGGAGTATATCACTTTTGATAACTATCAGGTTCACTTTGATAGTTATGAAGTGACATACTCTCTGCTCGGTATCAGAGACTTGATGTACACTGACTTTCAGAAGGTGAATTAGGCTATTTTATGTTTAAATACTTGTCGGAGACAATTGGGTTGATTTATCAGACCCAACAATGTTCACACAGGACTTTTCCTGACACTGTCAACTCCTCATAGTCGTGTTCGTTATGGTCATGAACACTAGCCTGGTTCTGCAAGAGCTCTTAGAAAATGCCCCCCCACATTTCCCTTTGAAGCGACCCCACTTCTCTCTCACATAGGTGATTTCTTATTAAATCATTAAAAGCTCTAGGCTTAACCTCGTATCCTATCATTGAATATTACAGGAATGGACCAGGATGTTTATTAGCACCCTTATGTGTTCTGGGAGGTTTATTAACCCCTCACAGTGACTCCCCCACAGTTTATACGAGTAGGTTGTCCTATTGAACCCAGATCTTGGGATCTCCAGTCAGTTGGGTTAGGTTTTCCTTCGTATAAACTCATTCATTAATGGGATTTAGTCCTATTCCTTTTGACGACTTATTAACTAACTCCCTGCTTAAGCCTTTCGCAAGCGAATCCACTATGTTATCCTTTGATTTCACATAATCAATAGTGATAACTCCCGTAGAGAGTAGTTGTTGTATAGTATTGTGTCTACGTCGTATAGTATTGTGTCTTGATGAGTCTCGTATTATACATGTTTATACCCTCAATATTATGTAAATTATATATCTAATTACTCTTATTTATAGAACTTTTGGTACTTAATATATGAATAAACATGCAGGGCTAATGATCTAAGGAAAGACACGATAAAGACGAGAAACTAATGACTCAAAAGACTTAGGAGAAATAACACATGGTTTGGCAAAAGCACGCCGACCTTATAGAGAAAGAGCGCCGCTTACGGCACCATTGGTCAACTATGTACTTACGAGTCAACACTGAAGTACATCGGTTTTATACTTAAAGAGCGTCGGATACGTGAAGAGAAGCCCACCAGTTTTGTTCTAATGTGCGGCGTACTTCCCCTGTCAGTTATACTTCTTCATTAATGAGATACATCAATGATATGGCCGATCACTTGTCTATCATTACTCACCAGGCCCGTCCTAGGGCGGCTAATACACCTATAAATAGTGGCCTAATTCGGAGTAAAAGGAGCATCTCACTTACCAATCATCATATACCAATCATAAGAGTTTTAGGAGTGGTTTACACCAAGACCACTTGCTAAAGAGCCTGAAAGCAGCAGTACTTGGAGAGGAGAAGTTGTGAACGTGGTTCATTCTTTGTAATCTCGGTATAATCTTATTTCACTATGAGTTTGATAATCATTTATTCATGTGATACTTATTACTTTACTTTGAATATGGAGTAGTCGACTTATGTTTGTTTAAGGCATTGTAGCCATATGATATGAACCTGAGTTTGTAATTTATGTTCTTGAATCTATAAATTATGTATTTGATATGTCCTTATTCAGACTATCTCTTGTTTTGTAACATATCATAACACATAAACACACCCACGAATTGATGTTAGACCGAATATGTAGAGAGAGAAAGAAATAGAATGGGAACTTTAGTGAGAGAAAGTGTTAGAGATATTAGATTGAAAATGAAGTTCCAACCCTTCCCATGGGTGGGAAGGGCTATTTATACAAGACATAAAAACGCCTTTAGTAGGCTATGGACCGGGCTGACAGTAGGTAAAGACCCGACCCGACTCCATGGTGAAACGATATCTAAACTAATATGATTAAACCTACGGGCTACTTAATGCTAATCCATACTCGGGGTGACCGAGTCTTTCATGTGAATATTTATATTCTTAACAATCTACCCCTAAGGGAGGTCACCCCGAAAATTACACTTTGAATTCTAGCATTCTATTACAAAGATTAGAGTTCCTAGCTCGTAGTATTTGATTCTTCTAAGTCTTTAATCTTTGTACTTTCAGCAGTGAACTTTTGATGACAATTCTTTTGTCTTGAATGATCTTTGAGGATTCTTTGAGGTCATCATCCAACGTACGTCTCCAAGTCATCTTTTTGTAGTATCGTCTCCATGTGATGTTGTGATCTTTGAACCGACATGCTCACACTTTTCTGGATCATGATTTTCAGCATCAGAGCTGCGAAAGCAGTGTTGAAAGTCTTTCAATTATCATGATTTATTTGATTATGATGGTGAAGTGTGAGCATGGGGTGATGGATCAGCATCTTTTCGGCAATCAGCTGCAACCGCCAGAGATTCCTGCATACAACAGTTAGCAATAAAACGTCCGGCACTTATAGGTTTGGATTTCGAGATTGTTAACAGCATATTGTGAAAACTTTCTCTAATCCTTGCCAAGGCCGTTCCTAAATCGGATACCCCCGAGAGGGCTTACAAGATCTACCGAAGTACATCAACGATTAGGTGAGTCGCTGGAGTTCACTCCACGACTGTAGACCGTTTGAAACCGCTGCGACCACTAAGCGTAATCCACAAGGAATTACCGAAGTGACCTGCTTTCAGGGCTGTATGATGTTGACCCTGGCAGGAATTTCCATTCAATCACTGAGAATTACATTTGTAAATTCCCTCATAAATGTTCTGGCAGATTGCTAAGATCTGCGTAGGACTCATAAGGTTACAACTGGTGTCCTTAATGTTGAACAACCAGTGTAGAAGTAACATGTGTTCCTAAGAGATCTTATGATGCATCTCGTGGCTCTAGACTCGATAAGTGCATTTTTGGTAGTCGAAGACTGGAGCGGTGTCTCCTGTTTCAATATCAACATAACTCGTAAAGAGCGGTCGATAAATTATGCAGGGTTCCCCGTGAGAATGAAACAAGTCCTTTTAAGAGAACTTGAGTGGCTAGAAGGTTTAGTGCAGTGCGTCACTGGGTCCATGACGTCTTGTCTTCAATACCTGTGTTACCTTAGTAACCACCAGTAGCATATGAATTGAACCCGGTTTCTGCCCTAAGGTTGAATAATTGGAAGGCTATTTCTTTTCACCATTTCTCATTACATTTCTTTTTAATTCTTCAACCCCTTCTTTCTCATTTCTCATATTACTCCTTTTTTCATAATCATACCTAAGGACTTTCTAATACTAACTATTCGGTATTGTCCTTGGGTAGATCCCTCCGGCTCTGGCGGATCATAAGACGGTTTTCCTAACCTTAGCCACCTTATAACTTCATGACTATCCTATGTTGCCGTCAACCAAATCTTTGAAAAATCTCTCAAAGTGTTTATGATTATGAAACACATTTTGCTAACACGTTGAGAGTTTTATATTTTTCAAATGCTCCCCCTTAACATGTGCTCGGATGATTTTATTATAAATTCGCACATGTTGGGTGGAGTTTGCACTTTTTTTGAATTGATCCACTTTCAGTGAACATGACCGATTCGAGACACGCTTACATCACTAGTTAGAGTAGCTTGAAATTATTACCCGGCCTGGTCAAGTCCACAGTAAGTTTCTCGAAACGGTACTCTCTACTCAGACAAGTCCTCTTCGAGACACGCTTACATCACTGGTTAAACCAGCTTGAAATTATTACCCGGCCAGGACAAGTCCTTTCGATTAATGACAGTTTTTGTTTCGTCAATTCATTGGTGAAGTCTGAGTCGCGCTCACATGAGATGCCATATCCTTTTTGTCACCACAAACCATTTTATCCCCCTCAATATGTGCATTGATATACAAAAGAGTTTAGCACATATGGGAGAGCTTACATTTAAGTCCAAAACATCACATTTTTATCAGATTGCATATTTAAATCACATTCTCTCCCCCGATCAAAAATTTCAAACCTTTTGAGATTTTGTGATCCCAATTGATTTAAATAAGTTTAGAAGATATGGGAGAAGATGTGGTCAGGTTTAATATGTGCTGATAATGGAACATACTAATGCTCCCCCTCAATCAATGAGGGAGAATGTTAGTGTCAGGTATGATAAGTTTGAAAGATGTTTGCAATTAAAAAATCATACAATGACACATAACAACAAGTATCATTAAATTCATTGCTTATTATGTACAAAGTGACTTGTTTTGATGATATAAATTTTTTGAAATCACTCTCCCCCTCAATCGATGACCCGTTTTCTATTTAAAGAGCTGTAGTCATTGATTGAGTGACAAATTTTATGAAAAACTTCAAGTCTGATTGATTTCCAAAAAAAAAATCATGGTACCACCAAGTTTAGCCCAAATACTTTCCTGAAGAATCATAGATAGAAAAGTATTTGCGATGTTAAGAAGACTTCTCTTCTTATACGAGAAATGATGCACTGAAACGTACATCAAATCGAAGAAACATGGATATAAAGTAATCCATGCCCGGGTGAACTTCACCCAGTGGGAGGAACAACCGTCTTTTTGGCGACGTGCTTTCCCCATAATGAAGAACGGGTTACAGTCTGAAGTAACTGCAAGCCATTTAGGCATGTTTTGAGAAACAATTTGAACTTCTGCTCGAACTTCATTTAAAGACCTGTGTCATTGTTGAATGACATTTCTAGGACCGTAAATGTTATCGATACCAGAAGACATGCCTTGAAAAACTATTTTTGAATTTTCTATTTTTCTGATTTTTTTATGGTTTTTGTAGGTTTAAGATATGTACAACGTGGAAAATCTTTTTGAGTTTTTATGATTTATATATATACAGAGGATAAATGAAGAATTACCACCTCTATTCTTCCTTAGATAGATAAGAGTTCAATCAGATCGTTTTCCGCCGACTGGTATCGGATGTCCATGTGAATCAAAGTAGCACCATTTGGCATGGGTTTGTAGTTGACTTCTTGTCGAAACAGGTCTAGAAGGATTGCCAATCACATTCTCCAATGGGTGAGCCTTTGACCACTTACTGATATAATGAAACGATTGATTGAGCTGATGAGAATCTGATCGAATAACCCTTTGTGAAGATGATTCTCCAGAACTCGGATCTGGAGTAAGATTATAGAGGAGGGGTTCATTATCAATCTCGGGAGGTAGAATTCCATGAATTTATTCTTCAACACCTTGATGAATGACTAGAGATATAATTTCATGAGTTGTTGGAGAAGTACTAACAGATGGTACTTCATGAACCATTGTAGTTCATGAAGGAGTACCGGTTGTATCAGCAGATATCTGTGCATCAGCGGGAAACATAGGAGATACAACACTTGATGGAGCTGAAAGTATTCTTCAAACCAATGGTTGAAACAGTATATCTTCTTTCTTCATGGACGGTGGAACATATAGTGTTGAAGAAACTTGGTTTGCACGACTCCTGAACTGATGTATTCAGGACCCGTATGACCATTTCTCAAACATCAATCAACATGTAGTTTATTCACCCTTCTCCCTCTCAAAAATTGCATATGACTGCCATTTTTGATTGAACGAGTGAATAAGAATACCATCAACGGTAAGTAGATCCACTTGATGACTGACATTTAGTTTATTCACCCTTCTCCCCCTCAAAAATTGCATATGACTGCCATTTTTGATTGAACGAGTGAATAAGAATACCATCAACGGTAAGTAGATCCACTTGATGATTGACATTTAGTTTATTCACACATCTCCCCCTCAAAAATTGCATATGAGATTACCATTTTTGATAGAACAAGTGAATAAGAATATATTCCAATGTACGTTGATCCACTTGATGACTGAATGAGCATGGGAAGAGCATGAGACTTGTTGATGAGAATGGTCATAAACAAGAACATTTCTCTTCTTCTGAAGATAAAGCGCACTTAAGCGTACACCTTTCTTTTCTTTGAGGAACGGGGCCTGGAGTGTTTTCAGCAGACCCCAATATGTTGACATTGAGGCCCAAGGCTTGAACTGCAGTGTTCAAACATCATTTGTCGTTGAAGATCGAGGCCTGAACTGATGTGAACAGACATCATTTGTGATTTCCCCTCATATGTTGTGAGCAGCCTGAGTCCAAATGTCAAAGGACAATCTGTACGACATGCATTTGAAAACAGACGAAAGTAGAAAGTTTGGAGTGCCGGATCCCTAATTTAAGTTGGGGTCCAGTTGATTAGTAGGAACAGGAGCATCATTTGCCTGAGTCTTAGTAGAAGTTGGAATGCTAGTGGAAGTAGCTTTTTTCTGTTTGTTTCTACGTTGGTACATAGTTAACGATGTATGAGGATTGTTACAAAATCTCTTAGTGATGACACTTTCACTAGTACTAACGTGTTTTGGTTGTATTAAAGGCACCGTTTCGGATTTAGTAGACCTAATTAAAGGGCACTGTTCTCCTACAGGGAATTTCCTTCCAGTTGGCTTCCATTGACGTACAGGCACTACTTTAGACTTAGTTATCCTAGTTAAAGGGCACTGTTCTCCTAAAGTGAATTTCCTTCCAGTGGGCTTCCATTGATAACCAACATTAGCAAACATATTTCCTGTTGCTTTCCAAGTTTGCTTTACATGCTTGGCTCTCCAAACTTGCTTGACAGGGGTTTTGTTGGGTGACTTCAAAAATTTCTCAACACATTTATCATGATTACCCGAAATTAAACATTCATTACATGTTTTGCAGAGTGAATTAGGATTCGAATTATGATTCTTTTTGTTCAAAACAAACTTATTGTTCCTCATGTGGTCTTCTACTTTCTTCTTAGGAACACTTTTAGCTGGTGAAGTCTTATAATTCTTTATATTTCTCCTTGGTTTTGACTCGCTAGCTTTAGTGTCACTGTTAACTCCTGTAGAAGAACTGATGGGAATCTTAGTCCTTTTTACTTCCATTTGTTTTTCTGGTTTTGATGTGCTGGGTTCAGATGTCGTTAATGGTACATCAAAGGTAACATGCTTGTTCTTAGTCATTGAGGATGATGCAATAAACCTATCTCGCTTGTTATCAATCTTAGGACATGTGCCAATGACGTATTCTAAGAGTTCCTAAGATCGTTTAGTGAGGAAGCAGGCATCTACAACTGCACTATCAAGTGGTTTATCTATCCTATCCTCTTCTACGATCTCACGAAGGGTATCAAGGCTATCCTTAAGGTGAGTGAGATATACTTGATGATCAGACCTATTGTCCCTAAGGGGAAGCGAAATAAGCACAACATCAATTGCATACTTACTACAAGCAGAAACCTTTGGAACAACATTATCACTGGTGATGACTGGCATTTTCCCTTTCACCTGAGCCTTTAGATTCTCAATCTCATTAAGCAAAGAAGTTATTTTTTCATTGGTTTTATCACGTGTGATTTTAATCGAATCATATAACTCTTTGTAATGCTGTTTGATTTTTGAATTTTCAGCTTGAAAATAATCATTTTCATGTTGTAATTTATTGATGGTGTCTTGATAGTGAAAATTCTGAGAATCTAAAGACGATGGTTTATGGGTGCCAGTCACATCACTCTTATTCGATTTTAATTGGGCAATTTGGGCCCTCAATTTTCGAATCGTGTTAGTGTGAGCTTGAATTTTTTCATCTCGTTTGCTTAATTCAAAATATGCATCAAATTCAGGGGCATCCAAAGATGTCTTGGCATTTGAGATTTTAATTCTTTCTTCTAAATGTTGATATTTTAATTGCAAATTAAGATTATCAACCTCTAGTTTTGAAAAATGCCTGACCATGTTATCATGGTCATCGTTTTGGATTTTCTCATGCAATTTTAAATTCTCCCCCTCAAGCTCAACAACACGATTCTGGGTAACATTCAATGCAATAGATAACTCATGAAATTGACAAGCAGTTAAGGCAGAATTAGTAGCAATATAAAATACATCATGTGCAATACATCTAGCAATCATATTCTCATTGGTGATGAGAATGTTCTTTCTGTCAATCTCACAACATTTAAGATCAATAGCATTTTATTTTCCCATGTTTTCCATTTCTTTAAACACTTCTTTCATTTCTTTTAATTCAGGTTCAAGGGTTTTTTGCATGCCCTCAAAATATTGTTTGAGAAGTTTAAAAAATGGAATAACCTCAGTTAAGTAGCACTGTTTTGTTTGTTCAAAACCCCTTTCCCCTTCAGTAATTCCTGTTGGCGTAATTATCTTCTTACATGTTTTATTAAAATTAGCAAATAGTTGACAAAGAACATATATGCTAATTAGAGTTTTACATTTTGTGGGAAGAGTTAAAGGAACTAAGTGCATGGGTGTATTAGGTGGGTACACCGTTGCTGCAGCTATCTTTCTAAAGGGTGGAGTTTTGGCTTAAAGTTCTTCGGCTTTTCTTTTTTCTAAGTCTAAGGACCAAAATATTTGTTCTGGAGTCAACTTAGTTTGAGGTACAAAAATAGCTAATCGGTTCTCCTCAGTGTAATCATGGGGTTTGATTATGACTCGATTTGCTATACATTTGGGATCCTTCATTTTTTCAGCCAATCTTTCTCTATTTATTACTTCTATCTCATTACTCTCTTCAAATGATGACACATCGGGAGGGGCATGACCAGGCTTAAGCATTACATTTGCATCATATAATGCAGGTTGGGCAACTTTAACACTCCTAAGTAAAACTGATTTAGGTTCACCTACAACCTTTTCACTATTTTCATCACATAACTTTTTATGCTTTTGAATCATTTGAGCAGTTTGTCTGGTTTGGTCTTGTGTGTACAACTTGTTTTCAATCTTATTCTTTAACGTTTTAAGTCTGGAAAAATCATTTAAGAGTTTTGTTTCTTTTTCTTTGAAATCAAGTTTTAGTGTAATTATACTTTCTTGGATCTCCTGTTTTTGTTTAACAGTTTGATCAAGTTGTTTTCGTAAAGAATATAACTCCTTTTTCAATGTTTCTTCCCTTAAATTACGTTCTGTTATGAATGTACGCATTTGACTATCCATTTTCTGCTCACGTTCAGTTAGCTCAAATTTGCACGTTGTTCATATATGGCCACCTGATCTTTATAGATGTTAAGTCTAGTGGTCAAAGTGTCATCAGGGATAAACACGGTGTTCTCATGCAACTCACAAGCATTATCAACAACAGAAGATGCACTACTTGGTACAATAGACACGTCGTTGTGATTCACATATTGTTCATATGGGATAACATTACTATTTCCCATATCAGCAGTATCTGATTCAACAACGTCTGTTTGTTGTACTTTGTTGAGAATCTTCTGTTCATCGACCATATTATACATGTCATACAGCTTTAGTACCTCAGATATGACAGATGCATTGGAAGGACCAGATTGCTGTGGTGATGATACTGCAGAAGACATATTAGCCATGAAGATGGTTTGAGCAGTGGGTTCATTATCATCGTCTAAGTCAAAAGCATCACAGTCATCAGCTTGGAAGATGTTGGGATCATTCAGTGCCAAGTCCTGAACTGGTTGATCATCCACATCAGCATCAAACGTGTTCCCCTCATCACCAGCAAGAAACAATAACTCCTCTTCGTCCAAAGCTGCTCCATTCTCTTGAGCTTGCATCAATAGCATCTTATCTTTGAAGTAGTCAGAGTTCTGTGGACGCTTTGGTTGAGTGCAGTTCTTTGCTATGTGTCCTAGTCCACCACAGTGGTAACATTTAATCTGCCTTCCCTGTCCCTGATTAGCATTCCCAACTATGTTCTGTATGTTACCCCGACCAATGTTCCTTTGATTCACATTCTGCCTTCCCTGAACATTCTGAACCACAACCCTTCCATCTTCCAATGTTGCTTGATTACGTGGATTTGATGAAGTTCGAAGTTGGTTGTTGGTTTGAGGGAGTGTTGCTCTGAACTGTTGGACAAGTAAAGAAACTTGGTTGGAGAGATTATCAATCATCTTGTCAGTATGAGAGTATCCTGAGTCCAGTTGGGTGTTCACAACAGATGGTGGGTGCAAAGATGATTGGACAAATGATGTCTGATTCTGTGATGAAGAAGGATGGTGATAAACTTGATCAAGTGAGGATTGATTGAACGGCTGAACATTTGAGACAAATGCAAGTGGATCATTAGATGTTGTTGGATTGATTTTTTCCCTCAGTTGACGATCATAGACATCATGCTTTTCATGTTGTTGTAAGTAAGCATGCAGTTGTTCATAATTAGTCTGTCTCAATCCTTTGTTGAGCTTCACGGCTGTGACAAATCTATCCCACTTGGGTGACATGTTGTTCACAAACTTAGAATTGAGCTGGATATTTGGCATAGTCATCCTGATGATCCTCATGTCATTCACAAGCTTGTGAAATCTCACATAATAGTCAGTGATGTTTTCACCAGGATTCATCTTGAAGTGCTCAAACTCATCATATAACTGAGATTCAAGATCTTCTTTGGTCAGTTCAGATCCAGCCAGAAGCATTTTAACATTGTCCCAAACAGCTTTGGCTTCAGTATTGAAGTTGATAAGTTTGTAGACGTCTTTGGGTAGTCCTTGAATCACAATGTTAGAAGCTCTAATGTCTGCATCATAACGCTTCCTCTCCTCCTCATTAAGATCGTTGTAATTACGTGGCCTGTCGATTCCAAGAGTGACAGTTCCATCCTCAGCGGTAGTGACAACATCTCTAGTGGTGTGATTCGTCGTTTTTAGTATATTTTTCCAAAGGAAAAGGCAACGTATGCGTTTTCCCCGGGTCGTTTCCCAACGAAGGTCGAATATCGAGTCTTTGTTTCGGTGTCGAATACGTGTCGTGAATGTGTGAAAAAGAGTGATTGATTTGTGATTACACTACTAACAATGAAATAATAAAAGTAAACTACTAATTAATCTAATGAACAATTAAACTAAGCATGTAAATCTAAAAGCGAAATTCAAATTTAAAAACGTTACGCGACGAATTATAAAACGTAAATAAAATGTTTTTGTGAAATTTAAAACCTAAAAATATAAAAATAATTTTCCTATATAAAATCTGATAAAAGAAAATTTTTGGAAAAAGAAAAATATTTTTTTGACTTTTTAATAATTTTTTATGAATTAAAACTATTTAAAACTAATTAGGTGATTTAACTAAAATGCAAAAGTACAAAAAAAATAACTAATGGACTGAAAATGTATCGAAACTAATTTTATAAAAGAAAATTAAAGAAAACAAAAAGTTTAAAAGTTAAAGGACTAAAAGCGTGAAAACTGAACTGGTAAAGACTTAATAAAAAGCAGGGACTAAATGTGCCAAATACCAAACTATTTTATTGCTAAAAACCACCAGTCCCGACTTAAACTCAATTTGAAAGATTAGGGACCAAAAGTGACAACATCCGAAACTTAAGAACACAGTTTTAACACAGAAAGTATTTTCAACTAGCACTTTTCAAACGCTTGTAATTCGCTCAATTTTGACCAATTTCGAAAGCAAAAGCTGTTTTGGAAAGCTGAACAAGTAGAGATTCTAAAAACACAAAAAACCCTATCACAAATACTAAATTGCTGAGTCAATTTGAACCATGAACAGGTCACCAAAGAACAACACAGAATCACAGCAGACAAAACAGATTTTAATGGTTTTTGCAGACAGATTTAAGCTAACCTATTTAGCTAAAAATTGGAATCCCATATATTAAGCTTCAAATATGCTATAAGACCAATCTAAAAACCAAAATATCAGACCAAGAGCTTAAATGAATAAGCCTCTAGTTGCCCTAGAATAGCAGCTAAAAACCACTAGTGTGCACAAATCAACTGTCACAGCAGAGATGAAAATAGGCGCAAACGAGTGCAAAACCTTACCACAGCAAACCAGCCTATGAGATACTAGTTTAAACTACCCCTACTGATGCAAAAATATGGTCTACCTCAGAATAGCATCAAAGAACAACACTGATTATCAGAACCACAGATGCATAGAATGATTAAAACGAAAACTCAAATCGAGGCAGATTCTAACTTAAACTATAAACTATGACTAAACAAGCTTAACTAACATTAACTCTATCAATTAAACATCAAATAACCAATAACTAATAGAAATCAAAATAATAGCAGCAGTATTAACTATAACAGTTGAGGTGAATGGAAATTAATGCTCACAAGTGATCCTGCTGTTATTAGTGATCTCAGAATCTCAGATTATCAACCTAATTCAACCCAGGCTTATAGCCAATAACATAACCATTATCCTGCTTCTCTTCACCATCAGCTTAACCAGCTTATTCACCAGCTTATCAACTTATCAGTTAATAATTTTTTTTTTTTTTTTTTTTTTTAAATAACACTCAAATAAGATTAATACTAAATGAAATTTAACTTCAAGAATATGAAACTTACATTAAACGGTAAATGAAAATTTTCATTAATCCAAATGAAATTACAAATAAAATTTCGGATGAACTAAAATTTGATTTAAAACTAGAATTACAATAAAACAATTAAACTAAAACATTAAAAAAAATAAAAATTACAAGCCTCCTTGTTACAAAATTAAAAATCGACTGAAAAATTTAATAAAACAATTAAAATAAAATCGTATCTATCTAAAAAAAACTAGCCTTCGATCTGAGAGTTATCCCGCTATTTATAGCACTCGATCGATTCTTCTCGAGTGTCCACGCTGGCGATCCTCGTGTACTTGAGCTAATATCCACCTTTAGATTACGCCTTGGCCTCCAATCTTTCAATCTTCACCGTATGATCAAAAGTGGTGCGTGTTCGGTCCAATCGATGGTTGCCATGTGTCATTCTCCTTGTCAGGTCCTTCTAGAAGATCCAATCATTGACCGAAGTACCCTTAATTGCTGTTAAACTTCGTACGGTAATTCTTAGGGTTGCGTGAATAGTAAATAAGGTGAAAGGGGGAAGAACTTGGGAGGCGGGTTTATTTGTGAGAGAGATAAGTGTTTAGTTTGTGTTTATTTTTTTTCTCTTGACCGAGTGAATGTTATGGGTTTGACCGGGTTTTAGAGTTGGGTCGGGTAAGGGATTAGTTGTGGGCTGATGGATTATTTTTTAGTGGGCTTAGGTGGGTTATGGGGTAAATTGGGTTGAGTAAATTGTTGTGTTAAATCCGGATTTTTAGTAGTGAGAGGTTTTAAAGGTTTTTAAAGTTAGGAAAAATAACAAGGACTTATTTTGTAATTTCAGAAATCTCAAGGACCATTGTTGCCACTTATCCAAAAATAAATCCAAGGGCTTAATTTGATAATTGCTGATAGATGGAGGACCTCGGTTGACTTTTTGACCATAATTTCTCCTCGGCATCGGCTACAAATAACACTTCCATATCTTGTGCTCGGTTTTCCCGGTTTTTTTTTTTTTTTTTTTTCTTGATTTTGTCCTTTTCTTCGATATCCGTGCCTGCATATGTAAAAACACAAAAACACAATATCTTTGGCATTTTGGTCGGGTTTTTGGTCTTTTTGGGTCCGGTTTTGGTCTAGAAATGGTATGTGTTTTAGCACATACCAAAATTCCCCCAGACTAAGCTATTGCAATGTCCTCATGCAATGTTATAAAAACACGTTTTCGAAACCAAAAATTTCTAATCTCTTTTTACTAACTTTGAGAAGTAGCAAAATTTTCAAAAGAGATCAAGAAATCCAAAGTTCTAAAAACTCCCCGATTTTCCTTTTTATTCTATTTTTGTATTTTTCTCATTATTCATGTGACGGCTTTGTTGACAATCATTATCTTTCGATAATTTTTAGGGTCCTCGAGCAGGAAACACGACTCATAAAGAAGTGACCATACGGATAAAATTCGTCGTCCCTGATTTTTCACAAGTCCCCAAACTAAGCTTAAAAACGAAATCATTGTCATTTACAAGTTAGATTGCCAACACTACTCAGAAAGCTAATTGTGGACTTCTCGTTCCCAAATTCCTATTTTTCCTCTATTTATTTTATTTTTGGTGAGAAATGAATTTCTTCAAATTCTCGTTTCGATAATTTTTTTTAAGCCGATAAAGATACCTAAGTTTAGACGCTAAGTAGTTTCCAAACCTTCCCTTGAAAACCGTTGCATACAAAAATGAGGTCCACATCAAGGTCTCTGATTTAACACGATTTTGAGAATATCCCTTTTATTTGCGACCGAAACAACTCATCTACGAGTCCAGAGACGGAAGCCTTTATTAGGATACCTCGGAGTCGAAATTGGCATTTTTAACATTATTAAGCACTTATTATTAATCCTTGGCCCTTTATAACAATCACAACATCGGCTGCGAACCGGCAAGATGTGATAGTCTATTATGACCTTGGAATTTTTCCTCTGCCTTTATTAGAAGTCTACAACATCGGCTGCGAACCGGCAAGATGTAGAAAACTTTTTATGGCTTTGGATTATTATTATACATTATCATATTCATTAATTATTTGCCAAACCCGAGTCCTACGGCTTTTATAACAATCCCAACATCGGTTGTGAGCCGGCAAGATGGAATAGTCTATTACACCGTAACACTGACAGTACCTTGATGTGTACCCAACTTCCATAAGCAAGGATTCTCTACGAAGGATTAAAAACTAAATTTCGCCAAAACCAGAATAGCTTTAATTATTTATAGAGTGCTATTCCCGGTGAAACAAGCTTATGGGAACAAAAAGCCACAAATAACTTCGATGAGCTCTAAAGAGATCCAACTACTCCACGTTTAGCAATCTAACTTATAAACAACTCTATCATTTCTCGTTCTTCGCAAATTTAAAATCTTAAATAATAAGATCCGCGAATGCTTAGCCTAATAATCAAGCCATGCATATATAAAGTCGAATACGGGAACTTGCAAACTCTTGAAAAGGATTCGCGTTTTCTAGCTCCTTGTGTAAAAGACTAGCACGAGCTTATAGATTATAAAAGGTTAAGGGAACAAGCTAGGGCTCAACACGCCCGGTCAAGTCAGAATTTTATTCCTACTCTCTCCAGCGGAAAATCAACAAAAATGTCAAAACTTATTATATTTTTTGCACAAAATTTTTAAAATTTTTCTCATTTTTTGGATTTTTTTTCAATTTTTGAGGAAAAACGGGGTTGCACGAGACAATAGCAAAAATGCAAGGCAAAAATCAAATCGCAAGATTACCCCCCCCCCCCCCCCAGACTAGAATGAGACATTGTCCTCAATGTCTTAAAGGTACGGGTTCTCCCTACAAAAATCTAAGGCCGTTTATTAATTATGCCAAAAGATAGATGTAAAACGATAAGATTTTTGATATTGGATAAGCAGCGGATGATGAAACTCGAGTAGCGTGAAGGAAACTACGAGCACGAGAGTCTTCATCATCAGCATTCCTGGACACATCACAGAAAACACGAAACACAAGATATGGAAGAGGGGATCCCTCCTCATTCACTTTATTAGAAAATAGATAAGAAGATAGAAAGATATGCATGGGGTGCCTCCCACGAAGCGCTTGTTTATTTATCGAGTCGTATAGCTTAGACTCGACCCCGAATTTAATTGTCCTTGGGGGAGCAAGTGGAAGAGATAATCTCAATCGGACTTTCGTTCAAGATGTTTGGATAAACATTGAAGCACACGAAAGTTCCACTCCGATGAGATACCCACGGCATAAAAGAATGAGAAATGCCGGGGTCAAAGATGATATCTTCACTCACAAATGAGTGAAGAAGAGGAGAAGTCACCGAGTAGGTGAAGAAAGGGAGAAAAATCATAATTAGAATGGGGATCCATTCTTCATCATCAAAGCTCATTGATTCTTTAGCAAAAACCTCGGGAGGGAGGGTCGGGCTGATATCATCGATAAGCAAACTCTTAGGATAGAGTACATCTCCCCCCGGGTCAGGATCTTCCTCAAATATTATAGAAATCATACTCTGGAGGAGGTATGATATGAGTGAGTTCATCAGAGAACTCCTCATGAGAAGATTCAAGAATACGAGGAAAATCTGTGAGTTCCGGTATGGGCTCATCAAGATTAGAAAGAAGATCCTCCTCGCCCTCAACGTCCTCTAACCCCTCATCAAAAAGAGGATTAATAACACTGAAAGTGTACTCTTTATTATATTCAAAAAGAGGGTTAGAGAAAATTCCGGAAGTAATCTCGGAAACGTCAAGGGAATCTTCATAAGATTGTGAATCAAATTCACCGTCAAATATTTCCTTAGACTCACTTGGGATTGGGACAAGGTTCTCAACACCGTCTGATTCCGTTGCTGGAATAGTGTCGAGATGCTCGTCCCCCATTTTTAGAGAGTCCTCGAGTACTTTGGTAGGAAAGACGGGTGCTATTTGAGGGAAGGTTACCGGAACAAATCTCTCCTCGTCATCATCGGAATCATCGTCATAGTAAATTAAGCTCTCTCGAAATTTAGCTGCTCTTTCCTCGGCAAGTAATTCTTCCATGGACTTCCCGGGAGTATTAAGACTAGCCACTTGCTCTCGATATCGAACCACAAGTTTTTCAATTTCGCGCATTCCAACATGATTTGGATAATTGACGGGATTTTGTGGGGGTTGGTAATTGTCAAAACCGTGAGTATTATAGCAAGGATTAAGTTCATAGTAATTTTGACCCCACGGTTGACATTGATAATCATTATGAGGACCCCCACAATTTGTACAAGAAAAGTTCGGCGTATCATTGAAATACGGTTCTTGCTCATAAAAATTTTGAGGAGGGTAATAGAAATTGTCTTGAGGATAATTGGAAATGTTCGGATCAAAATCATAAGAGTATGAATATTCAGCTTCCGAAGCACAAAACGAACAAAACCCATTGATCAAATTTCTACAACACCTCTCGCAAGTACAACCCGCCGACATGGTAATCCAAAAAGCGGTTCTCCACAACCGACACAAGAAATAAATGATTCCATCAGAATTATACATATAGAGGATTAAGAAGAGAAGAATTAAACATTTAAGAGGATTAAAGAAGATTATTTTTGGGTTTTGAAATTTAGAAACATGAAAAAATCACAAAAGAAAAATGGAAAATAAATTTGAAGAGAAAATCTTTTTGGATTTTTATATTTAATAAAAAAAATGAGATTTATTTTCTTTTTGGTGATCGTTAATCAACCGTACTCGTTTCTTTCAAAACTACGCGCAGCGTGGCGGGAGAGAAGAATGGATCTCTCTTCGGTCTGCAATTTAATGTCAAGACCTCCTTAAACCCCGTGTATAGGTTGTAGTAAAGAAATAATCCAAGAAACGTTTAATTTTTCGATCTCTTTTGTTGTTATTTCGGAATGGTTTACAACCGCCCTCCTTCAACGGAAGACCGAGGATTTATTATTAATGGTGAAAACACTTTAGGAAAAGTGTTTTTAATTATTTGTTTTCTTTTTGTATTTTTATTTTTTATAAAAAACGATAACTTCCGAGGAAGGGTCTTCAAAACACGATTCGACGAATGAAATCACGAACTCACTTCAATCTTCCCCGGCAGCGGCGCCATTTTTTTGATTCGTCGTTTTTAGTATATTTTTCCAAAGGAAAAGGCAACGTATGCGTTTTCCCCGGGTCGTTTCCCAACGAAGGTCGAATATCGAGTCTTTGTTTCGGTGTCGAATACGTGTCGTGAATGTGTGAAAAAGAGTGATTGATTTGTGATTACACTACTAACAATGAAATAATAAAAGTAAACTACTAATTAATCTAATAAACAATTAAACTAAGCATGTAAATCTAAAAGCGAAATTCAAATTTAAAAACGTTACGCGACGAATTATAAAACGTAAATAAAATGATTTTGTGAAATTTAAAACCTAAAAATATAAAAATAATTTTCCTATATAAAATCTGATAAAAGAAAATTTTTGGAAAAAGAAAAATATTTTTTTGACTTTTTAATAATTTTTTATGAATTAAAACTATTTAAAACTAATTAGGTGATTTAACTAAAATGCAAAAGTACAAAAAAAATAACTAATGGACTGAAAATGTATCGAAACTAATTTTATAAAATAAAATTAAAGAAAACAAAAAGTTTAAAAGTTAAAGGACTAAAAGCGTGAAAACTGAACTGGTAAAGACTTAATAAAAAGCAGGGACTAAATGTGCCAAATACCAAACTATTTTATTGCTAAAAACCACCAGTCCCGTCTTAAACTCAATTTGAAAGATTAGGGACCAAAAGTGACAACATCCGAAACTTAAGAACACAGTTTTAACACAGAAAGTATTTTCAACTAGCACTTTTCAAACGCTTGTAATTCCCGCTCAATTTTGACCAATTTCGAAAGCAAAAGCTGTTTTGGAAAGCTGAACAAGTAGAGATTCTAAAAACACAAAAAACCCTATCACAAATACTAAATTGCTGAGTCAATTTGAACCATGAACAGGTCACCAAAGAACAACACAGAATCACAGCAGACAAAACAGATTTTAATGGTTTTTGCAGACAGATTTAAGCTAACCTATTTAGCTAAAAATTGGAATCCCATATATTAAGCTTCAAATATGCTATAAGACCTATCTAAAAACCAAAATATCAGACCAAGAGCTTAAATGAATAAGCCTCTAGTTGCCCTAGAATAGCAGCTAAAAACCACTAGTGTGCACAAATCAACTGTCACAGCAGAGATGAAAATAGGCGCAAACGAGTGCAAAACCTTACCACAGCAAACCAGCCTATGAGATACTAGTTTAAACTACCCCTACTGATGCAAAAATATGGTCTACCTCAGAATAGCAACAAAGAACAACACTGATTATCAGAACCACAGATGCATAGAATGATTAAAACGAAAACTCAAATCGAGGCAGATTCTAACTTAAACTATAAACTATGACTAAACAAGCTTAACTAACATTAACTCTATCAATTAAACATCAAATAACCAATAACTAATAGAAATCAAAATAATAGCAGCAGTATTAACTATAACAGTTGAGGTGAATGGAAATTAATGCTCACAAGTGATCCTGCTGTTATTAGTGATCTCAGAATCTCAGATTATCAACCTAATTCAACCCAGGCTTATAGCCAATAACATAACCATTATCCTGCTTCTCTTCACCATCAGCTTAACCAGCTTATTCACCAGCTTATCAACTTATCAGTTAATAATTTTTTTTTTTTTTTTTTTTTTTAAATAACACTCAAATAAGATTAATACTAAATGAAATTTAACTTCAAGAATATGAAACTTACATTAAACGGTAAATGAAAATTTTCATTAATCCAAATGAAATTACAAATAAAATTTCGGATGAACTAAAATTTGATTTAAAACTAGAATTACAATAAAACAATTAAACTAAAACATTAAAAAAAATAAAAATTACAAGCCTCCTTGTTACAAAATTAAAAATCGACTGAAAAATTTAATAAAACAATTAAAATAAAATCGTATCTATCTAAAAAAAACTAGCCTTCGATCTGAGAGTTATCCCGCTATTTATAGCACTCGATCGATTCTTCTCGAGTGTCCACGCTGGCGATCCTCGTGTACTTGAGCTAATATCCACCTTTAGATTACGCCTTGGCCTCCAATCTTTCAATCTTCACCGTATGATCAAAAGTGGTGCGTGTTCGGTCCAATCGATGGTTGCCATGTGTCATTCTCCTTGTCAGGTCCTTCTAGAAGATCCAATCATTGACCGAAGTACCCTTAATTGCTGTTAAACTTCGTACGGTAATTCTTAGGGTTGCGTGAATAGTAAATAAGGTGAAAGGGGGAAGAACTTGGGAGGCGGGTTTATTTGTGAGAGAGATAAGTGTTTAGTTTGTGTTTATTTTTTTTCTCTTGACCGAGTGAATGTTATGGGTTTGACCGGGTTTTAGAGTTGGGTCGGGTAAGGGATTAGTTGTGGGCTGATGGATTATTTTTTAGTGGGCTTAGGTGGGTTATGGGGTAAATTGGGTTGAGTAAATTGTTGTGTTAAATCCGGATTTTTAGTAGTGAGAGGTTTTAAAGGTTTTTAAAGTTAGGAAAAATAACAAGGACTTATTTTGTAATTTCAGAAATCTCAAGGACCATTGTTGCCACTTATCCAAAAATAAATCCAAGGGCTTAATTTGATAATTGCTGATAGATGGAGGACCTCGGTTGACTTTTTGACCATAATTTCTCCTCGGCATCGGCTACAAATAACACTTCCATATCTTGTGCTCGGTTTTCCCGGTTTTTTTTTTTTTTTTTTTTTCTTGATTTTGTCCTTTTCTTCGATATCCGTGCCTGCATATGTAAAAACACAAAAACACAATATCTTTGGCATTTTGGTCGGGTTTTTGGTCTTTTTGGGTCCGGTTTTGGTCTAGAAATGGTATGTGTTTTAGCACATACCAAAATTCCCCCAGACTAAGCTATTGCAATGTCCTCATGCAATGTTATAAAAACACGTTTTCGAAACCAAAAATTTCTAATCTCTTTTTACTAACTTTGAGAAGTAGCAAAATTTTCAAAAGAGATCAAGAAATCCAAAGTTCTAAAAACTCCCCGATTTTCCTTTTTATTCTATTTTTGTATTTTTCTCATTATTCATGTGACGGCTTTGTTGACAATCATTATCTTTCGATAATTTTTAGGGTCCTCGAGCAGGAAACACGACTCATAAAGAAGTGACCATACGGATAAAATTCGTCGTCCCTGATTTTTCACAAGTCCCCAAACTAAGCTTAAAAACGAAATCATTGTCATTTACAAGTTAGATTGCCAACACTACTCAGAAAGCTAATTGTGGACTTCTCGTTCCCAAATTCCTATTTTTCCTCTATTTATTTTATTTTTGGTGAGAAATGAATTTCTTCAAATTCTCGTTTCGATAATTTTTTTTAAGCCGATAAAGATACCTAAGTTTAGACGCTAAGTAGTTTCCAAACCTTCCCTTGAAAACCGTTGCATACAAAAATGAGGTCCACATCAAGGTCTCTGATTTAACACGATTTTGAGAATATCCCTTTTATTTGCGACCGAAACAACTCATCTACGAGTCCAGAGACGGAAGCCTTTATTAGGATACCTCGGAGTCGAAATTGGCATTTTTAACATTATTAAGCACTTATTATTAATCCTTGGCCCTTTATAACAATCACAACATCGGCTGCGAACCGGCAAGATGTGATAGTCTATTATGACCTTGGAATTTTTCCTCTGCCTTTATTAGAAGTCTACAACATCGGCTGCGAACCGGCAAGATGCAGAAAACTTTTTATGGCTTTGGATTATTATTATATTATCATATTCATTAATTATTTGCCAAACCCCGAGTCCTACGGCTTTTATAACAATCCCAACATCGGTTGTGAGCCGGCAAGATGGAATAGTCTATTACACCGTAACACTGGCAGTACCTTGATGTGTACCCAACTTCCATAAGCAAGGATTCTCTACGAAGGATTAAAAACTAAATTTCGCCAAAACCAGAATAGCTTTAATTATTTATAGAGTGCTATTCCCGGTGAAACAAGCTTATGGGAACAAAAAGCCACAAATAACTTCGATGAGCTCTAAAGAGATCCAACTACTCCACGTTTAGCAATCTAACTTATAAACAACTCTATCATTTCTCGTTCTTCGCAAATTTAAAATCTTAAGTAATAAGATCCGCGAATGCTTAGCCTTATAATCAAGCCATGCATATATAAAGTCGAATACGGGAACTTGCAAACTCTTGAAAAGGATTCGCGTTTTCTAGCTCCTTGTGTAAAAGACTAGCACGAGCTTATAGATTATAAAAGGTTAAGGGAACAAGCTAGGGCTCAACACGCCCGGTCAAGTCAGAATTTTATTCCTACTCTCTCCAGCGGAAAATCAACAAAAATGTCAAAACTTATTATATTTTTTGCACAAAATTTTTAAAATTTTTCTCATTTTTTGGATTTTTTTTCAATTTTTGAGGAAAAACGGGGTTGCACGAGACAATAGCAAAAATGCAAGGCAAAAATCAAATCGCAAGATTACCCCCCCCCCCCCCCCAGACTAGAATGAGACATTGTCCTCAATGTCTTAAAGGTACGGGTTCTCCCTACAAAAATCTAAGGCCGTTTATTAATTATGCCAAAAGATAGATGTAAAACGATAAGATTTTTGATATTGGATAAGCAGCGGATGATGAAACTCGAGTAGCGTGAAGGAAACTACGAGCACGAGAGTCTTCATCATCAGCATTCCTGGACACATCACAGAAAACACGAAACACAAGATATGGAAGAGGGGATCCCTCCTCATTCACTTTATTAGAAAATAGATAAGAAGATAGAAAGATATGCATGGGGTGCCTCCCACGAAGCGCTTGTTTATTTATCGAGTCGTATAGCTTAGACTCGACCCCGAATTTAATTGTCCTTGGGGGAGCAAGTGGAAGAGATAATCTCAATCGGACTTTCGTTCAAGATGTTTGGATAAACATTGAAGCACACGAAAGTTCCACTCCGATGAGATACCCACGGCATAAAAGAATGAGAAATGCCGGGGTCAAAGATGATATCTTCACTCACAAATGAGTGAAGAAGAGGAGAAGTCACCGAGTAGGTGAAGAAAGGGAGAAAAATCATAATTAGAATGGGGATCCATTCTTCATCATCAAAGCTCATTGATTCTTTAGCAAAAACCTCGGGAGGGAGGGTCGGGCTGATATCATCGATAAGCAAACTCTTAGGATAGAGTACATCTCCCCCCGGGTCAGGATCTTCCTCAAATTTATAGAAATCATACTCTGGAGGAGGTATGATATGAGTGAGTTCATCAGAGAACTCCTCATGAGAAGATTCAAGAATACGAGGAGAATCTGTGAGTTCCGGTATGGGCTCATCAAGATTAGAAAGAAGATCCTCCTCGCCCTCAACGTCCTCTAACCCTTCATCAAAAAGAGGATTAATAACACTGAAAGTGTACTCTTTATTATATTCAAAAAGAGGGTTAGAGAAAATTCCGGAAGTAATCTCGGAAACGTCAAGGGAATCTCCATAAGATTGTGAATCAAATTCACCGTCAAATATTTCCTTAGACTCACTTGGGATTGGGACAAGGTTCTCAACATTGTCTGATTCCGTTGCTGGAATAGTGTCGAGATGCTCGTCCCCCATTTTTAGAGAGTCCTCGAGTACTTTGGTAGGAAAGACGGGTGCTATTTGAGGGAAGGTTACCGGAACAAATCTCTCCTCGTCATCATCGGAATCATCGTCATAGTAAATTAAGCTCTCTCGAAATTTAGCTGCTCTTTCCTCGGCAAGTAATTCTTCCATGGACTTCCCGGGAGTATTAAGACTAGCCACTTGCTCTCGATATCGAACCATAAGTTTTTCAATTTCGCGCATTCCAACATGATTTGGATAATTGACGGGATTTTGTGGGGGTTGGTAATTGTCAAAACCGTGAGTATTATAGCAAGGATTAAGTTCATAGTAATTTTGACCCCACGGTTGACATTGATAATCATTATGAGGACCCCCACAATTTGTACAAGAAAAGTTCGGCGTATCATTGAAATACGGTTCTTGCTCATAAAAATTTTGAGGAGGGTAATAGAAATTGTCTTGAGGATAATTGGAAATGTTCGGATCAAAATCATAAGAGTATGAATATTCAGCTTCCGAAGCACAAAACGAACAAAACCCATTGATCAAATTTCTACAACACCTCTCGCAAGTACACCGCCGACATGGTAATCCAAAAAGCGGTTCTCCACAACCGACACAAGAAATAAATGATTCCATCAGAATTATACATATAGAGGATTAAGAAGAGAAGAATTAAACATTTAAGAGGATTAAAGAAGATTATTTTTGGGTTTTGAAATTTAGAAACATGAAAAAATCACAAAAGAAAAATGGAAAATAAATTTGAAGAGAAAATCTTTTTGGATTTTTATATTTAATAAAAAAAATGAGATTTATTTTCTTTTTGGTGATCGTTAATCAACCGTACTCGTTTCTTTCAAAACTACGCGCAGCGTGGCGGGAGAGAAGAATGGATCTCTCTTCGGTCTGCAATTTAATGTCAAGACCTCCTTAAACCCCGTGTATAGGTTGTAGTAAAGAAATAATCCAAGAAACGTTTAATTTTTCGATCTCTTTTGTTGTTATTTCGGAATGGTTTACAACCGCCCTCCTTCAACGGAAGACCGAGGATTTATTATTAATGGTGAAAACACTTTAGGAAAAGTGTTTTTAATTATTTGTTTTCTTTTTGTATTTTTATTTTTTATAAAAAACGATAACTTCCGAGGAAGGGTCTTCAAAACACGATTCGACGAACGAAATCACGAACTCACTTCAACCTTCCCCGGCAGCGGCGCCATTTTTTTGATTCGTCATTTTTAGTATATTTTTCCAAAGGAAAAGGCAACGTATGCGTTTTCCCCGGGTCGTTTCCCAACGAAGGTCGAATATCGAGTCTTTGTTTCGGTGTCGAATACGTGTCGTGAATGTGTGAAAAAGAGTGATTGATTTGTGATTACACTACTAACAATGAAATAATAAAAGTAAACTACTAATTAATCTAATAAACAATTAAACTAAGCATGTAAATCTAAAAGCGAAAATTCAAATTTAAAAACGTTACGCGACGAATTATAAAACGTAAATAAAATGATTTTGTGAAATTTAAAACCTAAAAATATAAAAATAATTTTCCTATATAAAATCTGATAAAAGAAAATTTTTGGAAAAAGAAAAATATTTTTTTTGACTTTTTAATAATTTTTTATGAATTAAAACTATTTAAAACTAATTAGGTGATTTAACTAAAATGCAAAAGTACAAAAAAAATAACTAATGGACTGAAAATGTATCGAAACTAATTTTATAAAATAAAATTAAAGAAAACAAAAAGTTTAAAAGTTAAAGGACTAAAAGCGTGAAAACTGAACTGGTAAAGACTTAATAAAAAGCAGGGACTAAATGTGCCAAATACCAAACTATTTTATTGCTAAAAACCACCAGTCCCGTCTTAAACTCAATTTGAAAGATTAGGGACCAAAAGTGACAACATCCGAAACTTAAGAACACAGTTTTAACACAGAAAGTATTTTCAACTAGCACTTTCAAACGCTTGTAATTCGCTCAATTTTTGACCAATTTCGAAAGCAAAAGCTGTTTTGGAAAGCTGAACAAGTAGAGATTCTAAAAACACAAAAAACCCTATCACAAATACTAAATTGCTGAGTCAATTTGAACCATGAACAGGTCACCAAAGAACAACACAGAATCACAGCAGACAAAACAGATTTTAATGGTTTTTGCAGACAGATTTAAGCTAACCTATTTAGCTAAAAATTGGAATCCCATATATTAAGCTTCAAATATGCTATAAGACCTATCTAAAAACCAAAATATCAGACCAAGAGCTTAAATGAATAAGCCTCTAGTTGCCCTAGAATAGCAGCTAAAAACCACTAGTGTGCACAAATCAACTGTCACAGCAGAGATGAAAATAGGCGCAAACGAGTGCAAAACCTTACCATAGCAAACCAGCCTATGAGATACTAGTTTAAACTACCCCTACTGATGCAAAAATATGGTCTACCTCAGAATAGCAACAAAGAACAACACTGATTATCAGAACCACAGATGCATAGAATGATTAAAACGAAAACTCAAATCGAGGCAGATTCTAACTTAAACTATAAACTATGACTAAACAAGCTTAACTAACATTAACTCTATCAATTAAACATCAAATAACCAATAACTAATAGAAATCAAAATAATAGCAGCAGTATTAACTATAACAGTTGAGGTAAATGGAAATTAATGCTCACAAGTGATCCTGCTGTTATTAGTGATCTCAGAATCTCAGATTATCAACCTAATTCAACCCAGGCTTATAGCCAATAACATAACCATTATCCTGCTTCTCTTCACCATCAGCTTAACCAGCTTATTCACCAGCTTATCAACTTATCAGTTAATAAATTTTTTTTTTTTTTTTTTTAAATACCACTCAAATAAGATTAATTCTAAATGAAATTTAACTTCAAGAATATGAAACTTACATTAAACGGTAAATGAAAATTTTCATTAATCCAAATGAAATTACAAATAAAATTTCGGATGAACTAAAATTTGATTTAAAACTAGAATTACAATAAAACAATTAAACTAAAACATTAAAAAAAATAAAAAAATTACAAGCCTCCTTGTTACAAAATTAAAAAATCGACTGAAAAATTTAATAAAACAATTAAATAAAATCGTATCTATCTAAAAAAAACTAGCCTTCGATCTGAGGAGTTATCCCGTTATTTATAGCACTCGATCGATTCTTCTCGAGTGTCCACGCTGGCGATCCTCGTGTACTTGAGCTAATATCCACCTTTAGATTACGCCTTGGCCTCCAATCTTTCAATCTTCACCGTATGATCAAAAGTGGTGCGTGTTCGGTCCAATCGATGGTTGCCATGTGTCATTCTCCTTGTCAGGTCCTTCTAGAAGATCCAATCATTGACCGAAGTACCCTTAATTGCTGTTAAACTTCGTACGGTAATTCTTAGGGTTGCGTGAATAGTAAATAAGGTGAAAGGGGGAAGAACTTGGGAGGCGGGTTTATTTGTGAGAGAGATAAGTGTTTAGTTTGTGTTTATTTTTTTTCTCTTGACCGAGTGAATGTTATGGTTTGACCGGGTTTTAGAGTTGGGTCGGGTAAGGGATTAGTTGTGGGCTGATGATTTTTTTTATTTGCGTCATAGATCAGGCTTTATGTTGTGGTAAGAAGCTGGGTTGGTAAATTGTCTGTCTCAATCCTTTGTTGAGTAGGGTTGTGAAAATCTATCCACTTGGTGACAATTGTTCACAAACTTAAAATTATGTATTTCATAATCCCCTGATGACCATGTTTGCCAACTTGTAATCCAAAAATAATATCAAGTGGCTTTACATGTTTATTTGAAGTGTAAATCATATATCTGACATCAAATCTTCTCTCGGCATCGTCTACCAAAAATAACATTCCCAAACGTTTGCTTCAGTTTGGTTTATTAGTTTTTGACTTGTCCTTTGGGTATCCTTGCCAGCAATGTTAAAAACTCTAATGTACGCACATAGCTTGCATTTTTGGTCGTGTATTATGGTTCATTATGGGCCGTTTGTCTAGCGGTATGTGACAACATACCAGTGGTGCCCATTTGAAAAGGTCCTTCATCAATGGATTTAAGAATGTTAACACCATTCTCCTTTCCCAAGCAATAAAGTCGTATTCTTTGTGCCCATGATTCATAATCCATCCTATCAAGTATAGGAGGGCGAGTATTGGACCCGGCAGCTTGAATGTCATCAGAAGAAGTGCTTGCCATGATGTAAACTTGCACGGGATTTTACAATTCTATGATTTAAACCGAGAAATAGATTCTTTCGCGGGATTTTACAAAAATCAAGAATAAACCGTAATTTGATCACTTGAATGTGTTATGATGAAAGTTTGGATCGATAATGATTAGTGATTGTTTGTTAGTTGGATTAGGTGATATGTTGTTAAACTTTGATTTGGTTTGGTTGAAATGATTTTATGTTATGAATTGGATGAGTCACAATCACTAAGCTAAGACCAAAACTCAATGAAGAAAATTGATCAAAACGCAGTCAAACTTGAGTCAAGCCGCAGCTTAGGAACATCATACCTCAATGACATCAAAACGCAGTAAGTTACAAACCGCAGTTGAAGCAAACCGCAGAGCCCACAAACTGCAGAGACTACAAACCGCAGAAAAAACAAACCACAGAGGCTTCAAAACGCAACAGGTCAAACCTCAGTCACAACCAGACAAAATGCAAAAGACAGAACTGTCGCTATCACTGCGTTTTGTCTTCTTTCCCTTTTTAGTAACAAGTCAAACCGCAGCTTCTTAAATACTCAAACCGCAACAAAATCTTACCAAAACAGCACAAACCGCAACATATAAAATTTTGCCGAGGGTCAAAACGCAGTGAGGAAACTCACTTAAATCTTCTAACAAAACCACAAAATAAGTCGTGTATCACCACTAAACGCTACTAGATATTGTAGAAAACCTAAGAGTACAAAGTATTAACCAATTTAATCACAAACAAAGATTAAACCATGGTGTTTTCTTTCTATTCTAGTCGAATAAACCAAAAACAAAAGAAACACCAAATCGTGAACTACAAATCTGAGACACATACAAACACACTAATCAACCTTGGCTCTTGATACCATTTGTAACATATCATAACACATAAACACACCCACGAATTGATGTTAGACCGAATATGTAGAGAGAGAAAGAAATAGAATGGGAACTTTAGTGAGAGAAAGTGTAAGAGATATTATATTGCAAATGAAGTTCCAACCCTTCCCATGGGTGGGAAGGGCTATTTATACAAGACATAAAAACGCCTCTAGTAGGCTATGGGCCGGGCCGACAGTGGGTAAAGACCCGACCCGACTCCATGGTGAAACGATATCTAAACTAATATGATTAAACCTACGAGCTACTTAATGCTAATCCATACTCGGGGTGACCAAGTCTTTCGTGTGAATATTTATATTCCTAACATGTTTGGATTGGTCATTGCAATTGTCAAAGGTCGAAAGATGCAATTGTGTTGATTAAGTTATGAATCGTCTGTCTATAATGAGTCATTGCTATACTTGTGAGAATTGGATAGTAGAACATTTGACAGCCTGGATTATGACATGTTTAAGGACTAATCTCACGTCTAACGACTTGATTAGAGGAAATACACTATTTATAATTCATACGAAGACCATACTTTATGCACTTTGTGTATTAAGGATTAAAGGCCGAAAGGATTCCTTCTTATGTCAAGTAGATATAATAGTTCTCATGATTACCTGTCATGTATTACTCTTATGGTTTGTCTGTGTACTCAATACATTACATTTTCTTGTTTATCTCATGTTGCTTAGCCTTGAACAAACATATCTTTAATTAACTTGATAAAACTTTCAAAAATCTTAATCCAACAAAAACGGTTTTAATGATAAGTGACAATCATTGGAATCTAATTTTGTTACCCAACACTTGTATGAGAAACACTTTCCTCCCTTGGGACGACCTGGTCTTACCTAAACCTTTACTATAAACGGGGGTTATACTTTACCTGTGTGTTTTGTGTATTAAGGAATCGGTAGAACTAGTATTATAAATTTAAAGCTTTCGAAACACATCATGTCTACGTCTAATATGTCTTGAATTACCATTATACATTATGCTATGAGCTCTGCCAATCGCCGATTGACTATCATAATGTATACATATGGCCGTTACCGGCTTGGGCCATCTTGGTATGTCCTCTACAAATTGACATAACCATTCTGCCTCTTCGGCACATTTTTCTAAAGCGATAAATTCTGACTCCATTTTGGATCTGGAAATAACCGTCTGTTTAGAAGATTTCCATGATACAGCTCCACCTCCAAGTGTGAATACATATCCACTTGTTGATCTAGAGTCTTTTATACCAGATATCCAGTTTGCATCACTGTATCTGATGCGACAGTTGTAACCCTCGCAAAAGGTTTTACAATCCTCCTAGGCAGTGTACCTAACCGTTGTAGTGTAGTATAAGTTCGGGGGATTGATCGTTCTCTAGGGGAATAGTCTCGCAATAGTTGTGGAAAGGTCAAGATGTATGACGAGATAGGTCTAGAGGTGAGGGATGATTCTTTTTGTATTTTTATATTTTATGAAAAGTAATTAAAAATATCGGTTTTGAAGGAGTGGGCGGAATTAGTTGTTGGTCAACTAACCTAAAACTAATTATAAAACTAAATTAAAACTAATTAAAACAGAAAAGTAAATTGGTGGTAACTCTTATGATAGGAAAAACGTGTTCACTTAGAATTAATTACTCCCTAGCTATCTCCTACTGATTTGTTGAATTGTCACGTCCTTGTTTTAGTTGAAGCGCTGTATTCCTTAATATTGGTCGTGGGGAGGTGCCGAAGTCCCCAACTCTAAGAATCTTAGTCTCCCCTAAATCACTTAAAGTCTATTAAGTTTTCTAGGATCTACAAGCTGCAATTCACGCAATAAATACAACGAGAAAAACCAATAGTGCACTTTATGGTTGCGTTTTTTAAGACGTTCAAGCTAGCTACATATGAGAGGTCAGCCAGTTTTCTTAGCCTAACGCGAGGCAATCATCTAAACAAGAGACAACAAATCAATATTCAATAACTAGGGTTCACTAGACTTAAGCAAACAAAAATAAAATGTAACACCCCAACCCGACAAGGGTTAAAATGTCACATTATGGTGTCAATCAGAACATACAAACGCAAGCGGAAGACTTATAAACATAAAGATTACAAAGGTGTTCTAAGATAACAATAAAATACTAATGCTAAACATGATGAGTTCCAAACTGAAATACAATATCCAAGCTCAAATCTAACTGAAGGTAAGTCCAAGTCTACTCCAAAAGCAAATGGTGTCTAATGTAAGGGTAGTCCACTAAGAGCTCCTATGCACTCTTCACTCAAACCCAGCTTCCAACCTAAAACCTGCCGCAGAAAAAGATATGCGGCTGAGCTTAAAGAGCCCAGTGAACAGATATATATATATATATATATATATATATATATAATATATATATATATATATATATATATAAATATAACTGATAGGTAATAAGCATAAGTGAACGAAGATAGATCATACGAATCAAAGGCATAGATATCATAAGTCAAATGAAATGGAGAAATAATATAATACAAATCAGATAATCATAATGAGTCAAAGAATCAAATAGGAACGACAACGAACGCGTCTAAACGAGACACTCGAATAGACCAAAGAATCACATATACAGGATAGCCACGAGCCTGTCTAAACGAGATAATCGAATAGACCACATATCACATCATCCAACAAATCATAATGTACAAGGAGGGGAGAACTCTCAAGTACCAGAAGAGAGAGGGGTGCATGACACGCACAAACGAATCACTAAGTCCCATCATAATCACACCAATCACAACAATCACACCAATCAAACCAAACGTATACCTAGGATGCATCTATACGCCCCCTGCAAAACAAAATACATATGCAAGTACTAGACTGTACATATATATACATAATGGCCATGAGCTCAAATCATACATAACAAAAGGGGACGCCATGGATCAATTACACCTTCACAGAAAGTGTCATGCCATTGGTGCCTCAATGACATGGACATGTTACCTCCATGGCTAGTTAGCTCGGGCATTGAACAGAACATATCATATCAAAGCATATCCACAATCATATCATATCCAAACAGATCATATCAATAGAACGGAATCATATCAGCGAATCATATCAAATGGATCATAACAGAAGAATCATAGCAAAGGATCATATCGAATGTAACAAAGTCAAAGATCGGGAAGTCATGAGAAAACACCCTTACTGAGAAAGGGTAGAATATCTGTACCTTAATCCGCAAATGAAACCATATCAGAAAACACATGGATCAGAAGTTACTCCTTCTTCAGCGAATCTACACGAATTAATGATCATCTTATTATTTAAGAACCATTTCATAAGTTATTACTGATTCATCACTTGTTTGAGCAGATAAACATATTAGGGTTTCTTTCTATTTTTAGAAACTTTCCATTTTTAGTAACTTTCCATATTTAGTAACTTCCCCGAATTAGTAACTTTCTGAATTAAGTGAGTTTCCCGAATTAAGTAACTTTCCTGAATTATAACTTTTAGGGTTATAAATGATAATTAAGTAAACTTAAAGACTTAATATGACCAACATTATAGTTCAGGGTCTAATATGACAACTTATAATAATTTAGGGTTTAAAGTGTCAGTATAGCAAAGTTCAGGGTCTAAAATATAAATTATAGAAATATATGACCAGCTCTTATGTTTGTCAATTTCATGCACTTCCAATAAAGACCCATGCAACAAATCACTTCATTTATTTGCAAACACTGTTGATGCAAATAATGTTTCTAAAAACGTTATTTATATCTTTCGATTACTTCACGTTTTGAGGATGAAAAAATGTGAAATCACGTTACGTTAAAATTAACGTAAACAAGTTTTTAATCGGAAGATACCGTTTCTACGCAAATCACTCTTAAACAAATTTACAAACTTGACAAATGATCAAAGAAGTAAATTTTGGTTTTGAAAACTCACATTTTTAATGGGACAAAACATTTTTTTTTTTAAAATACACATGACAAATTATTTTTGAATTATTAAGAAATGTTTTAATGGAAAAATATGTTTGAAAATCACAACAGCTATTTCCCCCCCCCCCCTAAATAAGCTCCAACCTTCCCCAAATAAGTTTTCACCAGAAAAGACAAAATTTGGAGCGTCCTAGTCTAGGACGGCTCCACGGTTCCACTAAATTTAGTGGAGCCGTGGCATGTTTAGTGGAGCCGTTCGTACGAAATTTTCTGTAACGTTCAGATTTTTATTGCCTATAAAAACCAACCCCATTCACAGTTTTTAGGCACCCTTTCACACAGAAAAACTTCTGAGTTTAAACCTCTCACACCTTTCTCTTCTTTAGATCATTTAGATTAGTTTTCTTTTGTTTTAAGAGTGATCCAATCATCCACCAAGAGATCCTCTTCATTCCTTTTCATTAGCAAGAGAAGAACACAAGTATCCAAGTTGATACAAGGTGTTATCATTCCTCTTCAAGAGAAGAACACAAGTATCCAAGTTGATACAATGTGTTATCATTCCTCTTCATTAGCAAGAGAAGAACTCAAAGTATTCAAGAAGATACAAGAGTTATAGTTGTTAGGTTTTTGTAACACTTGTTACAACCTTGTTGTATCATAGCATACATCAAGTTTATTTATCTTGTGTGAGTGAGAGTGAAGATCAAGTGTGATCTTATAGAGATAGTGGATATCTCTTAAAGCCATTGCGCTTGTGTGATTGATCAAGAAGATCAAGGGTCGATAGATTAGTGTTAGTTGAGAGAGTGTTGATCATTGTGATCGTGTTGAGATCTTGGTGATCTCGTGTAGCCATTGGGCTTGTGTGATTGATCACGTGGACATTGGTAGATTGGTGCTAGCTAAGATTAGCACTCGACATTTAGCTTAGTGTCGGTAATAGGATAAGCGACGTGTACGGTTTTCTCCGCCTGAAGGGAGGTTGTTGATATAGTGTTTGAAACTCTCGAGTGTGGTACTCGGGGAGTGGAGTAGTGCGAAGAAGAGCTTCGTAGCCGAACCACTATAAATCCTTTGTCTCGGTTTGATCTTTCCAACTCTACTCTTTATTTTTATTATTTACCATTTGTTAGTTTAGTGTGTAGTTCATATTGGTGTTGATTGATTACACATAAAGTTCGAATCAAAGTTTCCAATGGCAAACTTTTAAAACAAGATTTTTAAAAGAACTTAAAACCGGTAAACTATTCAACCCCCCTTCTAGTTTCCCACAATTGGTATCAGAAGCCACGTCAGTCAAGATTTTAAAGTATATTGTATTTTAAAACTTGAATCGATGAATGGATTCCGACAAATATCTAGAAGGGCAATCTATGCAAAGACCACCACTTTTCGAAACCGATTGTTTTATATATTGGAAAACAAGATTCGAAACATTTGTAAAATCAAAAGACATTGATCTTTGGCATGTTATTACCGAGGGTGACTTTCAACCTATTCAAATGAATCCGGAAACTAAAAAGGATTAAATAGTTTCTTATGATAAACAAAGTGATGAACTTAAAAGGAAATTAGTCAAAAATAATGAGGCTAAAATGATGATTTATAATGCTTTGCCTAAAAAGAAATTTGAAAGAATTTTCATGTGCAATACGACAAAAGATATTTGGAAAACTTTGTTAGTTACTCACCAAGGTAATAACCAAGTCAAAGAGAACAAGATAGATCTTCTTGTTCAACAATATGAACAATTTTCCATTACGGAAGATGAGTCAATAGATAATGCTTTTGCTAGATTTAATACTATTATTACTAGTCTTAAAGCTCTTGATGAAGGTTACTCTAGCAAGAATTATGTTAGGAAGTTTCTTAGGGCTCTTCATCCTAAATGGAGAGCAAAGGTCACCGCCATAGAAGAGTCAAAGGACTTGGCGACCTTGTCACTCGATGAACTTATAGGAAACTTGAAAGTTCACGAGATGATAATCAAGAAGGACTCCGACATAGTCAAAGGCAAAAGCGAGAGAGTTAGATCTCTAGCATTGAAAGCCAAGAAGGAGACTAGTGATGAGGAATATTCGAGTTCCGATAGTGAAGATGAAGAATATGCACTAGTCGTTAGAAACTTTAGAAAGTTCTTTAGGAGGAAAGGTAGATTTCCTAGACAACCTCGCGATGAAAGGAGGTCATTTCAAAAGAATCGTGATGAAAGGAAAGGGACAAGTGATAGGAAATGCTATAGATGCGGAGATCCTAATCACCTCATAGGAGAATGTCCTAAACCACCGAACTCCAACAACCAAAGAGCTTTTATAGGAGGCTCTTGGAGTGATAGCGGTGAAGAAGAAGAGAAGAAGCTTAACGATGAAACATGCCTAATGGCTCAAGCTTCTAACGAGGTACATTCCGACTCTTCTTATTATAGTGATAATAATTCGTCAATAGATGATAGTGAATTACATGACGAATACAACAAACTATGCGTAGTTAGTAATAAGATCTTAGGTAGAAACACAAAGCTAAAACTAAAACTACAAGAACTAGAATTACAAGTTGTAGAACTAAAAGATCAAGTCAAGAGACTTGAGAAAAACAAAGAAGTAGATTTAGGGTGTGGGTCATGCATAAGTCTTCAAGTAGAAAATGAAAAGCTTAAAGAAAATGCTTTAAGAATCATTAAGTTTGATGAAGGAACTAAAAAGCTTAATGATATACTTGAAAATATTAGATATAGTGAACATGACCGTTCGGGTTTAGGATTTGACCCAAATCAGGCTTCTACAAGTGGTACTAAACAAGTAAAATTTGTAATGCCTGAAATGTCCAATTCTGAAGGTGACGGCACCACTAATGATACCGACGACACCACAAAATTTAGTGGTACCGTGGTACCGTCTGGTGCTGAGGACAAAACTGGGTCAATTCTGAAAAAGAACTTGAGTCCTAAACCGAGTCACGTAGTTGTAGATAGTACTAGAGTGTCTACACCAAGTAAAGAGAAAGCCAAAGGCTTTTACAAACCATTGTCATCTCCCGAACATGGATTTGTAAAGCGTGGCACTAGGTCTACTACTCCTCCACCTAGAAGAATTAATTCTCCCAAACCTCGGTCTAGAACTCCTCTACCGAGAGGTAACTTTAGAAGACAAAATCATCCAAGTAACTTTCCCGTAACTTGGAATGATCGTCCATCAAAAAGTTACTTACCATGGGAAATGTGTCCTCCATTCTCACATCCTAAACTAACGCAACAAATGCGTAGGATGTTTGACTCTAACAACTTTGGACCCATGAGATATTGGGGACCAGATGTTTGAACATTTGTTTTGCTAGGAAAACATGAGTGTAAATAAATTTCGGAGTCTAACAAAAGGAGTATGATGTGTTAGCAAACAAGTCTGGTGACGCAAAAGTCAAGTCGTGTCTTATATGCTCAACATTCAACAAAGGTAGTCTAATCCTCTAGTTTTAAGAGCAACACCACAGGCACAGGTACGCTTTCTTAAAACACCCTTTGTTAGTAGAAATGTTTGGCATGAAATAGTGTAGTTTGAATCTAACATGGTAGGCACTATAACACAGAAACTTTATTCACATCTCATCATGTCAAACTCAACTTGTCCAGAAATGTTCAATGATCGCTTGAAGATCATGCGTGACAAGTTTGAATTAAGCATTGATGAGTGAATCAAGTTTCCTTCCTTGCACATAAGTAATCTTGCCTAAATTAAGTATCCTTGTAAACTTATGTATACTATATGTATGAGATACATAGTTTAAGTAATAGTCTTAATTGACACTGACGCCCATATCCGCAAAAACGAATCTCACAAGAGACGAAGAAGGTGAGTGCGCGGATATAACTAGGTTAGGGGCATAATAGGTAAAGTAGTTTACCTAACGGCAAGTAGGTCCATTATCATGAATAAGTGTTTGGCTTTGTGCCCACTTGTAAGAAGTGCCCTAAGACTTCTTACATCAAAGTGTTTGATATATCATCCGATACATCAAAGGTACTACACACTTGAGATTACTACATCTCAAGGAGATTGATATAGAAATTGTTTCTATATCAACTCTGATAATGCGAGAGTTAATGTGGATTGAAACATAAAGAGTAATGTTTGTACCTTCATAGGTTTGTTAACAAACATCTTGGTTCCCCAAGAAAAAAACTACTCTTATTATCTCCACGACCGAAGCCGAGTACGTAAGCGCCGGAAAGGCATGACAACAAACACTATAGATGAGACAACCCCCTATGAAGAGTAGCAGTCAAGATGCCATTAGACTTGACCGGGAACCCTGTAGTTTGCTCATGAACGAAGCTCATCGAAGTACGTCATCCTCTCCGTCACGATAAGGTCAAAAGAGAAATCTTTTCTTTGAAAAGTCTCTCTTGAAAGACAACATCGTCAATACTCCAACCAATACGTTCTCGTCACCCCACTCATGACTATTTAGATAATTCTTCCGAATTATTAAAGTCATCGTCCACTTCTCTCCTCATGACCTCTTAATAATTCACTTGAAATATTAACGTCATTTCTCACGTCTTGTTCTATGACTCATTTGTCATTTCCCTCACATCGCCTCATGACTCTTAAGTCATTCCTCTCATTTCGCTCATGACTATTTCAATATTTCTATGGAAATATTAAAGTCATCCCTCGCATCATACCGTATAACCCTTCATCCCCTTTATGACCTCTCAAAAGTTTCACAGGAAACATTGAAGTCATTCTCTACAAATGACCCATGACTCTTTAAGTCATCTTTCTCACTCGTCTCATGACTTTTGGAAATTTCTTTAAGAAATTCTAAGTCATTCCCTTTCTACTCGTCACATGACTTCTTGAATATTTCACGGGAAATATTAAGTCATTCCTTGCGTCTCGTATTCTGACTAATTAAATATTTCATGGGAAATATTATAGTCATCCACCAAAGCACGACTCATAACTTCTATTTATTTCACGGGAAATATTAGAAGTCAACCCTCATCTAATGACAACTTAGTCAATTTCCTTAGAAACACTAAGGTCACTCCGTGTCATCCCGCTTAATCATTTTCGTCAAAAAGTTTATTAGGTATAAACTTTTTCCTCGTGTCAAAAAGTCTTGCTAAATAAGTAAGATTAATCAGCCAATAGTCAAAACAGAAGAAAAATGGCTCAATCAGACACACGGCTCCACTAATGTTTAGTGGAACCGTGGTGCCGTGCATCTGAAAAACGCGCCCATTTCTTTTCTTCTTCTGCACAGCCTTTTCAAACAAACCCAAAACCATTTCCTCTTGCTGTCAAAACCAAACTCAAACACCATAATTCAATTAAACTCTTGCAAATCAAGATTGAGGCATTGGAATCAACAAATCCTAATCACAACAACACTAATTGTAAGTAAAATTCATTTCTTATTTGAGTCTAGAATTTGTTCTTGAGCATAAATCCGAATTGGGGATTTTTGAATTTTGTTAAACTTTTGTGAAATTAAGACTAGGATTAGACAATGTAGCATTCACATGGTTTCCTAAACCTAGGATTTTCATAAACCCATTTATGTTGCAAAAACTAGTCCGAATTTAATCACTAAAATCGGATTATGATTGATTGCTTGTAGTGGAATCATGTTTAGGATGATTAAAATTAGATTAGGAACAATTTACATTGAAGCTTTTCAAACTTAAGCTGTTTGGCGCCACGATGAGTCGTTTGCCAAACACCCCAATTCGATCATTTTTCGAAAAACTTCACAAGTCTAGGATCATGAAACCTTTTTCATGCATTGTTGATGCAAATTAAAAACGTTTTTGCATGTATACGCGAACTCTCAAATATGGGTCGAAGTACATAATTGATATGTATTGTTCGACATATTTGATTGAGCAAAAGTGAAGTTAGGAGCGTTTGGGTAATCTCATAGGTTTTATTTTAGAGTCGAGATTACCGCACCTCCACATTGTTTGCATATAGGCACACACTAGGCATGTGCATATAATGCAACTATTCTTCATACTAATTTTTCCTAAAAAAACTTTTATAGGAAACAAAAATGTCTCATGAATATGATTTTGATCATCTCCTAACCGACACCTACACACCCCAAATATCACAAGAACCCACAACTCCCGGTAACCACATTCGTGCCTATGTCAATCTTGAAACCCGTCGGTTTCATGAAGGCCGTGTCGTTGATCCATCCCTTGTTTACCATCGGGACATCAACACTTCTTTTAGAGCTATAGGATTTGATTGCTTACTCCTCATAAACGAGCACATTTGTCCTCCCTTTATGTTGGAATTCTTCCGACAAGTTGAACTCGTACGTAACGAGGATCAATCCTTGTCTCTTTGGTTTTGGGTCAGAAATTTCAAATTTGTCCTAACCCTTGAGCAATTTGCTCAAATCCTTCAAATTCCCAATCATGGGCAATGTGCCTATACCGAGGATTGGTGTCTTGAGTCCCTCTTCAACTATCGTGAAGAGGATAGTCCATATTGTTCCTACATACCCTCTCCCACCGAACTAACCAAAATCATCCGAACTCATAAGTACTCCTCTTATCCTAATCCAACGAAAATTCGTTTGGAAGAGGTGCGTCATGAACTACTTTCTTGGGCAGTCATCCTGCGAGAAAATGTTCTAAGTCTAACAGGAAATCGTGAGCAACTCCCGGCGTGTTGTGCTCATATGATCTACTGTCTCCTTACCCAACAACCATACAATCTCGCTTACTTCTTCGCTAAGCGAATTGTACATCTCAAGGGTAACAAGAATAAATTGATACCCTATGGGATGTTCCAAACCCGCCTCTATCACCACTTCATGAACCTACACCTTACCATTATGGTCCTTAATACTCACTTTTCACACCAGTCATGAAACCCATAACCGAGTCATACGTGTCAACCATTCTCATTTCCAAATCCTCCACCCACTATGTACCCTTTGATGATCCAAATCATGAGAATGAGATAAATGCTCAAGACGTGTAATACCTGAAATTCTATAACATGTAAAATGACCAAATTGCCCCTGGGAATTTAAAATCTAAATAAAACATATGTAAAGCACCAAATAAATTCCAAACTTCTAACAATGAACAAGTTATGATTCCAAATAATTTTAACAACTTCATTTAACAATTATACAAGCCATGAAAATTACTAAAATGCCCTTGGGCGCCTAATGTAATTTAAATTCAAATTTATGATTTATATAAAAGTAATTTAAAGGTAATTAAAGAGCATTAAACATGGTAAATCAATGCATTAATTTCCCCTTGACCAAAATCACGAAATTATGGCCAATTATCCTCCCCTTTGACCGGTCATTATTTGTAGCATCACATTTATTCCAAAAACCCTAATGCCGATCTAAACAAAACACACAAAATAATCCTCCCATTGTTCACACGAATTTTATGGAGTCCAAGCTCATTTTTCTGGTATTTTACACGATCTAAGGAAGCCTAGAAAAATAGCATCATGATTTATAAGGGCCGGATTCAAGGAGCATCGAAAATTCTTGTTCTATTCCACTCGATAGGTATTAATTCGCCAATCTTTATCCCACTCATTCTAAAATTCATCTTATATTTTTCTTACATTCCTTAAATCATATTAGACTCAGGAAAAATGGGAAATTCGAATCATGCAAAGTTTTTATGTCGTTTTGAATTTAATTGATTAAAACACACCTAAAATCCAAAATATGTGTTACGAATTTTCTGGGTGCCATGTTTATTTTATTTAGACCTAATATGATGTGTATGATCTGGGAAAAATGATAAAATAATTTATTGAGGCCTAAATGAGTTGTTGTAATTATTGGGGGTCTAAAACGTACCTAAAATCAAATATATGCTATGCGATTTTTCTGGGTTGCATTATTAATTTTTATGAGTTCCTTGGTCATCACCTAAGCTGGGAAAAATGGTGTTTCGAATTTTAGAAGCCTAGGTTAGTCGTTGTGAATTTAAAGTTTTAAAAAGGGTGTAAATTCTAATATATGATAAACGAATTTTCTGGGAATGGAGATTATTTTTTTTAGACTCTATATAATTAGTATGAACCAGGAAAAATAGTGGTTTGATTTTTAGAAGCTTAAAATGGTCGTGGTTGAATTTAGTCCAAATCGGGTTTATTGTTTTCAAATGAAAATTTTAAGAAAAAAACCCTAACGAGCTAATTAGGGTTTGTGTAATCTGATTAAATCTGGTCCAATTAAGGTGTTAATGATGTAGTAATGATGGCCTAATGATTGGGAAAGATTAGGGTTAAAAATTGTATTTTAAAATGGTATACGATTTGAGATTTAATGATAAGGGGGTGTTTTGTAATTAAATAAACTTGTGGGCCATTTTTATAATGTTAATTGGATCAGTACTAAAGTGTAAAAATTATAACATGAGGGTCTTATGTGTAGATTTGCAAGATTTGGAAGTAAATGGGAAATTAGGGTTTCGTATTACATTATTTTAAATTAGGGGGACTAAACATGTAAATTCTGGAAACTTAAGGTTGATTTGAGTAATTAAATATATTCATGGGGTTATGTGCTATTTTGGTAATTTAATGGCTTAATATGTAATTGTTATTAATTAAAGATTGAAATTATAAGTTAAAGGACTAAATATGTAACTTTAATAATTAGAGGGACTTAATGTGTAAATTATGAATACTTGAGGATACATTCGTATAAGATGATAAAATAAGTGATCATTGTGTAAGTTTGTTAAGTTAAGGGTTTAATGTGTAATTATAAATACCATAAGGTTTAAAATGTAATTTATGTAACTACAAGGGCATAAAATATGAATTATGAAACTTAAGGGGCTAAATGTGTAATTCTGATAACATGAACAGTAAGATGAGTTAATTATGATATTTTCACTTTAAACCTTCATCTTTGGTACATTTACACTTCAAACCCTAGAATATAAAAACTTGTCATATTTAACCCTAAACTTTTGCAACTTGTTAAAATACACCCTTAAGCCATGATATGACCTAATAATGTCTTAACCTAATCGAGAATATGGAAATATTACTAAATATGGGAACTTTCTAAGTATGGAAACTTTCTAAATATGGAAACTTTCTAAAAACAGAAACTTACTAAATATGGAAACCTACCTAAAATGGGAAGTTACTTAAAATGGAAAGTGTTGTAACACTTGTCTACCCCTCTAGGTGTGAAGAAGGAGGAGAACTGAGTTCATTCCATCTTGTTCTTTGTGTATTGTGCTTTGCTGGAATAAGGTACAGATATTCTGCTTCTTTATTAAGAGGCCTTCGTTCTCTGATTATGACTCATGTTAGGGTTTTCCCTATACTATTGCCATGTTCCCTTTATTCATGAACTCCGATTTTTGAACCATCATGATATTGAACCTTTTATGATTATGAACCTTTCAATTATGAACCCTTGACCATGAACCTTTGCTTATGAACCATGCTTATGAACCATGATTATGAACCATGATTATGAACTTATGAAACATGATATTGACCTATGCAAGTAAACTAAAACATGATCCATGATACTTGACCTTTACCCTCAGTTTGATACTACGAGCCACTCACTAGGCATGAGGGTTTCATGTCCATGTCAGTCGATGCACCGATGGCATGACTCTAGGGCAGGAGAGTGATGACCTGTCCCGTCCCTGCATGTTATGTTTACGTAGAGGCAGATTATGGCCACCTGGGGCGTATGGATGCATCCTAGATTTGTTCATGTTCATGTTATGTTATGTTATTCATGGTGACTGATGGTGTGTGCGATACACGTCTTTCACACTCTGGGAGCTAGCTACTCCAACCCATGATTGAGGACACCCCTCATATTTACAGGATACCCATGATTGAGGACACCCCTCATATTCACAGGATACTAAGAGGTCTCCCCTCTGCATGGTTACGATTATGATTATGATTATGATTCATGTTATGTTATGGGCTCGTAGTGGATTTCTGACTTCCTTTACCATGTACCCTTTCACCCTTCCTTATGATACCATGTACTCTTACCTTTCATCTTGATACCATGTATTCATGCTCCCATTCCCTTTTACTCATGTTATTATTCATTATGCTATTGCTTGTTACGTTATATCTGTTCACTGGGCTTTTAAAGCTCAGCCGCACGTTTTCTTTTCGTGTGCGGCAGGTTTTAGTTGGAAGCTGGTAAGAGTGAAGAGACTTTGGGCCTAGAAGACTTTGAGTAGAAGCCATTAGAAGAGATGTACTTATGGATTTGATAGGCAGCTTTTATTTTCCTTTGTAACCCTTTGTTTTGCAAGATTTCATTTGTAACCTTTGAGAACCATTGTATTACTTTTGATTGTATGCTTTGTTTGATCTGATATGGAGCCATTAGTGTGATACTTCTACCCTTGCCGGTTGGGGTGTTACAAGACGGGAGTATAACAAGAATGGGAGAAGGCTCAAGTCATAAGTAGTTATGAAGAGATTTATATCTCCTACTAGGGCTTATTCTTAATAGACTATATTAGGAATTAATACTCTAATTATCTTGCATGCTTAGTACTAAATCTATCACCATGCATGAATGATCTATGTGATATTTGGATGTTAGTTTATCTTGGCCTTTATGCTTGCATGCTTATGATTATCTTGAAAAATTGCTTGATAATCTTTATGTGCTAGATGTAGCATTGTAGGGGACATATTAGGAAAACAAATACTTAGTGAGTTGAGGCACTATCATTTCCAGGAACTAGTTCCCCTAGAAAACATCCCCCTAGCTGCCCAGAACTAGCCTCAACAGAAATTTTCTTACCAATAGTGTCACGGTACCACTAAATAGGGACGGTACCGTTAAATTTAACAGTACCGTGGGTCATTTAGAGGAACCGTGTCCCTGTTTGACGGATTTTTACTGTTCCTCCTAGAATCCCTACAACCCTAACCTCAAACCTGCAAATTTTGCAACCTCACACACACCCTAAGATTCCCTTGCTACACCATAGGACACTTCCATCAACTTTAATTCAAATTTCACCCAACTTGCCTATTTAAGGCCTCACCCTTGCAAGCTTATCTTGCACTTCACCTTCAACCTCCCATCACACAAACACCATGTCTTCCACACAAGGATCCACCTCTCACATCTCCAAGAAACCTAGGATAACCGTGAAACCACCCTCAAAACCACTCTTTGTGGATCTCACAAAAGATGATGAAGCTATGACACCACCTTCCCAAGCCACTCCTTACTCACCATCACTACCTAATGCACCCTCTAAAAACATCCTCTTCCTACACAACATCTTCATCATCCTTCAACACAACATCATCCATGGAGTACACACTATCCCCCATAACTCCATTGGACTATGCCATGCCAACTCCTTCCCCAACAAACTCACCATCATCACCTTCTCCTATCATGGCACAACCCATCCAACCCCATCCCTTTGATCTACATAGTGCTCATTGCCTATGTTGCCTCCACAACCGTAATCTTATCTTTTGCTTAAGAGATGAGATTCACTTCATGTTCTCCTTTGTGGAGCACCTCTTGACACAACCACCACCACCCCAAATGATGTCACCATCTCCACCACCTCCTAACCAAAACACCTAAACATTTTCTTGTTTAGTTTCTCACCAATAAACCTTTAGGACCCTTCTTGGAAATGAAGCTTGCCTTTAGTCATTAGGAATTTAGGTTTCCTATTGTCTCTTTTATGCTTCTTATGTAGTCATACCTATGTATGACATTTGCTTTTATAAATGAATGCTTTCATTTTATGTGGATGATTAGCTACTTAGTCATTCATTTTGTGGTTGGATATTTGTCTTAGGTGCTACATGTTAGATATTGTATATATGTCATCTAACCTTGTTTTGTAGCACGAATCCTTGCTCGATTCCTTGGTATTCTCCAAATGAGGGGGAGTATACGTCAAGGGGGAGCCTTAGCGACCTTTTTGATTCGACAAAAAGGGGGAGAAATGGGAGTAAACTCATTAAAAACTTGTTAAAACTAATTTTAACTTAAAATGAGTTTATATTTTGTCATCATCAAAAAAGGGGAGATTGTTGATGCAAATAATGTTTCTAAAAATGTTATTTATATCTTTCGATTACTTCACGTTTTGAGGATGACAAAATGTGAAATCACGTTACGTTAAAATTAACGTAAACAAGTTTTTAATCGGAAGATCCCGTTTCTACGCAAATCACTCTTAAACAAATTTACAAACTTGACAAATGATCAAAGAAGTAAATTTTGGTTTTGAAAACTCACATTTTTAATGGGACAAAACATTTTTTATTTTAAAATACACATGACAAATTATTTTTGAATTATTAAGAAATGTTTTAATGGAAAAATATGTTTGAAAATCACAACAGCTATTTCCCCCCCCCCCCCAAAATAAGCTCCAACCTTCCCCAAATAAGTTTTCACCAGAAAAGACAAAATTTGGAGCGTCCTAGTCTAGGACGGCTCCACGGTTCCACTAAATTTAGTGGAGCCGTCCGTACGAAATTTTCTGTAACGTTTAGATTTTTCTTGCCTATAAAAACCAACCCCATTCACAGTTTTTAGGCACCCTTTCACACAGAAAAACTTCTGAGTTTAAACCTCTCACACCTTTCTCTTCTTTAGATCATTTAGATTAGTTTTCTTTTGTTTTAAGAGTGATCCAATCATCCACCAAGAGATCCTCTTCATTCCTCTTCATTAGCAAGAGAAGAACACAAGTATCCAAGTTGATACAAGGTGTTATCATTCCTCTTCAAGAGAAGAACACAAGTATCCAAGTTGATACAAGGTGTTATCATTCCTCTTCATTAGCAAGAGAAGAACTCAAAGTATTCAAGAAGATACAAGAGTTATAGTTGTTAGGTTTTTGTAACACTTGTTACAACCTTGTTGTATCATAGCATACATCAAGTTTATTTATCTTGTGTGAGTAAGAGTGAAGATCAAGTGTGATCTTATAGAGATAGTGGATATCTCTTAAAGCCATTGTGCTTGTGTGATTGATCAAGAAGATCAAGGGTCGATAGATTAGTGTTAGTTGAGAGAGTGTTGATCATTGTGATCGTGTTGAGATCTTGGTGATCTCGTGTAGCCATTGGGCTTGTGTGATTGGTCACGTGGACCTTGGTAGATCGGTGCTAGCTAAGATTAGCACTCGACATTTAGCTTAGTGTCGGTAGTAGGATAAGCAATGTGTATGGTTTTCTCCGCCTGAAGGGAGGTTGTTGATATAGTGTTTGAAACTCTCGAGTGTGGTACTCGGGGAGTGGAGTAGGGCGAAGAAGAGCTTCGTAGCTGAACCACTATAAATCCTTTGTCTCTGTTTGATCTTTCCAACTTTACTCTTTATTTTTATTATTTACCATTTGTTAGTTCAGTGTGTAGTTCATATTGGTGTTGATTGATTACACATAAAGTACGAATCAAAGTTTCCAATAGCAAACTTTTAAAACAAGATTTTTAAAAGAACTTAAAACCGGTAAACTATTCAACCCCCCCCCTTCTAGTTTCCCACAAACACAACTCTACTTCAATTTAACTCGAGAAAAACCCTTTTGTGCACTTTCCTTATTCGACCCCTTTTTAACCCATACTTAACCAAACACTCACACATGAACACACCCACTCATATATGTCTACACGACCACACTCTTTTCTCTTTTGAACCAAACCAAAACTGACCTCATTAGCCCCCCCCCCCTCGTTAACCATTTATACGAGACCAAAGACCACACAAAAACAACACCTTTCGAACCACCATAATCACCACATCAACCCTTGTTTTCCTTATGTGACAACCCTTAACTCGACACATATAACACCCTCTCGACCACACATACAAATGCACCCTTAATCAACCCATTCGTCACAACACACCATTTTTTTGTCCACATGAAATAAGAACTCGACACATGAAATAACAAGACCAACAACCCTAGTTTTTCCCTTATGTTCGACCCTATTAATTACGACCAGACCACGCATGCACCAATAACGAAACACATCCTTTGCCATGAGTCTAACATATAATTTAAACCACACGTACCACCTTCACACATTCTACTCGACATATGTTTACTCACACACATATCAAACATGAAATAAGAGGCACAACCATCACACAACTTTAACCTCATACCTAGCCATGCTCGTACACCCATTCATAATGAAATGCAGTCACATATAACCATACCTAACCCATCCCTTCTTATTGAATTAAAACAATTACGCATGCCTCTTTATGTTTTTCTTAGTTTTCTTCCAGATCTCGTTTACATATATATCGAAACAGGTTCATTTACTTCGAACAGAAACAAGGATTTCTATATGCCTTTCATGATTTTATATAGCTTATTCATATGTCCTTCGTATACTTATATCCCCATTCGTATAATCATGTTTTATGAAACGCAAGATTAAGCTACATATTCCAAATAACCAGATTCATATGTTTAAATATATACTGATTCGAATAGCACATTACAACTCGATGTCGACATACATGTGATCCATCATTTCATGCGTTAAACATTCATCATTTTATGTGACTTAGTATCATTTCATTTATATCCTCATGCTACTGACGAAACAGAAGAATCAGTTTTACATCTTAAAAACAAATCCATATCAGCGTACATGTTTTATTATTTCATGCGACTCATATACCATACTCATTCTCATTGTTAACAACACCAACGATTAAGTTTTCTATTCTTTATTCTTATTCGTATATAACATGTCGAGTACGAAAACACAAAGGTGATTAAAAGGGATACCTTGGTCAAACATAGAAGGAAATTGAAGGACAAGAACTAACTCCAAGACCTTTATCGAATCCAAATCAGTGCCACACCAAACTAATCACCACCCCACGACCACCTCAAAGAGTTGGAACACCGAAAACCTCCTTCGTAACACCTCTTCTTGGGAGAAATAAACTGCCGCCACTTATGTGCAGGTTTAGGGTTTGATGTGTGTGAAAGAAATGTATATTCGGTTGTTAAGATGAGAACAAATGAGGGAAATATAATGGGAGAGGGTGCCGAGTATTGAGCTAAAATTTTGGAAGACCAAGCGTACTTTTTCAAATCTGATTTTATCTCTTTTACCATGTTGTGCACAAACTTAATTATATTCAACCCTTTTTCCATACTTGTTAGACGTATTATATAGTGTACACAAAATAATATACTTGTCCCTTTTATAACATTTTGAACATGTGATAAATATAGACTAGTTCCAACTTACTTGTAATGTGTGATATGCTTAGAATATAGTGTGTCGAATATATATACACTTAGGTTATCTATTTCGTACTTTGTTATTTGAGTTCATAACGTATAATTCACTTAAAGTTATACTCGTATTCAAAAATTCAAATGTCATCTCGTATTTCAGGTCGTCATAATTCTTCTCCTCTAAAAGAAAAATTTTGTCCTCGAAATTTGAAGTCGCAAAAGTTAGACGGAGCCATACCAAATCACGAACAGAAATGACAATAAGTAGCCTCATACTCGAAGAGGTTCTTCCAAAAGAATATTTACAAATGGAATAGTTTTATTTCTCATGACTCGATCCCGACAACTAGGATAGCCCCGGGCTCTCCACAGAACACAAATCATAACAAATCAGATCCAACGAATACGAAACAATTACGTAGCAGATGACAGTTGTAATCTCACAAAGAGATCATGAAACACATATACACACGAGGCAAATACGGAGGTAGTGCTAAACGATAAAACTTCATCAACTCTATCCAGATTCTGAACGAACTAAGGAACTTGCTAATAATCAGAGAAGCACCAACCGAATCATCAAACGTATCAAGAGTTTCATAAAGAGATGGGTAACATATTCGTACCGACGATCAACTAAGCATATGTCGGAATATCAAAACATATCAGAAGGCATAACGTAATAGGTAGAATAATCGTACAGATAAGAATGAATCTAAGGTCTAACGTATCGCGAACTAAATCTTCCTTATATGCCAAAACATCTAACTCTTCTGTACCTAAACATTATACGGAACACACAATTTCCCGGTCTAAAGTTTCAAAATTTCTCTGCCACAATGATAACTAATCCACTAGTCACTGTAATTAACTCCGGACCTTCACTAAACAGCTCCCCGACCTATTTTAACTAAAATGTGTTCTTAAGCTCTGTTCATACAAACACCGAAAGGAAAACTCTTGTTACTTGCATGCCATCTATCTTAGTGAGCAACTCAACCAAAACTAACACTTGTCACATTTCTTGCTCAACATATCATCCAAGCTCGAATAGTTGTTCTGCTTATCCATCAGTCTGGAGATGCAAAGCATTACTAATCTTGAGTCTGGTTCCTCAAGCCTTCAGTAGCTCTTCCTAGGAATGTGAAGTAGAAATGCGAATCTCTGACACGATCACTATAGGTGCGCCATGTAGCTTGAATAATCTTCTGCTGAAAGAAATCTTTGCCAATCTTCCAAGTGAGCCAAACTAGTCAAACGATCCACTGCAACTCAATTCGTGTTGTCCTTCCTAAATATGCGCGGAAATCCCGTTACAACGTCCCTGAAATTTTAATCCTACTTCTACATATGAACATCCCAAACTAAGGAAAACCACTTGTATGCTGATGCTGACTCTTAACTTGTTGACACGCTAACCACTTCGCCACCAAGTAGTCACAATCATCTTCATACCATTCCGTCAAAATTCTGCTTCAAGTCTCTATGCATAATAGTACAACTAAGATGGATGGAGCAATTAGAACTGTGTTCTTCAATCAAACCGCCTCCTTCAATTCTTCTAACATACGTCATCTTCCACCGTCTTGCTCCTGAGCTTCTTCATGTCTGCTACCAATCACTCCAAAGTCATGCATCAGATAGTTCACCTCCTACGGTTCTAGCTGTAATACTAATCAGCTTCCACAACTCAATACACAACCTCATACTATAATCATTCTTCTCTACGAATAAAACTAGAGTACACCACGGATACACACTCAGACGGATAAAACCACTTCTAAAAGTTGGTCCTTAAATTCTTTCCATTCAACTGATGCCATAAGATACGGAGTTTCAGAATTAGGCAAAACGTTGCTCTTATACGGATAGGGTTTCTGAATCAACCTTTATTTTGTAGGATTTCTCAACCTTGAATTCTATACGTTGGTACCCTAGCAACAGGGAGTATATCATATACTAACTCATCATTTCTAGCATTTCTCAACCATTGATTCATATACGTTGGTACCCTAGCAACGGGGAGTATAGATCGAGGGGGAGTTTATCATATACTAACTCATCATATAGCATTTTTCACTCTTGATGTGTATACGTTGGTACTCTAGCAATGAGGAGTATACATCATATCAAGGGGGAACGTATCATAGTCAAACCATTTCTTTTGTAGGTTCATACATCATATCCTTGTTACTCCAATTAGGGGGAGTATAAATCAAGGGGGAACTTTAAAGTTCTCAAAATCGCATTCCGCTACGCATATCTTCTTTTTGTTTCGACAAAAAGGATGAGATAGGTCAACATAAGTCCAACATTGCTTACCCACGTGTATCGTTGGCTATATGCATTTCATTCATCATGCATTTTTCATATATATTTTTTTTATGTTGCACACCACTAACCTTGATGTAGGTTAAGAGTCTAGTTTGATCCATGGATCCGCTAACAACCTAGGGGACGCAACAACCATAGGAGATTGGAGTAGTCTGTTTAACTTCACTAGGGATGATACAAGCTCGCCATTTTGGGGAGAAATGAAGTTAACTCCAAGGACACACCCTTTTTGCTTCGACAAAAGGGGGAGAAAGGTGTAAACGGAAAAAGTAATAGGCTAGAAGAGTTGAGAAAGATGTAAACGGAGAAGGTAATGTTAAAGGTAGTACGGACACAAGTAACTTTTTACATTTTACTTTCTATCACGTTTACATATTTTGTCATCATCAAAAAGGGGGAGATTGTTAGTGCAAGCAGTCTCGTTGGGGAGATTGTTAGTGCAAGCAATCTCGTTTGTTTTGATTGATGACAAACATGTAACTTGATACATAACGTAAAATGTACAAGTTACTTGTAATCTTATTTTGTCTCAACATACATTCAACACCTTTCGAGTCCTCGTATGATACAACACAGGTTCGTACATGTTTGTTATGTGGCATTATGATCAAACCCTTAACAAACCATTTAGAATGTTTAAAATACGGATAGGTCATTAAGTATTTTAAAAGGGTAACCATTCTACTTAGAACCTCATTTCACACTCTGCATATACAAGTACTTTTACTTGTACATCATGTTTCCTAAGATTAATAGGATATATACACTTTAGGTGTCAAACTAACATGATACATATTGGTAAACATATATTAGTTAAGCTAGTATATACATAGGACATACATATATACATTTACATTATTTACATTTTAAGAATTAAAATGGAAATATGTTCATGACATCATTGCATAGATCATTAGGATATCTTTATAATATCTTGTAGATTTAAGAAATATCTTGGAAAGATTCTCAAGCAAAAGATTGGATTTGGAAATCTTTTGGAAAGATATGGAAAAATATTTTGGAAAGATTCTTAAGCAAAATATTAGATTTGGAAATCTTTTTACAAGATTTGGAAAGATATAGAAAGATATTTTGTAATGATCTTGAAGCAACATAGTTGACTTTGTTAGATTATGGAAGATATGGTAAGATATGGAAAGATTTGAGAATCTATTAGTTGTCATGTCCCGGCGGATCCAAATAGCATAAAGGGCGGATCCGTTTATTTGGATCCACCAAATACGTGAGCTGTTCATACAGTTTTCCTAGAAATAGTAGCCCATTGTTTACCCATAGTTTCACCCAACTAGAACACACATTCCCTTCATCATTTCACACACTTAGATCAGTAGCAAACCATGTAGATTCATACATTAATCACCCTTTGCATAATGATCATAATGTTACTAACTTTCATTATGTTGTAAGCATACACTTGTTATGATCCTGTGAAGCAAGCTCAAGATCATGAGTTGTTGGGAATTACAGATTTGAAGATTACAAAACCCACAAGCAAGAATGAAGAAAGAAGAAACAATGAGGACCTAATATGTAATAGTTAGCTAAGCTTTATTAGTAAGACAGGGTTTTCTTGTAACCTCCCTCTATTATATAAAGAGGGTAGGCGTCTAGGTTACAGGCAACTGATTCATAGATAGTCTCTTCAATGAGAGTCTAGAAACGCATAGAGCGTGTAGTAGTAGTAGTAGTAGTTTATTTATATTTAATAGAGAAAACCTTGTTAGTAATGTTGATTGTGTTCTTATTCCGCTGTGCATATCAATATTACTGATCCTAGATGGGCTTGATCGTGGTTTTACATGAGTCATCATCCATAGCATACTTCCTGATCTACCATGAAGGTTAGAAGATATTGAATTCATCCACCCAAGCATTCCAACATATGAAGATTCAAGGGCACTTAACATCCTCAATGATTAAAGACTTCTTATTTAAGAAGTTCATGTAGATTGCGTATTCATATATGAAGATCCATCACAACAAGTTTAGGGAGCTTGTGATCTTCATCCATTGAAGGCTTCCGATCAATGGAAGTTCATTTAGATTAGCAATTCATATCCATGACCCATTTATGTCATGGATCATCATTGTAATCTATTCATACTAGATTAGATGGTTTATGTGTTTGTGCCATAAAACACAAGGTTTCTATGTTGGGCCATAAAACATAGCGGGAGTGGTTGTACCCTTGTAAAGAACTCGGTATCTAGCTTAGTACCGGAAAAAGGATAAGCGACGACGGGAGTGGTTGTACCCATGTAAAAGAACTCGACATCTAGCTTAGTGTCGGAAATTGTATAGGCGACGTTAGGTTGGTTCTACCTCAAACTAGAACCCGGTATTTAGCTTTGTACCGAAAAAAGTGTAAGCGACGTATGTAAGGTTTTCTCCGCCGAGAAGGGAGCTTGTTGATCTAGTGAAGTAACTCTCGAGTTGGGTACTCGGGGAGTGGAGTAGGGCGGAGAGGAGATCCGTGACCGAACCACTATAAATCATCATGTTCGGTTTGCGCTTTCTTTTACTTATCTCTTTACTTTTATATTTGCATTATGTGATTGATTGTGGTGTGACTTGTTGATAATACTTGTGTGATAACATGTTTTAACTTATGCAAGTTAGAAACATCTTTCATATTAGAACAAGCTTAAACGGATATTTGATACAACAAGTTTTAAGATTTTAAAACGGTAACGTATTCACCCCCCCCCCCCCCTCTACGTTTTCACAATTGGTATCAGAGCCACGTGGCTCTCATTTTCAAAACAAATGGTTTTTAAAATGGAGTACGATCCATGTATCAAATTTCCATTGAAGCGGAATATAATATGAAAAATGTTTCGCTATGGATACTTAGAAATTTTGTTGTTAAATACTACTTTGTATACAAGCTTGAAGATGTATTTGAAGTGTTTAATATTAAGTCTAGAAAGTCCTACACGTTTTCTCTATGTCAAAATACGAGTTTAGGAGAATCTGTCACAGACACCCACGGATCCCTTTTTTACAAAGGGCGGATCCCTCAAAAAGGATCCGTCGGATCCGTCACTGCAGTATGCATTTTTTTGTTCAACTTCAAAAATTCATAACTAATTAACCGTAAGTCCGTAGAAGTCGCGCCACCTATCATTTTGAAGGGAATTAAGTCTACTTTCATTTAAAAATAATCTCATGGCCTAAATCTAAATTGAAGTAGGTAAAACAAATCAAATACTACAACCTGTCCAAAATATTAAGTTTCATTTTGACACAGTAACTTAAACTTTTACGTCGGGCAATGTAAGTTGGTATTCTTTAAACATTGATATGATTTCTTTTGAAACTAAAGAATTTGGTAATATAAATGAAACAAATCAAGCTTAGCATACATCGTCATATTTAAGCGCAAAGTGACGAAAAGTATCCGTTCATTTATGTTATGCTATGTGACTATCTGCTCTAAGTTATTTGCATACATGTGATTTTCCTGTTGGTAATTGTGATTGAATTTTTTGATAGGAAATACATAAGTGTTTTGCCATGACAATTATTTGCTTGTTTATCAATTGCTTGTTTGATGCACAATAGGACTTTTGCTAGATCTTGTGCACTAAGTTGATAAACTGTGTTTGGTTCACTTATAGACTTAGATACTTTTGTTTGCATATGTTATGAGAAAACCTTGCATAACTTACTTATTAATGAGAACTAAGTGAAACTAGTTTAGTGTCTTGAAAAGTATTGTCTTGCACAAACTTTAGCTCAAATGTTAAAATGTGTAAACATGTAGTATCTGTGATAATGGTGATTGGTACATTTGCTTCTAATCATGATGTTTAATGATTTTGTCTTGTCATAGGATAGAAACTTACCTTTGAATGTTCATGTATACTAACCATGTCATGCAGGATGATAACATTTTGATGTTATCAAGTTTTCGTGTTTAAGCCACTGTTTGGCTTAACATCCATTTATGGTAAGTTATTATCATCAAATTGATCTTTGTGGAAACATGTGTTAGAACCTGCATTTTTAGTTTTATTCTATCACATATTAGTTGTTACATATGTTTTAGAAGAATTTTCGGGATTTGAACGAGTAACGAAAAATATGACATATCCTCTGTTAGAATTAGCACTTCTGATCGGCGGATATGGCGGATCCCAAATTTTGGATCCGCCTGTTGAGCACTTTGGCTCCGCCATTCCTCACCCTGCGGATTCTGCGAAACCCAAATATGGGATCCGCACTTGTTGTCAATTGGATCCGCCAAGATAACAGCTAGTTTTTCAAACTTTCATTTAAATTCCTCACTCAAGATCACTCACATTCTTCACTAGGATTCTTTTCACTGATGATTTACTCATATTAGGATTAGAACATTTCACTTGCACCTATAGGAAAATCATCTCTAACCATAACTTCAAACTTCACAAAAAGGGATCCAAGATACCTTTCTCCATAAAGGAAGGAATCCGGAAATTTGTTCCTTGCAGTTCATGGACCACTGATCATTTTTGATCATTACACACATTCACTGTATCCACTTGTCATTTACTTATCCATTTGCTTGATTTGTAAAATGACAACCTCCTAACAAGTCCGAACTCACTGTTGGCAAAAATATCATAGATCACAAGTCCAACTGATAACTATTGATATTTTCCAGTATTCACATATGTTGCCTTACTTGATTAAAATGTCATCTTTCAAGACAATTAAGATTTACATCAAGTCATAACTCTCACTTAGGTTATAGATGTAATTATCAAGTCTTGTCTCCAAGTAGGGTTGACAACTTAAGTATTTCGTCTGAAATATTCAAGTAAAACTGACAAACAATTGTAGTAATTAAAAGTCACGTCCGAAAGAATCAACACCCAAGTAATTTTAACAACATATGTTAAAACACTTATCCTATCACCAAAGTACACTTGTACTTTCACCATCATCCCATCACATTCACCTCTGTGATATGTATCAGGCCAAAGCTTCTAATCATTCACTAGTTGTACCACTCAATAGATCACAAGAATTAGTCTTCATCTTTGCTATCTTAAACATCCAAGAAACCTAAAGTAATTCCATAGTACAACAAACCCCTACAACACCACGATCCTTACCATCATTGAGTGCATTGCTTAAAAAAGCCCTTAGTCTAAACACTCATATCAAATCAAGTATGCGTTAAACATATTCAACCATACTTTATCACCTATAGGATTAGAACCTTCAAATGAGCATGATGTTCACATTCAATGTTTATCATTGTTTACTAGGTTTAAGTAGTACAACTTTCACAAGTAATCAAAGTATTAGTAATACTTCGTCACCAAGCTTCTGCTTATGTCTCAAATCAATATTTTAACAACATATGTTAAAATGCAAAATCTCAAAGACAACCTTATGCACCCCAAGTAACAATGACTCTTGAGGAGTATACATAAGAAACTCAAGTGAATTCTTCATGTCATCCCCAAGTTTATTTAGGACTATCAAACACTTTGGCTTCATTTAGGAAAACATAATGTTTGGGAAAGCATCATGCCTTAGAAATCATGCGTTTAGGATAATGTATATCCTATGCATCATTCTCTCCTTGCAACATGAATTGTTATGTTACAAGAGATTTCATTACATCTCATCTGCAAGTTCTATGAACACATCTCTTGGTATTAGATAATCATTTCACATAATTAAAACATAAAATATGTCACCCTTTAGATCATTCAATCTTAGATTCCAAACACAAAGATTAAAATCTATTGACACATATTTGTCAAATTCCCGTGTATAACATGACATCTTCATCACCTTAGTTTTAATAGAAATAGTTGAGTCTCATTAAGTCATGTATTGGTGAATTATCTTCTTTTATACTTCGATAAGCAAAAATAGGAATTCCTATCTTTCAGACATGAGAATGACTACTGGAGAATTTATTGCACTAGAAACTCAATTTAACCTAACGGTTAAATTGCTTCCAGCAGAGAAGTTGGGTATGTGGAATCACCCGTAAAAATGGTCGTGTTTAGCCTTAATTGAGCACCGCTAGTAATAGTCTCATATTCATTCTCCAACTTGAAAAATCTTTATTCCTATACTTGCCTAAAGTAAGTATTAAAAGATGATAGTTTATCTTGTCTTAGGAATATTAATCAAACAAGTAGTAGACGTGATTTTTCTTTAAAATTACTTGCATTACACATACATGTGTAAACCTTGGAAAGGTTTTGTCTGCATGTTTATATGCTTCATGTTAACATGATTTGTATGATATGTTCATTCTTTCATTATATGCTATTTCGTAAGATTAACGTATTACTTATTAACTCACTATATGTCATTTTTAATACATGGTGTTAGATAGCTTTTGTCTCTAGTTGACATTCATTGAGTTTCTTTCGTAGGATAGTCTAAATGATGCATGCTTCTAAAATGGCAGAATAGTTTGCATGAACCTATCGTTTCATTACTTTTGTGACAATGTCACACTATTTGTTTGCCATGTGTGCATCAATATGTCTAAGTGCTTTTTGGTATGATGAACATTTAGAAGTCATTTTATTTTACACAAAGATCATTGTGTTAATTAATGGGTAAGTGTGCTTAAGTGACTAAGCCTAACTTCAAAACAATTTCACAATGTAGTATCTTAAACAATGTCATGCTATGATTATTTGTCTTGATGCTATGTGGTAACTTTGTGTCTAGTGGTAGATTATTTGTTTTATAAGATGTTGTCTTATGATATTCACATCTTTTGTCATTAAGACTTTTGTCTTGTAGGTTGATAACAAACTATTTGTTATTTCTCTTTGTTATGCTCATCTTGCATAATTGTTGTCTCATTATTGCTACTTAGATTAGTAATATGTTTATGGGATCCATTCTCTTGCATATAGCTTTAAAAGCTAATAGGATTAAGTTTTAGAGGTTTGAAATTTATGTTTGGATATCTTTCAACATACATCTCTCCAAATCATATTGTTGCTTCCGCTTTCCTAACAACATCTCCATCATCCTTTAGTTATAACAATACACCTTCCATGAGGAAACCACATGCCTCGTCGTGCGATCATCTTGCATTGATAGAGAAGAGCTACATAACTTCGAGGATGAAGTTCTTAGTATGCTAAACAACATCCGCAAAAACATTGCTAAGCTCATCGCTTGCATTGTCATTCGTAAGTCAATACAGTACACATATCTCTTAGATCCTCAAATACTGACATGTAGGTTCACACCATTCATTTGAAATCAGTTCATACAATCACAAGTGTGTCAAACTCTCTTAACCCAACATCACAGTCTTGTACCAATACCTAGTCAAGTGAAAAACACATCATGTGTTTGACAAACCTCTTAAACGTGAACCATTAAGTCACCTTAGACTTTGACTAGGATTAGTGAAATCAAATCCGTAGTTATAAGTAAATAGACCTTAGCTTGAACCTTCGTTTGATCAAAAACGACAAAACATGACCAAATCTATTCTGGTCTCACGGAACCCTTGGATAAGACGGACGGAACCAAAAATTTGGTTCCGCCCAATCCGCGGGTACTAGGCTCAGTTTTTAACCTTTTAAAACCGACAACCCTCTCACAACCAAGTCTAGGATTTACTTTCAAATCTTCATTGTCTAGAATAACTTCATTATCTAGAACTCCTTCATTGTCTAGGAACACCACCATAGGATCTCATCCTTTTCATTTTTTGATACATATCAAGCACGTCATTGTCAGCGCAAACAGAACCATCACTCTCAACACGTTGGTCCAACCAACACTCTCATCATTTGATGTCATTTTCATATAGGTATATGGAATCTTTATTCCTAAGTGATCATTGTATTCACTTCCTTCATTTGAGCATTTATCATCTTTGGAAGATGATAATATCATAACCTTAACCGTCTTTAATACTCTTATAGCACTTGCTATACAGTTTCTGAATTCATTATAACCACAAACTTCCATCACCTCTTTCACTAATCATCAACCCCATGGATTAACGAAAAAACCCACTTGCATCATCCTTTAGTTATCAATTGAGTTATCACTAGTAAACTAACACCAACACTAGCATCACTAACTTTAACTCCACTTCATTTCCTCATCATAGGCATTGTTTTGTAAATGTAATTCTTATTAGAAGATTACATTCTTTATAACAGTTTACTAGATAATCACGATTGATATCACAATTGGTATGCTGTATTATATTTTTCTTTGATTAGACAATCACAATTGGTTAGTTGTTTGTGATTAGATTATTGATATGTTGCATAATATTTTTCCTTGAGATAAAATATATTGCACTAACCATTTCATTGTAGGTTCATCATCATATACGCTCGATCGTATATAGCTTACTCATCATAGGATGAAGTTTGCATCGATTATTTTTCTACTTTTATAGGTTCATCTTGATGCCCTAGAGCAAGGGGGTGCCTTCGTCAAACATTTTTTAGGATGCATCATATATACGCATTGGTGTATATCACATACTTGTCCTTGGAGAAATTTTGTTTTATACTAACCTTTATTTTGTAGGATTTCTCAACCTTGAATTCTATACGTTGGTACCCTAGCAACGGGGAGTATAGATCGAGGGGGAATATATCATATACAAACTCATCATTTCTAGCATTTCTCAACCATTGATTCATATACATTGGTACCCTAGCAACGGGGAGTATAGATCGAGGGGGAGTTTATCATATACTAACTCATCATATAGCATTTTTCACTCTTGATATGTATACGTTGGTACTCTAGCAATGAGGAGTATACATCAAGGGGGAACATATCATAGTCTAACCATTTCTTTTGTAGGTTCATACATCATATCCTTGTTACTCCAATTAGGGGGAGTATAAATCAAGGGGGAACTTTAAAGTTCTCAAAATCGCATTCCGCTACGCATATCTTCTTTTTGTTTTGACAAAAAGGAGGAGATAGGTCAACATAAGTCCAACATTGCTTACCCAAGTGTATCGTTGGCTATATGCATTTCATTCATCATGCATTTTTCATATATATTTTTTTTATGTTGCACACCACTAACCTTGATGTAGGTTAAGAGTCTAGTTTGATCCATGGATCCGCTAACAACCTAGGGGACGCAACAACCATAGGAGATTGGAGTAGTCTGTTTAACTTCACTAGGGATGATACAAGCTCGCCATTTTGGGGAGAAATGAAGTTAACTCCAAGGACACACCCTTTTTGCTTCGACAAAAGGGGGAGAAAGGTGTAAACGGAAAAAGTAATAGGCTAGAAGAGTTGAGAAAGATGTAAACGGAGAAGGTAATTTTTAAAGGTAGTACGGACACAAGTAACTTTTTACATTTTACTTTCTATCACGTTTACATATTTTGTCATCATCAAAAAGGGGGAGATTGTTAGTGCAAGCAGTCTCGTTGGGGAGATTGTTAGTGCAAGCAATCTCGTTTGTTTTGATTGATGACAAACATGTAACTTGATACATAACGTAAAATGTACAAGTTACTTGTAATCTTATTTTGTCTCAACATACATTCAACACCTCTCGAGTCCTCGTATGATACAACACAGGTTCGTACATGTTTGTTATGTGGCATTATGATCAAACCCTTAACAAACCATTTAGAATGTTTAAAATACGGATAGGTCATTAAGTATTTTAAAAGGGTAACCATTCTACTTAGAACCTCATTTCACACTCTGCATATACAAGTACTTTTACTTGTACATCATGTTTCCTAAGATTAATAGGATAGGTACACTTTAGGTGTAAAACTAACATGATACATATTGGTAAACATATATTAGTTAAGCTAGTATATACATAGGACATACATATATACATTTACATTATTTACATTTTAAGAATTAAAATGGAAATATGTTCATGACATCATTGCATAGATCATTAGGATATCTTTATAATATCTTGTAGATTTAAGAAATATCTTGGAAAGATTCTCAAGCAAAAGATTGGATTTGGAAATCTTTTGGAAAGATATGGAAAAATATTTTGGAAAGATTCTTAAGCAAAATATTAGATTTGGAAATCTTTTTACAAGATTTGGAAAGATATAGAAAGATATTTTGTAATGATCTTGAAGCAACATAGTTGACTTTGTTAGATTATGGAAGATATGGTAAGATATGGAAAGATTTGAGAATCTATTAGTTGTCATGTCCCGGCGGATCCAAACAGCATAAAGGGCGGATCCCTTTATTTGGATCCGACAAATCCGTGAGCTGTTCATACAGTTTTCCTAGAAATAGTAGCCCATTGTTTACCCATAGTTTCACCCAACTAGAACACACATTCCCTTCATCATTTCACACACTTAGATCAGTAGCAAACCATGTAGAATCATACATTAATCACCCTTTGCATAATGATCATAATGTTACTAACTTTCATTATGTTGTAAGCATACACTTGTTATGATCCTGTGAAGCAAGCTCAAGATCATGAGTCATCATCCATAGCATACTTCCTGATCTACCATGATGGTTAGAAGATCTTGAAGTCATCCACCAAAGCATTCAAACATATGAAGATTCAAGGGCACTTGACATCCTCAATGATTGAAGACTTATTATTTAAGAAGTTCATGTAGATTGCATATTCATATATGAAGATCCATCACAACAAGTTTAGGGAGCTTGTGATCTTCATCCATTGAAGGCTTCCCATCAATGGAAGTTCATTTAGATTAGCAATTCATATCCATGACCCATTTATGTCATGGATCATCATTGTAATCTATTCAGACTAGATTAGATAGTTTATGTGTTTGTGCCATAAAACACAAGGTTTCTATGTTGGGCCATAAAACATAGCGGGAGTGGTTGTACCCTTGTAAAGAACTCGGTATCTAGCTTAGTACCGGAAAAAGGATAAGCGACGACGGGAGTGGTTGTACCCATGTAAAAGAACTCGACATCTAGCTTAGTGTCAGAAATTGTATAGGCGACGTTAGGTTGGTTCTAAGCGACGACGGGAGTGGTTGTACCCATGTAATAAGCATAAGTGAACGAAGATAGATCATACGAATCAAAAACATAGATATCATAAGTCAAATGAAATGGAGAAATAATATAATACGTATCAGATAATCATAATGAGTCAAAGAACAAATAGAAAAGGCAACGAACGCGTCTAAACGAGACACTCGAATAGACCAAAGAATCACATATACAGGATAGCCACGAGCCTGTCTAAATGAGACACTCGAATAGACCACATATCAAATCATCTAACAAATCATAATGTACAAGGAGGAGAGAACTCTCAAGTACCAGAAGTGAGAGGGGTGCATGGCACGCACAAACCAATCACTAAGTCACATCATAATCACACCAATTACACCAATCACACCAAACGTATACCTAGGATGCATCCATACACCCCCTACAAAATAAAATACATATGCAAGTACTAGACTGTACATATATATACATAATGGCCATGAGCTCAAATCATACATAACAAAAGGGGACGCCGTGGATCAATCACACCTCCATAGAAAGCGTCATGCCATTGGTGCCTCAATGACATGGCTATGTTACCTCCATGGCTAGTTAGCTCGGGCATTGAATAGAACATATCATATCAAAGCATATCCACAATCATATCATATCCAAACAGATCATATCAATAGAACGGAATCATATCAACGAATCATATCAAATGGATCATAACAGAGGAATCATAGAAAAGGATCATATCGAACGTAACAAAGTCAAAGATCGGAAAGTCATGAGAAAACACCCTTACTGAGAAAGGGTAGAATATTTGTACCTTAATCCACAAATGAAACCATATCAGAAAACACATGGATCAGAAGTTACTCCTTCTTCAGCGAATCTACACGAATTAATGATCATCTTATTATTTAAGAACCATTTCATAAGTTATTACTGATTCATCACTTGTTGTTGAGCAGATTAACATATTAGGGTTTCTTTCTATTTTAAGAAACTTTTCATTTTTAGTAACTTTCCATATTTAGTAACTTCCCCGAATTAGTAACTTTCTGAATTAAGTGAGTTTCCCGAATTAAGTAACTTTCCTGAATTATAACTTTTAGGGTTATAAACGACAATTAAGTAAACTTAAAGACTTAATATGACCAACATTATAGTTCAGGGTCTAATATGACAACTTATAATAGTTTAGGGTTTAAAGTGTCAGTATAGCAAAATTCAGGGTCTAAAATGTAAATTATATAAATATATGACCAGCTCTTATGTTTGTCAATTTCATGCACTTCCAATAAAGACCCATGCAACAAATCACTTCATTTATTTGCAAACACAACTCTACTTCAATTTAACCCAAGAAAAACCCTTTTGTGCACTTTCCTTATTCGACCCCTTTTTAACCCATACTTAACCAAACAATCACACATGAACACACCCACTCATATATGTCTACACGACCACACTCTTTTCTCTTTTGAACCAAACCAAAACTGACCTCGTTAGCCCCCCCCCCCCCCCGTTAACCATTTATATGAGACCAAAGAACACACAAAAACAACACCTTTCGAACCACCACACTCACCACATCGACCCTTGTTTTCCTTATGTGACAACCCTTAACTCGACACATATAACACCCTCTCGACCACACATACAAACGCACCCTTAATCAGCCTATTCGTCACAACACACCATTTTTTGTCCACATGAAATAACAACTCGACATATGAAATAACAAGACCAACAACCCTAGTTTTTTCCTTATGTTCGACCCTATTAATTACGACCAGACCACGCTTGCACCAATAACGAAACACATCCTTTGCCATGAGTCTAACATATAATTTAAACCACACGTACCACCTTCACACATTCTACTCGACATATGTTTACTCACACACATATCAAACATGAAATAAGAGGCACAACCATCACACAACTTTAACCTCATACCCAGCCATGCACGTACACCCATTCATAATGAAATGTAGTCACATATAACCATACCTAACCCATCCCTTCTTATCAAATTAAAACAATTACGCATGCCTCTTTATGTTTTTCTTAGGTTTCTTCCAGATCTCGTTTACATATATATCGAAACAGGTTCATTCACTTCGAACAGAAGCAAGGATTTCTATATGCCTTTCATGATTTTATGTAGCTTATTCATATGTCCTTTGTATACTTATATCTCCATTCGTATAATCATGTTTTATGTAACGCAAGATTAAGCTACATGTTCCAAATAACCAGATTTATATGTTTAAATATATACTGATTCGAATAGCACATTACAACTCGATGTCGACATACATGTGATCCATCATTTCATGCGTTAAACATTCATCATTTTATGTGACTTAGTATCATTTCATTTATATCCTCATGCTACTGACGAAACAGAAGAATCAGTTTTACATCTTAAAAACAAATCCATATCAGCGTACATGTTTTATTATTTCATGCGACTCATATACCATACTCATTCTCATTGTTAACAACACCAACGATTAAGTTTTCTATTCTTTATTCTTATTCGTGTTTAACATGTCGAGTAAGAAAACACAAAGGTGATTAAAAGGGATACCTTGGTCGAATATAGAAGGAAATCAAAGGGCAAGAACTAACTCCAAGACCTTTATCGAATCCAAATTAGTGCCACACCAAACTAATCACCACCCCACGACCACCTCAAAGAGTTGGAACACCGAAAACCACCTTCGTAACACCTTCTACTTGGGAGAAATAAACTGCCGCCACTTATGTGCAGGTTTAGGGTTTGATGTGTGTGAAAGAAATGTATATTCGGTTGTTAAGATGAGAACAAATGAGGGAAATATAACGGGAGAGGGTGCCGAGTATTGAGCTAAAATTTTGGAAGACCAAGCCTACCTTTTCAAATCTGATGTTATCTCTTTTACCATGTTGTGCACAAACTTAATTATATTCAGCCCTTTTTCCATACTTGTTAGACGTATTATATAGTGTACACAAAATAATATACTTGCCCCTTTTATAACATTTTGAACATGTGATAAATATAGACTAGTTCCAACTTACTTGTAATGTGTGATATGCTTAGAATATAGTGTGTCGAATATATATACTCTTAGGTTATCTATTTCGTACTTTGTGATTTGAGTTCATAACGTATAATTCACTTAAAGTTATACTCGTATTCGAAAATTCAAATGTCGTCTCGTATTTCAGGTCGTTATAATTCTTCCCCTCTAAAAGAAAAATTTTGTCCTCGAAATTTGAAGTCGCAAAATTTAGACGGAGCCGTACCAAATCACGAACAGAAATGACAATAAGTAGCCTCATACTCGAAGAGGTTCTTCCAAAAGAATATTTACAAACGGAATAGTTTTATTTCTCATGACTCGATCCCGACAACTAGGATAGCCCCGGGCTCTACACAGAACACAAATCATAACAAATCTGATCCAACGAATACGAAACAATTAGGTTGCAGATGACAGTTGTAATCTCACAAAGGGATCATGAAACACATATACACACGAGGCAAATATGGAGATAGTGTTAAACGATAAAACTTCATCAACTCTATCCAGATTCTGAACGAACTAAGGAACTTGCTAATAATCAAGAGTTTCATAAAGAGGTGGGTAACATATTCCTACCGACGATCAACTAAGCACATCTCGAAATATCAAAACGTATCAAAAGGCATAACGTAATAGGTAGAATAATCGTACGGATAAGAATGAATCTAAGGTCTAACGTATCGCGAACTAAATCTTCCTTAAATGCCAAAACATCTAACTCTTCTATACGAAAACATTATACGGAACACACAATTTCCAGGTCTAAAGTTTCAAAATTTCTCTGCCACAATGATAACTAATCCACTAGTCACTATAATCAACTCCGAACCTTCACTAAACAGCTCCCCGACCTATTTTAACTAAAAGGTGTTCTTAAGCTCTGTTCATACAAACACCGAAAGGAAAACTCTTGTTACTTGCATGTCATCTATCTTAGCGAGCAACTCAACCAAAACTAACACTTGTCACATTTCCTGCTCAACACATCATCCAAGCTCGAATAGTTGTTCTGCTTATCCATCAGTCTGGAGGTGCAAAGCATTACTAATCTTGAGTCTGGTTCCTCAAGCCTTCAGTAGCTCTTCCTAGGAATGTGAAGTAGAAACGCGAATCTCTGAGACGATCACTATAGGTTCGCCATGTAGCTTGAATAATCTTCTGCCGAAAGAAATCTTTGCCAATTTTCTAAGTGAGTCGAACTAGTCAAATGATCCACTGCAACTCAATTCGTGTTGTCCTTCCTAAATGTGCGCGGAAATCTCGTTACAACGTCCCTGAAATTTTAATCCTACTTCTACATATGAACATCCCAAACTAAGGAAAACCACTTGTATGCTGATGCTGACTCTTAACTTGTTGACACTCTAACCACTTCGCCACCAAGTAGTCACAATCGTCTTCATACCATTCCATCAAAATTCTGCTTCAAGTCTCTATGCATAATAGTACAACTAAGATGGATAGAGCAATTAGAACTGTGTACTTCAATCAAACCGCCTCCTTCAAGTCTTCTAACATACGTCATCTTCCACCGTCTTGCTCCTGAGCTTCTTCATGTCTGCTACCAATCACTCCAAAGTCATGCATCAGATAGTTCACCTCCTACGGTTCTAGCTGTAATACTAATCAGCTTCCACAACTCAATACACAACCTCATACTATAATCATTCTTCTCTACGAATAAAACTAGAGTACACCATGGATACACACTTAGACGGATAAAACCACTTCTAAAATTTGGTCCTTCAATTCTTTCCATTCAACTGATGCCATAAGATACGGAGTTTCAGAATTAGGCAAAATGTTGCTCTTATACGGATAGGGTTTCTGAATCAACCTACTTACTGATCTCAGGTACTGCTCAAGATCTCCTATGATCCCAATAAGTTCAAGTTATATGATGTAACTATTATCACGTTGGCCAGGCGTCATAATACTTGCATCATATACACATTTCTTTATTGCAATCACATTCTACCTCGAGTCGTGACTAAACAAATTCTCATAACCAGATCAAAACAAATTCACGCTCAGATGGAAATCTTGATAGTTCATCAAGGAATACATATCGAAATTTCAAACAACCGAATAACTCTCAAGGCGAGTTTCATCGAACGAAGTATCTTCACAACCGCGAGGGATTAACGCACGAGTTTTTCAAAACAAAGGTGATCATAATTGTTTACCAGGTTGGGAACCATGGTACAGAATTTGAGTTTTTCAAATTGCCAAAGATGACAAATCTAATATGACCGTTGTTAGCATCCCGATGCTCAGTCAATAAATCCATATTCAGAATAATATCGGATCAAACATTCCCGAAGGAAACTGATTAGCAGAACGAAACTTATCTCCAAGTATCTTCAAAACGTACTGGACGATTTCGATACTTGTGACGGAAAATCACAAGATTTTTCGTAGGAATAGAACTAAGTATAGCATTGATGAGTGTGTAAATACTCATCATTTTTGTTCCGTCTGCACTACAAAAACAGTCAAAAACGCTTTGAAAAGTCTCAAAATACAGAAAATATCATTTGATTGTGTTTTTATGTGTTGCAAGTGCAAAATGATTAAAGACAATTGAAAACGAACATAATTTGCATAATTGTCAGTTTCAGTCCTTTAACTTTCAGAAATTGGCAAAAATAGTCCCTAGTGTTAAAAATATCATTCAAGGTCCCTAAAATATTTAACTTTTACAATATTGGTCCTTGGATGAAAGTTTTAAATAAATTGCAAATCAGGTCCTTCAACTTTTAAAAATGACATAAAAGGTCCCTGAAGTTTCAAAAGTTGTCAAAACAAGTCCCTCGGTTTTCAAAAATGGAAAATTATCTTTTAATGGTCCTTGTACTTTGAAACTTGGCAAGTTTGGTCCTTGTGATAACTTTGGGAGAGTTACATTTTCAGTCCCTCAACAAAACAGAAATTATAAAATGGTCCTTGTGCTTATTTAAACAAACCAATCGGACCAACTTACTACAACCCAGCCCACAACCCAAAATATTAAACCCATTTCATTTACTAACCCAGGCCCAATCTTATCCCAGTCCAAATCCAACTCACTAAACCTTTTAACCCGGATCCGAACCAAAACCGACCCACCCTGGTATTTAAATACCAGTCAAACCCAGGTCAAACATCTCCTCCCTCACTCACTCACCCCGCCAAAACTGCAATACCAGAAACCATCTTCCACCTCCATGGTTTTGGCCACCTGCTACCACCACCTCATCATTCCACTAAACCTTTTAGCCTAAAATATCAGATTGTCCCCCTTAGCTGTCTAAATGTCGACAACAAAGATTTTCCCGCCAAAATCCATGTGGACGATTGAGATTGACTCAATTTAATTGAATGGCTGGGATATGTTCAAGATATTCAGAGAGATATTTTGGAAGCTTAAAAAGGCAAAGAAGCAGAGAGGAAAAGTAGTAGGTGTTAGTTTAGTGTAATTTAGTTAAAATAATGTTGTAGTTTAATTTTTAGTTGTAATTTCTATCTGGGTTTTGTTGTTTTTGATTAATTCAAGTCATTTCAGCTGTAATTGAATCGTTTAATTCAAGTTAATTTAAGTTTTCTAGCCAAACTGTTTTTCCCGCCAATTCTATTGTTCACAATTTCTTATGGTTTAATCTGTAATAAGAGTTTAAATAAGCTCATTAGAGCTTATTAAAGCTTATTTAAGTGTTTCTGAGGTTCTGAGTTCAAGTTTACAAAAAGTCAACTTTGGTCAATTTTACTGTGCAAGTGCTTATTATCTGCTTATTATGATTTTTCTTTCTTATAAATGCTTAAATATAGTTAATTAATTATATTTTATCAATTTTAGCTTAATAATATCTGTTTCAGTTTAAAAAACCAAAAGCAGTAAAAAAAAAGGTCAAAGTTTAGCAATAGCTTATTAGGGCTTATCTTAATTTGAAACTAGCTTTTCTCAGTTTAAATAAGTAATTTAGTCATTAACTAGTCAGAAGTATAAGTTGAATCAGTGTTTTCCAGCTTTAAACCTCATCTCAGTCAGACAAAGGAGTGTTTGGGATATTGGGTCAAACGGGTCAAACTGGGTCACCACTATTCCATTGCACTTTTATCAGATTTGATTGAGCTTATAATCACTAGTATAAGTTGTTTGTTCCATCAAATTGCTTGTTTTGAGTCTATGGCAGGTGTGGAAATGGGCTGTTGCAATCAACAGCCAAGAAGCTGTCCAACAAGCTTAAAATAAGCTGTGCTTATTTTGGCAATATTTCAGGTTTTCTTTCACCATTACTTAGTTGCATTTCATTTCATTAGGCCTAGGTAGTTTTAGAGTCAAGACTGCATAATTGTTACATTCCCAGTTTTTGCAGCCTTGAACCTGCTGATCTCAGCTTATTTCTGGCTTAACCAGATAAGCTGAGGATCTCATTTTTAGTTTTTAATATAGCTCACATAGTAAGCTTTTCAATTAATATCTGGTATCTCAGTTTATAGCTTATTTAGTAGCTTTAAATTAGGCCTAAAGGTTGTCCCATTTCACTGTGTGTGCTGAATATTCAGTGTACATAGGCTTTTTCACAAGCTTGTCATAAGCTCATTTGTGGGTCCCAAGGCCTGAGCCTTGGCTTTTTGAAAAGCCCATAAGCTCAGCTTATTGAATCAAGTTTTACCTTGGACCCTTGTTCACCCCTGTGGGCCCCACATTGGCCTGCAGGTTTGCATTTAGGCCTGTTTGGTCTGTTTGATTTTGGATTTGCTTATTTTAACTTATCAGCTTATTAAGTCCCTTTTTCTTGTCATTCCAGCTTATTCCTAGTATAACTCACTTGTTTTCATCTTAAAATGCTTTTGTTTCCATCTAGGTAGCTTGTTGAGAGCTTGTTTAAACTTAAAAATCCATTAAAAGCTTAAAAAGCTCATCTGTTTAGTTCAATAAGCTCCACAGAGCTTATTTTTAAGTTATAATCAAGTTATCTTCATTAAAGTTGCATATTATCAGTAGTTAAATAGGTTTGTAAAATAAAAATCCAGAAAATCCAAAAATAAATAAAGTGATAGCTTCTATTTAAGCCATTTGGCTTATTTTTCTGCTTTTTCATTAAGCACTTTTCATTTTTATATTTTTCATAGGTTCCTGTACTTATTTAATATTTATAGAAAAAGTTTCAGATTTTTCTTTGTTTATTTAGTATTTATTATAATTTAAAATAGTTTAAATAATAATTAATTAGTAATAAATTAATAATAAATAGATAAAAAGTATAAAAAATATAATTTCAGTTCTAAAATAAGTTTTGGGGTATTTTAGATTTTTCAAAGTTAAAATTTTATTTTTCTAGGTTAAATTCATAATTTCTTGTATTTTAGTGTATTTTTAAATAGTTAAAAATAGTTATTAATTAATAATAATTAATTAAATAGTTGTAAAAATAATTTTAAGTTTTCCAAAAGTTTTCTTTTATTATTAGGATTATAAAAATATAATTTTCATATCCGTAGGCTTTTTATTTCTTAAAACTCGCATTTTATTTCGTACGTTTACGTAAATTTAATTTAAACGTACGCGTTTTTAGATTTTAAACGTTTCTAGATAATTTGCTTTCACGTATTTGTTCTTATAGCTTATTTAAGCTATTTCCTTTTATATTTTCTTAGTTTAATCACTCACAACCTTTTCCGTTCAATTATCGCCCGATCACAGATTCGTTCTATTACAGTTTACACACCTCGCTGGGACATAACGACCCGGGGATACTCTGTACTCCTTGGTTAGTTGTCTTCAATTGGTTTGACTTTATTTGACCACATCCGTGGTTGATTTAAGTTGACTGTTTGAGGCTGATCAAAATTTTGGCGCCGCTGCCGGGGAGGTGTGCTGCGTAAACGAATTTGAAGTATCAGTGATTGTTGAATATACATCCATTGTATATTAACCATCCTTGTCCATATTCTCTTATTTTCAGATAAAACCAAAATAATCGTGAAGTTAATTCGTTTGACTAAACGATTACCAAAAACATTTTTATTCAAGTTTTCAACGAACACAAAAAACCCAAAAATATTCATCTTTACCCTCTTACCCTTTTTGATTCTTTACCCCTTTACCCTCTATCCATTTGATTCTAAACTTCTTATAACTTTCTTCTATGGCATCTTTCGGCTACAAATGTTTTGATTGTAAAAGCCCGTTGATTGACAGCCTTCATTGTTCTAAGTGTGCATGTGAGCAGTGTGGAAAGCATGCACCAAAGGATCTTGGATCTTGTTATTGGTGTGAATTATCCACTAAAGAGTCTCTCAAGGATTCTCAAAATCCTTCCTACTACCCTCCACAGCCCGAGATACGTGCTATTAATGACAAACCATCGAGAATCGATCCTAACCTTTCAGGATTTACGGTTAAAAGTTTGTCAAGCAAACGTACAGAACTTAGAACAGTGACTAAAAAGAACGACTTGCCTAATCTTCACGTTTATCAAAAACAAGAACCAGAGACCATAACGGAAGTGGTGGAAATTCCTAGCTCTCAGAGCACACCACTTGTCCCACCTCCGGATTTTATTCCTTGTGTCGGTTGTGGTGAGTCACTTTTCGGTTTGCCATGTCGTTGGTGTACATGTGAACAATGTGGTAATGATATTCGAGACGGAAGTTGTTTGTTTTGTGGTTCGAGGAATTCATTTTCTTATGATCCTGATCCGAACTCATTCAACGACTCTTCAAATTTCTCCAACTACCCATCACATTCATACGAGCAAGTATCATATTGTCCAAATCTCAATGATGCATCGTATCAAAATACACCGAACTTTTCTTGTGAGTACTGTGGAGGTCCACATTTTAGCTCTGATTGTCAAACAGGGAATCCACTTCCTTGTAACAATTACAACGATCCATATCACGACCAACCTCCACAGTGCCAAATAACTCAAACTCCTCAGCAAACCCAGCAAGACACTTATCTAGAGCTTCTAGAGTTAGTAAAAAGAGCTGAGGAGTTTAATAAAAAAACATTTCAGAATGCTCCCAGTTTTTCTTGTGTATATTGTGGGGGTCCTCATGATGATTATCAATGTCAACCTTCCGGTTTTGACAAATCCCCACTCCCACAATGTCCCGTCATTAAAATTTCACATGAGAAATCCATGCCAGAATTGTTAGCTGAGGAGCGGGCTGCTAAAATAAATTCCCAAGATGCATTTGAAAAATATATTAAGGAATCAATTGCAAAAGAAAAAGCAGCCAGATCTAGCTCTCAATTTCGTTTCATTCCTGATGACAGTGATGATGAAGATATCTTTGATGATGATTCATCAAGTTCATCAGTTGAAACTCAGTCTGTTGTTATCACACCCGAAGTTCCCACTAGTTCTCTTATTATGGGGGATGAGCATCTTAGCACTGTTCCTGAAAAGGAATCGGACGAATTCATAAAGTCTAGTGTTGAGAACCTTGTCCCAATCCCAAGTGAGCCACAGGGAATTCTTGATCATGTGTGTGATATCCCTTCCCCTCTTGAGTGTTCAAAAGATCATTCTGAGACTTTCTCCGATTCTAATGATGAATATACATCTTATGGAGAAGTTGAGTATGTTGAGGCATCACTGCCCCATTCTGATGTTAACCCTCTTCTTGAGGAGTTTACTGATCAGCTTACTCACATTGATCCACCTCCATCAGGAAGTGATGATGATCTCTTTGATTTCGAATCCAATCTGGAAGAAATCGAAAGTCTCTTATATCATGATCCATCACTCAATTCTTGTCCCAACCCCGAGCTTAGTAGTTCACATACTGATGAAAATTCTTTATCTTGTGGAGATATCAGTTATGTGGGAGAACTACCTTCTGAGCTCGTCAGTCCAAAAGAGAATATTGATCATCTTGTTCCCGAAGCATTCAAAACAACTTTCACCAATCCTCTGTTTGAATTCGAATCCGAATTCACGTTAATTACTGATAATCCAATCTTTGATATTCAGAACGAGGTAGGTGAAGATTCTATAATAGAACAAGGGTTCACAAATGATTCTCTTTACGAGGAGTTCTCCTTTGAACTCACTCATATCATATCTCCGCAGGAGTATGATAACTTCATATTTGATCTTGACAAAGATTATCTTTATGATCCGGAGGGAAATATTCTCAACACTGAGAATTTGCTTGATATCAAAATCCCATCCCTCCCACCCATAATATGTCTTGATCAGCCGAGCTTAAATGATGAGAATCATAATACTGAAATTATGAATTCTTTTGATGATGATCAGTTAGTCATGATTTTTATCATGACTTTCTTTCTTTTCTTCACCTACACGGTGACTTCTCCCGTTCTTCACTCCTTCGGGAATGAAGACACTATCTTTGACCCCGGCATTTTCATTTATCATTTGTGAGCCGGATCTGTGTATATCTCATCGGAGTGGAACTTTCACGTACTTCAATGTTTATCCAAACATTTTGAATGAAAGTCCGATGGAGATGGTTTCTTCCACTTGCTTCCCCAAGAACCAATGAATGCGGGGTCGAGTCAAGCTAAGTGACTCGGTGAACAAAAATATTAGCACACCATATGGGTTTTCACCCATATTTCTGACTTCTTTCTCTTTTCTAACACCTAAGTGTGGGGGAGATGCCCCACATGTTGTATATATGTAAATTTTCAAAAAAAAAAAAATGTGTATATAAAATAATGGCTATTAGTATTGCCTTTTTACGTTCTAAGTGTTGGTTTAACAACCGGTACTTTGAATATTGAGGGCAATATTCAGTTCTAAGTGTGGGGGGGAATTCTAGCGAATTTGATCAAATGTACCATCTAGTACCCCCATTTTAGCCAAAATTTTAAAAAAAATTTCTCACTTAGAACGCAATAAATGGTTATCAGTCCGCCATGTCTAACCCACATAAGGATTGGCTAATCCGAGAGCAAACGGCTCTTGGTAAAGATAAATCAAATCCGTTTATGGCTTGCAATTTGCCGAAAATTGTATGGTATTCGACTCACCATATCTTTATAAGTGAAGAGTTGGCTAGCCCGCAAGGTTATGGCTTGTGGTAAAGGCAAGTGGAAAAACCATAATTGGTAATCAGCTCACCAAAGATAATAACTGTATTTTATCTAAGAGTTGGCTAGTCCAGAAGCAAACGGCTTCTGGTAAAGACAAATCAAACCCGTTTACAGCTGATGATTTGCTCAAAATCATTTGGTTATCATTGTACCAAAGTATCACATACTAAAACAATGGCTACTCCAGAAGTGGTGGCTTTTGGTAAAGAGATAAAATCCATTAAATTTTCAAAAAGATTGCTAGGGACTAGCAATAGTTTAGTGTGGGGGATTGATGAGTGTGTAAATACTCATCATTTTTGTTCCGTCTGCACTACAAAAACAGTCAAAAACGCTTTGAAAAGTCTCAAAATACAGAAAATATCATTTGATTGTGTTTTTATGTGTTGCAAGTGCAAAATGATTAAAAACAATTGAAAACGAACATAATTTGCATAATTGTCAGTTTCAGTCCTTTAACTTTCAGAAATTGGCAAAAATAGTCCCTAGTGTTAAAAATATCATTCAAGGTCCCTAAACTATTTAACTTTTACAATATTGGTCCTTGGATGAAAGTTTTAAATAAATTGCAAATCAGGTCCTTCAACTTTTAAAAATGACATAAAAGGTCCCTGAAGTTTCAAAAGTTGTCAAAACAAGTCCCTCGGTTTTCAAAAATGGAAAATTATCTTTTAATGGTCCTTGTACTTTGAAACTTGGCAAGTTTGGTCCTTGTGATAACTTTGGGAGAGTTACATTTTCAGTCCCTCAACAAAACAGAAATTATAAAATGGTCCTTGTGCTTATTTAAACAAACCAATCGGACCAACTTACTACAACCCAGCCCACAACCCAAAATATTAAACCCATTTCATTTACTAACCCAGGCCCAATCTTATCCCAGTCCAAATCCAACTCACTAAACCTTTTAACCCGGATCCAAACCAAAACCGACCCACCCTGGTATTTAAATACCAGTCAAACCCAGGTCAAACATCTCCTCCCTCACTCACTCACCCCGCCAAAACTGCAATACCAGAAACCATCTTCCACCTCCATGGTTTTGGCCACCTGCTACCACCACCTCATCATTCCACTAAACCTTTTAGCCTAAAATATCAGATTGTCCCCCTTAGCTGTCTAAATGTCGACAACAAAGATTTTCCCGCCAAAATCCATGTGGACGATTGAGATTGACTCAATTTAATTGAATGGCTGGGATATGTTCAAGATATTCAGAGAGATATTTTGGAAGCTTAAAAAGGCAAAGAAGCAGAGAGGAAAAGTAGTAGGTGTTAGTTTAGTGTAATTTAGTTAAAATAATGTTGTAGTTTAATTTTTAGTTGTAATTTCTATCTGGGTTTTGTTGTTTTTGATTAATTCAAGTCATTTCAGCTGTAATTGAATCGTTTAATTCAAGTTAATTTAAGTTTTCTAGCCAAACTGTTTTTCCCGCCAATTCTATTGTTCACAATTTCTTATGGTTTAATCTGTAATAAGAGTTTAAATAAGCTCATTAGAGCTTATTAAAGCTTATTTAAGTGTTTCTGAGGTTCTGAGTTCAAGTTTACAAAAAGTCAACTTTGGTCAATTTTACTGTGCAAGTGCTTATTATCTGCTTATTATGATTTTTCTTTCTTATAAATGCTTAAATATAGTTAATTAATTATATTTTATCAATTTTAGCTTAATAATATCTGTTTCAGTTTAAAAAACCAAAAGCAGTAAAAAAAAGGTCAAAGTTTAGCAATAGCTTATTAGGGCTTATCTTAATTTGAAACTAGCTTTTCTCAGTTTAAATAAGTAATTTAGTCATTAACTAGTCAGAAGTATAAGTTGAATCAGTGTTTTCCAGCTTTAAACCTCATCTCAGTCAGACAAAGGAGTGTTTGGGATATTGGGTCAAACGGGTCAAACTGGGTCACCACTATTCCATTGCACTTTTATCAGATTTGATTGAGCTTATAATCACTAGTATAAGTTGTTTGTTCCATCAAATTGCTTGTTTTGAGTCTATGGCAGGTGTGGAAATGGGCTGTTGCAATCAACAGCCAAGAAGCTGTCCAACAAGCTTAAAATAAGCTGTGCTTATTTTGGAACCATTTTGGCAATATTTCAGGTTTTCTTTCACCATTACTTAGTTGCATTTCATTTCATTAGGCCTAGGTAGTTTTAGAGTCAAGACTGCATAATTGTTACATTCCCAGTTTTTGCAGCCTTGAACCTGCTGATCTCAGCTTATTTCTGGCTTAACCAGATAAGCTGAGGATCTCATTTTTAGTTTTTAATATAGCTCACATAGTAAGCTTTTCAATTAATATCTGGTATCTCAGTTTATAGCTTATTTAGTAGCTTTAAATTAGGCCTAAAGGTTGTCCCATTTCACTGTGTGTGCTGAATATTCAGTGTACATAGGCTTTTTCACAAGCTTGTCATAAGCTCATTTGTGGGTCCCAAGGCCTGAGCTTTGGCTTTTTGAAAAGCCCATAAGCTCAGCTTATTGAATCAAGTTTTACCTTGGACCCTTGTTCACCCCTGTGGGCCCCACATTGGCCTGCAGGTTTGCATTTAGGCCTGTTTGGTCTGTTTGATTTTGGATTTGCTTATTTTAACTTATCAGCTTATTAAGTCCCTTTTTCTTGTCATTCCAGCTTATTCCTAGTATAACTCACTTGTTTTCATCTTAAAATGCTTTTGTTTCCATCTAGGTAGCTTGTTGAGAGCTTGTTTAAACTTAAAAATCCATTAAAAGCTTAAAAAGCTCATCTGTTTAGTTCAATAAGCTCCACAGAGCTTATTTTTAAGTTATAATCAAGTTATCTTCATTAAAGTTGCATATTATCAGTAGTTAAATAGGTTTGTAAAATAAAAATCCAGAAAATCCAAAAATAAATAAAGTGATAGCTTCTATTTAAGCCATTTGGCTTATTTTTCTGCTTTTTCATTAAGCACTTTTCATTTTTATATTTTTCATAGGTTCCTGTACTTATTTAATATTTATAGAAAATGTTTCAGATTTTTCTTTGTTTATTTAGTATTTATTATAATTTAAAATAGTTTAAATAATAATTAATTAGTAATAAATTAATAATAAATAGATAAAAAGTATAAAAAATATAATTTCAGTTCTAAAATAAGTTTTAGGGTATTTTAGATTTTTCAAAGTTAAAATTTTATTTTTCTAGGTTAAATTCATAATTTCTTGTATTTTAGTGTATTTTTAAATAGTTAAAAATAGTTATTAATTAATAATAATTAATTAAATAGTTGTAAAAATAATTTTAAATTTTCCAAAAGTTTTCTTTTATTATTAGGATTATAAAAATATAATTTTCATATCCGTAGGCTTTTTATTTCTTAAAACTCGCGTTTTATTTCGTACGTTTACGTAAATTTAATTTAAACGTACGCGTTTTTAGATTTTAAACGTTTCTAGGTAATTTGCTTTCACGTATTTGTTCTTATAGCTTATTTAAGCTATTTCCTTTTATATTTTCTTAGTTTAATCACTCACAACCTTTTCCGTTCAATTATCGCCCGATCACAGATTCGTTCTATTACAGTTTACACACCTCGCTGGGACATAACGACCCGGGGATACTCTGTACTCCTTGGTTAGTTGTCTTCAATTGGTTTGACTTTATTTGACCACATCCGTGGTTGATTTAAGTTGACTGTTTGAGGCCGATCAAGCAATTTCTAATAGTAGAGAGGGAACTTTAATATGCTTAGCAAGAGTAAAAGAAACCAAAGAATGTGTCGAACACATCGGATTCATACATATACGAATTCTTTGAACGGACAAAAGGCATCTAACCGAATAATAAAAAACAAATCCAAAATCGAAGTTTGAAAGAATGTGATAACCTCATAAAGTGAAACCTGAAAGACATTACTACAAAATTCTCACAGCATTCTAAACTTATTTAATCACTGAAATTATGTTGCGTATCTTGCTAAATTTTCTAAATCTTCGGAACGAATAATCTTATAAAGGCTTAACTGAAATCTGAGTCATAAATTAGAGTGATGCGGAAGAAAGACAACTAACCAATGCCTTATCGCATAATCTACCCAATCCTCACCGGTCATAGCTAAAGTTTCTGCAGGGAAAACCTAAGGCAAAATTTCAAGGGTTGTTCCATAAGCTCCTACAGTGCAACCTAAGGGTCCAAATCTTCACAGGCCATAACTTATGTACTACAAGTCGCAGCCTGCGCTCTGATACCATAAATGTAACACCCCGACCCGGCAAGGGTCAAAATGCCACATTATGGTGTCAATCAGAACATACAAACGCAAGCGGAAGACTTATTAACAAAAAGATTACAAAGGTGTTCTAAGATAACAATAAAATACTAATACTAAACATGATGAGTTCCAAACTGAAATACAATATCCAAGCTCAAATCTAACTGAAGGTAAGTCCAAGTCTACTCCAATAGAAATGGTGTCTAATGTCAGGGTAGTCCACTAAGAGCTCCTATGCACTCTTCACTCAAACCCAGCTTCCAACCTAAAACCTGCTGCCGGAAAAGAAATGCGGCTGAGCTTAAAGAGCCCAGTGAATATATATATATTATATATATATATATTATATATATATATAATATATATATATACAAAACTTATACGTAATAAGCATAAGTGAACGAAGATAGATCATACGAATCAAAGGCATAGATATCGTAAGTCAAATGAAATGGAGAAATAATATAATATGAATCAGATAATCATAATGAGTCAAAGAATCAAATAGGAAAGGCAATGAACGCATCTAAATGAGACACTCGAATAGAACAAAGAATCATATATACATGATAGACGAGAGCCTTTCTAAACGAGACACTCGAATAGACCACATATCACATCATCCAACAAATCATAATGTACAAGGAGTGGAGACCTCTCAAGTACCAGAAGTGAGAGTGTTAGGAATATAAATAGTCACATGAAAGACTCAGTCACCCCGAGTATCTATTTAGCATTTAAGTAGCTCGTAGGCTTATTAGTTTTAGTTTAGTTATCGTATCATCATGGAGTCGGGTCGGGTCTTTACCCACTGTAAGCCCGTTTCATAGCCCGTGTAGGGGCGGTTTAGAGTTTGTATATATACCCCTTTCCCACCAAGGGAAGGGGTTGGACCTTTCATTACTTTCAATCTAATACTTATCATTCTCTCTCTCTCTCTAAAAGGCTCCCACTTTCTCTCTCTAGAATTTAACCTTAAACATCAAAGTTCTCTTGTGTTATGATTATGATAACTCTACAATTGGTATCAAGAGCCAGGTTGATTAGTGGTTGAATTCGAGTGTGATTATTTCTTTGGTTTTCTTTTCATTCGATCCTTCTTGTTTTTTGTTAGGATCTCTGAGAAATAAAGTTTTCTCATTGCTGCCGATAGTGAAGCTTGTTCCTGCTGATAGTTATCTGTTGCTGCTGCAGTTGGTTCCTGCCGATAGTTTATTTTCATTTCTGCTTATAGTGTTTATTGCTGCGGATATTATTGTTAGTTATCCGTATGTTTAGAAAGTTTGTTAGATTTATTTTTAGAAGAGATCATGTTTATCTCTTCACACGTTTTCTTGTATGACGGGTTAGGGTTAGGGTTTCTTATCATTATAAAAGAAACATCCCGTCTATGAGTTTAAGACATCTTTGAACGACATTACAATATTCAATAACATAATTTCTTAGTTCATAACCGATCCATAGAGGATCATTGTCTTCTTAGATATTTTCTTCTTTACATTCTTGTTGTTTAGTTTCCGCATAAACGCAAGTCTTACTCCTAGAGATTCTCGTTTAACCAAGCTCTATCAAGCTAGAAGCACTCGATCCTACAAGTGGTATCAGAGCCTGGTGAGGATCTCTGATAAAGAAGAAAAAGTTCTCTTTCAAATCTCTTAACTCTCTCTCAATGGAAGGCGAAAACCCTCAAATCAATGTCATTAACCAGGAAGAACATCAACCCAAACCTGAAACCTCACAAGTCTAAACACAAATTGTCACCACGATGTCCAACAACAATGCTAAATTCCCATACCTAAAGAAAGATGAGTATGAAGTCTGGGCCATGAGAATGGAATATTGGATCACGAACAGTGATTACAATCTGTGGAATGTGATTCTTAAGGGAAACAGCAAGAAGAATACTGGAAGGGATAATGATGGCAACATCTATATAGAGCCACCTGTTACAGCAGAAGAACACCTTGCTGTACAAAGGGAAACCAAGGCAAGAACCCTTTTACTTCAAGCTATTCCAGAGGATCATATGAGTGATTTCCATCACCTGGATGATGCTAGAAAGATCTGGCATGCTGTAAAAGCCAGATTTGGAGGGAATGATGAATCCAGAAAAATGAGAAAGTCTATGCTCAAGCAAGAGTTCCAGGAATTTAAGATCTCAGAGGCTGAGGGGATTCACAAAGGGTATGACAGGTTTCACAAGATCCTGAGCCAACTCAACCAGTTGAAAGCTAGGCCGGACGATGAAGATTGCAACACCAAGTTTCTGAGGGCCTTGCCTCCATCCTGGTCTCAGGTTTCCATAACACTCAAGGCCAATGGTGGACTGGACTATATGAGTTTTGATGATCTGTACAACAAGCTGAAAACCCTTGAAATTGATATCAAAGGGTATTCCACCTATTCACCTCAAACTCCAACCCATACTGCTTTTGTTAGTACCTCTGGTGCTAATAAAGCATCATATGGAAAAAGTCTGACACCATCATCTTCATCAATTTCCTACTCACCTGCCACACCAAAAGCTTAGACAAGATCTGATAATATTCTAGAGGAGGTGCTTCATTCATTTGTTGCTGAGAGTACACCACAGCAGCAGATTGTTTATGAAGATTTCAATCAGGTGGATGAATTGGATCTGGAAGAGATGGACATTAGATGGCAGGTGGCTATGATATCATTGAAAATGGATAGGTTTGAAAAGAAGGCAGGAAGAAGGGTCAACTTTGATGGACAGGAGCCTGCCAGATTTGACAGAAGGAAGGTGAGGTGCTATAAATGTTCTCAACCAGGACATTTTGCCAGGGAATGTACAGATAAGAAGGTGGATGATAAAGCCAGGTATTCTGCTTTCAAAATTCAAGAGTTGGAATCAGAGGACCCCAAGTCCTTGGTATCTGTGGATTCAATGGTGGACTGGGAACATCATGAGAAAGCTGTTGCAAGTGGAGCAGAGAAGGTCTATGGGATGATAGCTGGATATGGTGAGAAGAAACAAGTGGCTGGTCAATTTGGAATGATGGGTCATCCATCTCAGGTACAAAACTGCCCATTTGGTTGTGAACCTATATATGCTAAACTGAAACAGGAATTTGATGATAAAGAAAGTGAATATAAGGATAACTTTATACAACTTAAGGCTCATAAAAATGCTGTTAAAACATTAGAACAACAAAAGGTCTGGTATCAAAAACAACAGTTAGCTTATGAGGAAAAAATAAAGGTTTTGGAAAGAGATTTAAAAAACGCCACTAATGAGTTTAAACATTTAGAAAGAGAAAAAGCTAAGGTGGTGTTAGAAAAATAGGATTTACAGTCTAAGCTAGATAATTCCTTGGCCAGATTCGATAAATGGAAGGAGTCATCTAAAAACCTTCACAAGTTAATTGATAGTTCTATGTCTACAAAAACTAAAAGAGGTTTAGGGTATGGTGACCTGATAGGGCCAAATCAATTTTATGACCCTAATGAGTATAGTGTTTTTGACCCTGAACCTGTAGATTATAGAAAACCTGTAAAGTATGTAAAGGAAGGTGGTATGAATGTTGTTCCTCCACCCATAACTGGAACATTTAAACCTGCTGATCCTTTTGTTGACTCTGATGATTCACAAATGTCTTATGGCAAAAAGGCAAAGAACTTGCCTGATCTTGATTGTGACTCTAATGAATTTGTCTCTTGTTCTTACAGTGACAAATCTTCAGAAATCAAGACTAATGACTATGCCACATGTGGATCAAGTGACAAGTCAGCTTCAATAAAATCAGAAGATCTCTCCTCAGAAGTAGCTACTGATGAATCTCAATCAAAGACAGCTACATTTGAAGATATTTCTTTTGATAGTGTTAAAAACAATAATGTTTCTAGTTGTGGTTCTGTTTCAAACAATTATGGTTGTGATGTTAATTTTGTTAAGGATAATTTTGTTTCATGTGTTGGTTTGAATTATTCTGTTTGCAATGAGAAAAATAATGTTAAGAAAAAGTCCCCTAGAAAGAAATCATGCTTTGTGTGTCGTAGTTATGATCATCTTATTAAAGATTGTGACTATTATGAAAAACAGATGGGTATATATGCTTGTCAAAATAGGTCTGTATGGAAAAATGTCAATGATATTCCCCCTTATATTCCACAAGCAGCAAGAATAAACTCTGGTAGAACTTCGGTTGCTGGCAAGCCAGTTTCTACTGGTAAGCTTGTTGCTGCTGATAAGTTCATTCCTACCGATAAGTCTGTTGCTACTGGTAATCCAGTTCCAGCTGGTAGGATCAATCCTGCTGGTTGGAGAAGCAATGCTGCTAGACCTTTCTGCAGACCCACTAGCACTTATTTTCAAAATGATATGAGACCTGTTTATTTTGACACCATGGGAGGGGCAAGATGGAAAACTGCTGTTAAGTCCTCAGCATGTTGTTCTTGGAGAAACAATAACCAATTTATGAGAATGGGGTCCAAGATCAATGGTGGATCTCATCAATCTCCAGGGTTTAATTCTTATTGATCCACAAGGCAGGCTCAAGTCAGTAATGGCTTGGGTCTCTCCTATATCTAATGTTGTAAATGTATTCTTTGTATCAGGATTTTCCTTTTAGAAGTAAAGATGTTGGCATTATTGACAGTGGATGTTCCAGGAGTATGACAGGAAATTTAGAGAGACTGCATGACTTTGTGCCTTTGAATGGAGGAACTGTGACATTTGGAGGAGGAGATGGCATAATTTCTGGGAAGGGAACTATCAAAACTACTAAGCTGGACTTTGAAGATGTACTTTATGTGAAGGAACTCCAAAACTTCAACTTGTTCTCTGTCTCACAAATTTGTGACAAGAAGAACAGTGTTCTCTTCACTGAGACTGATTGCTTTGTGCTGTCCAAGGACTTCCAGTTGCTTGATGAAAGTCAGATTGAACTTAAAGTTCCAAGGACTTACAACCTTTATAGTTTCAATCTTAGTGATGTTCAGCCTGAGGGTTCACTTGCTTGTCTGGTGGCAAAAGCTTCTGTGGATGAGTCTATTAAATGGCACAGAAGAATGGCTCATGTGAATTTCAAGACCATTAACAAGCTGGCTAAGAATGGTTTGGTTCAAGGGCTTCCTCTCAAGATATTCTCTAATGAACACAATTGTGTTGCCTGCAACAAAGGAAAGCAACACAAAGCTTCATACAAGGCAATCACAGCTGTGAGTACCATCATTGAGCCTCTGCAGCTTCTTCATATGGATCTCTTTGGTCCTACTTCTATCAGAAGTATTGACCACAAGTACTACTGCCTGGTGATTACAGATGATTTTAGCAGGTTTTCTTGGACTTTCTTTTTGGGTACTAAAGATGAAACTTTTCCAGTTATTAGGGATTTTATTACCTTAATAGAAAATCAGCTAAGTAAAAAGGTTAAGTCTATAAGGTGTGATAATGGTACAGAGTTTAAGAATTCTAATCTAATAGAACTCTGTGGAAGTAAGGGGATAAAAAGGGACTATAGTAATGCCAGAACCCCACAACAAAATGGGGTTGCAGAAAGGAAAAATAGGACCCTAATAGAAGCAGCTAGGTCTATGTTAGCTGAATCTAAGATGCCCACTATGTTTTGGACTGAAGCAGTCTGCACTGCTTGTTATGTGTTGAATAGGGTATCTATTACTCGTCCTCATAATAAAACACCTTATGAACTTTTGTCTGGGAAGGTTCCAAACATTAGTTATCTTAAACCTTTTGGATGTCATGTCACTATTTTGAACACTAGTGATTACCTAGGCAAGTTTGATGGAAAGGCTGATGAAGGGTTTATTGTTGGGTATTCTGCTCATAGTAAAGCCTATAGGATTTATAATCTGTCTTCTAAGAGGATTGAAGAGACTCTCAACTTAAGATATCTTGAGGATAAACCTAATTTGCAGGGTGCAGGTCCAGAGTGGTACTTTGACCTAGATTATCTGACAGACACCTTAGGTTATAATAGATTCAAAGCAAATCAATCTGTTGGTACAGATGTTTCTCAATCTAACAATGCAGGTACCTCAGATGATGATTCTGATGCAGAGAGTGATGAACGACCTATAGTTGTTCCTTCGTTTCCCTCTAGCAACATTTCAGGTTCAAAGCTTAAAGATTCTTCTGATATGGCTAGAGGTGATTCTAGTTTTGCAGAAGATCTTGCTAGGCTTCAAAGACAAGAGTATAATGCCAAGAAAGCTGCTGAAATGTTTGGTTCTGGGTTTTCTAAAGAGACAGAGGAGATTCTGAGAAATGCTGAAGCTGAAGTTAGAAGGCAACTGAATTCTGCTGGTGGTATTCCTATTCCTGCTGCTACCAATTCTGCTAGTAGTGGATCTGTTCCTACTGATCCTTCTAATGATTCTGCTGATGTCTCCATTCCTACTGATGTTCCTATGTCTTCTCCACCTGTTGATTCTCTGGGTATTGATAACTCCCCTGAAAGATTTCCAATCCCTTCTGATCTTGGAAATTCTGTCTCTTCAAGAGATAAGCTGGAAGATCCTCATCATCAATCTAGCACAGGCATTTTCACTTATTCCTCATATGATGATGACTTCAACCCCTCCATTACTAATTAGGCATCCACAGTTGATGTCAATCCCATTGTTACCAAGAGGATCAATACAGTTCATCCTCAGTCCTTGATCCTTGGAGATCTAACTTCCCCTGTTCAGACAAGAAGTAAGCTACACCAACCCAAGTTTGGAGAATCTGCTTTTCTCAGTTATATTCAGGATCAGTTAAGGAGCAATCATACTGATTACCTACATTGCCTCTATGCTTGTTTCTTATCTCAAATTGAACCAATCAGTATAGCTCAAGCTCTTGATAATGATGATTGGGTTGAGGCTATGCAAGAGGAAATGCAGCAGTTCCAGAATCAGAAAGTATGGATGTTGGTACCTTTGCCAGCAGGAAAGCATGCTATTGGAACTAAATGGATTCTAAAGAATAAAAGGGATGCTAGGGGAATTGTGGTTCGAAATAAAGCTAGGTTGGTGGCTCAAGGACATAGACAAGAAGAGGGGATTGATTATGATGAAGTGTTTGCACCAGTGGCAAGAGTTGAAGCTATCAGACTGTTCTTAGCTTTTGCCTCATTCATGGGGTTTGTAGTATATCAGATGGATGTGAAGAGTGCATTTTTGTATGGAAGGATTGAAGAAGAGGTTTATGTTACTCAACCAAAGGGATTTGTGGATCCTCAGAATCCTGATTTGGTTTACAAAGTGGTTAAAGCACTCTATGGTCTTCATCAAGCACCAAGGGCTTGGTATGCAAGGCTATCTGCCTTTTTGCTAAAACATGGTTACAGAAGAGGGGCTATAGATAAAACACTTTTTATCAGGAAGAACTTCAAAGATATCATTCTGGTACAAGTTTATGTAGATGATATCATCTTTGGTTCCACTAATGAAGCCTGGTGCAGGGAATTTGAAGAATTGATGAAGAGTGAATTTGAGATGAGTGCTATGGGTGAAATGACTTTCTTCTTGGGTCTTCAGGTTAAGCAGAAACCAGATGGGATCTTTATCTGCCAGGAGAAGTATGTTTATGACATACTTAAGAAGTTTGATATGGAAAATGTGAAAACTGCAACAACTCCTTTTGAACCTCCAAAGCCTAAATCCAATAATGAACCTGATGCTGCTGTTAATGTTCATCTATACAGGTCCATGATTGGATCACTCATGTATTTGACAGCTTCTAGACCTGATATCATGTTTGCTGTCAGTGCATGTTCTAGACATCAGGTTACACCCTTGACTTCTAACTTAAATGCAGTTAAGAGGATCTTCAAGTATTTGAAAGGACAGCCTAAGTTGGGACTTTGGTACCCAAAAGATTCTCCTTTTGTGTTGGAAGCTTATAGTGACAGTGATTATGCTGGTGCTAACTTTGATAGAAAGTCAACTACTGGTGGTTGTCAGTTTCTGGGTAGAAGGTTGGTTTCTTGGCAGTGCAAGAAGCAGACTATAGTGGCTACATCTTCTACTGAGGCAGAGTATGTTGCTGCTGCTAGTTGCTGTGGACAGGTTCTTTGGATGCAAAATCAGCTGTTGGATTATGGGTTCAACTTCATGAACACTAAGATCTTTATTGATAACCAAAGCACTATGTGCATTGTTAAAAATCCTGTTTATCATCAAAGGACAAAGCATATTGAGATTCGTCACCATTTCATAAGAGATGCTTATGAGAAGCATCTTATTCAGGTGATTAAGATTCATACTGATGACAATGTGGCTGATCTGCTGACCAAGGCTTTTGATGGACCAAGGTTTAAACATTTGGTGGTCCATATTGGGATGGTAAATCCCTAGATACTGAGTTTGAGGGGAGGTCAATGCCTAAGGGGAGGCTTTTTGTTGTAGAGTATATTCTTTTCTTTGGTTTTCTTTCTTTTCTTTTATGCTTCTTAGTTCCAAAAAAAAATTATATTGTGTGTGCTAACTTGTATGGTTTTGAGCAACATCTTGCAGGTACAGTGTTGGTGTTTACACCTACACATCAAATGGTATTCAACTCACCATGTCTTGCAGACAAGAAAGAGTTGGCTCACCATGAGGGTACAGCTCTGGTGTGAATGTCAAATCTGTTGATAGCTTTAATAGCATGCTCAAAGCTACAGGGTACTTCAACTCACCCATGGTTCATTTCTGAGAGTTGAAATGGTTATCAATTCACCATGGATGTAACCCTTTATGGGATCCAAAGAATTGGCTAGTCCACAAAAGTATGGTTTGTGGTAAAGACACTTGGTATCCATATTTGGTATTCAATTCACCAAGGTTTGCTGTAACCCAAGAATTGACTAGTCCTGAGCAAACGGCTAAAGGTAAAGACAAGTTAAATCCGTTTAAAGTTGCTGATTTACTAAAAATTAGATGGTTATCATTGTATCATGGTCTAACACACCTAAACATTGGCTACTCCAGTAGTGATGGCTATTGGTAAAGAGACATCGAATCCATTAATTTTCAATGATTCACCTCTCACAGGAGTTAACACACCTGGAAGTGATGAGAATAGTATGAAACTTAAAGTGATTTGATGTACATTTTGTCATAGTAGCAGTCAAGATCAAATAAATGACATGGTGACCAGCTTATTCTTTTGAAGATGAATTCCTATTGCTGCTGAAATATCGAAGTTGCTGCTGGAAGTTCCCAATGTTACTACTGGTTACTTACTGTTGCTGCTGCTCAATCGCAATCCTCAAGCCTGAGAAGTTAAAGCTCTATCAACTGGGAATCTTGCAAGCTAACCTAGTCAACTTCAAGATTAGGGGAGGATTGTTAGGATCTCTGAGAAATAAAGTTTTCTCATTGCTGCCGATAGTGAAGCTGGTTCCTGCTGATAGTTATCTGTTGCTGCTGCAGTTGGTTCCTGCCGATAGTTTATTTTCGTTTCTGCTGATAGTGTTTATTGCTGCGGATATTATTGTTAGTTATCCGTATGTTTAGAAAGTTTGTTAGATTTATTTTTAGAAGAGATCATGTTTATCTCTTCACATGTTTTCTTGTATGACGAGTTAGGGTTAGGGTTTCTTATTATTATAAAAGAAACATCCCGTCTATGAGTTTAAGACATCTTTGAACGACATTACAATATTCAATAACATAATTTCTTAGTTCATAACCGATCCATAGAGGATCATTGTCTTCTTAGATATTTTCTTCTTTACATTCTTGTTGTTTAGTTTCCGCATAAACGCAAGTCTTACTCCTAGAGATTCTTGTTTAACCAAGCTCTATCAAGCTCTGATACCTCTTGTAGGATCGAGTGCTTCTAGCTTGATAGAGCTTGGTTAAACAAGAATCTCTAGGAGTAAGACTTGCGTTTATGCGGAAACTAAACAACAAGAATGTAAAGAAGAAAATATCTAAGAAGACAATGATCCTCTATGGATCGGTTATGAACTAAGAAATTATGTTATTGAATATTGTAATGTCGTTCAAAGATGTCTTAAACTCATAGACGGGATGTTTCTTTTAGGGATAATTCTAAAAGTAGACCAAACACAAATGGGCGGTTCCCTATCTACCCTGAAATCCGAAAATAATTTTGTTGCCCAGGGCAACCGGCAATTTTTTGGGCAACTGAAGGATTTTCAGTGTATTTTTTGGGCAACAATCGCCATTTTTGGCAACTGGGGACATTTTTTGGGCAACCGGGGTATGGAATAGACCATTTGTTGTTTGGTCTATTTTGGTAATTATCCCTTAAACTCATAGACGGGATGTTTCTTTTATAATGATAAGAAACTCTAACCCTAACCCGTCATACAAGAAAACGTGTGAAGAGATAAACATGATCTCTTCTAAAAATAAATCTAACAAACTTTCTAAACATACGGATAACTAACAATAATATCCACAGCAATAAACACTATCAGCAGAAACAAAAATAAACTATCGGCAGGAACTAACTGCATCAGCAACAGATAACTATCAGCAGGAACCAGCTTCACTATCGGCAGCAATGAGAAAACTATATTTCTCAGAGATCCTAACATTTTTTTTTCTTTGGTTCGAACTCAAAACACTAAACAACCCATGAGTTGTGAAGTGTTTGTGGTGTTTGTTGGGATAATCTTGTACTTTTGTGTTCACTACAATCTTTTACATCATTTCCTAGTATCCTACGATTGATTTGGTGACTTTAGTTTGTGTTTTGAAGATTATTCTTAGTTGCGATTAGAGTCTCGGTAATATTTTTGTGGTTGCGATTTGAGTTGGGCTGGAAATTCTGAGTTGCGATTTGGTTTTCTTCTTGTCCTGCGATTTGGCATTTAACTAAAAAGGGAAAGAAGACAAATCGCAAGAAAGGGACATTTTTGTCTGGTTGCGGTTTGCGATTTGATGATTGCGACTTGAGGTTTACTGTTTGAAGCCTGTGATTTGAAATCGTTGCGATTTGAAGTCTTTGCGGTTTGAAGCCTACGATTTGAAACTCTTGCGATTTGCTCTTGTATTGTGGTTTGAAAAGTGTTGCGATTTGAGGGTTGCGATTTGAGCATTGAGATTTGACTAGTTGCTTCATTGCGATTTGCCCCAAATTTCCATTGTTTGCCTCAGATTCTTCACTGCGATTTGCTCTTATTTATTCATTGTGATTTGCTCAAGTCTCTACATTGCAATTTGACTCTTGACTTTGACTTGTTCATATCACTAAGTAAACTCAATACAACCAAACCCAATGACAACTTAATAACAATTCACCCTAAACTAACAAACAATCATTCATCTTAACATACAATCACTAATCATTATCGATCCAAACTCTCATCATAACACATTCAAGTAATCATATCACGGTTTATTCTTGATTTTTGTAAAATCCCGCGAAAGATTATATTTCTCGGTTTAAATCATAGAATTGTAAAAGCCCTTGCTTATTAACTTCGTGGCAAGCACTTCTTCTGATGACATTCAAGCTGCCGGGTCCGATACCCGCCCTCCTATGCTTGATAGGACGGATTATGAATCATGGGCACAATTTGTTCTCTGTTGGTCAATTTTGTGATTTTGATCTTGAAGTTGCTTTCAGAAAACACACATGTTTCGTCAGAGAATTGGATGGTGTTGATCTCCTTAAAGGCAGTCGTAGCACTAATCTATACACCATCTCTATTGAAGAAATGATGCGGTGCTCTCCTATTTGCTTGCTGTCAAAGGCCTCAAAGAACAAATCATGGCTTTGGCACCGTCGTTTAAATCACTTAAACTTCGGCACCATAAATGAACTTACTCGCAAGGATCTTGTTCAAGGTATGCCCAGATTGAAGTTTGAAAAAGATCATCTTTGTTCTGCTTGTCAACTGGGCAAAAGCAAGAAGCATACTCACAAACCCAAGTCTGTCAACACCATTATGGAAGCTCTTCACACCCTTCACATGGATCTATGCGGACCAATGAGAGTGCATAGTATAAATTGGAAGAAATATATTCTTGTGGTGGTCGACGACTACTCTCGGTTTACATGGGTGAAGTTTTTGAGAACCAAGGACGAGACTCCAGAGGTTATCATCAAACTTGTCAAACAGCTACAAGTAAGACTCAACAAAACCATCAGAATCATCCGCACAGACAATGGAACTGAGTTTGTTAACAAACAACTCATTCAATTTTATGAAAGTATTGGCATAACTCACCAGAAAAGTGTTCCACGCACTCCTCAGCAGAACGGGGTTGTTGAAAGACGAAATCGTACTCTTGTGGAAGCTGCACAAACCATGCTGATATTTTCCAAAGCACCGATGCTTCTTTGGGCGGAAGCAATGGCTACAGCTTGTTACACCCAAAACCGATCCTTGATACATACTCTTCACAACAAAACTCCATATGAGCTGATACATGGCAAGAAACCTGATCTTTCTTTTCTGCGAGTGTTCGGTGCTCTATGCTACCCTACAAATGACAGTCAGGATTTGGGAAAACTAAAGGCTAAAGCAGACATTGGATTCTTTGTTGGGTATGCATCAGATCGCAAGGGATACCAAATCTACAACAAACGAACCCGAAAAATTATGGAAACCATTCACGTGACATTCGATGAGTTGACTGAACAAATGGCTCCTGGGCACACAAGTTCCGGACCCGCACCTAATCTTTTGTCTCCTAGACCAATTAGTTCAGGTCTTGTACAGCGTCCCACTCCTGCAGTTCTTGATGTAACCCCTACGAGTGATGAGTTGAAGAATTTGTTTGATCCGATGTTTGATGAATACTTTGAGCCACCAACTGTTGATACTACATCTGAAGCTCCACCTTTACCTCCAGTTACTCATGCTCCAATTCCACACAACTCAGATGGTCCATCTGTATCTGTCTCAATTAGTCAAGATGCACCATCTGCCAGTCACTCACCATTATCATCGAATATTCAATCTCCTTCGGTACAACAAAGCTCTGCAGTTGATAATTCTTTAGATGTGAATCCTTTTGCTCCTGCTGATAATGCTCCGTTCGTGAACATATTTGCTCCTGAATCATCTACTGATGCATCTCCTTCAGGGGATCCTAACACGGCTACATCAGTTCCCTGTCCTCAACCACAAAACATCTCAGAAAATGGACAAATGATCATCCGATTGACAACATTATTAGAAATCCTTCTCGTCCAGTATCCACACGAAAACAACTTGCCACTGATGCCTTGTGGTGCTTTTATAATTCGGTACTATCAAAAGTCGAACCTAAAGACTTCAAGACTGCAATCTCGAAAGATTGTTGGTTCAACGCTATGCAAAAAGAAATTCACGAGTTCGATCGCTTGGAAGTATGGGAATTAGTACCACCTCCAGACTATGCTATGATTATAGCTCTTAAGTGGATCTTCAAAGTGAAACTTGATGAGTATGGTGACGTTCTGAAAAACAAGGCACGGCTAGTTGCAAAGGGATATTGTCAAGAATAGGGCATAGACTTTGAGGAATCATTCGCACCTGTTGCTCGAATTGAAGCTATCAGAATCTTCCTCGCTAATGCTGCTAGCAAGAACATGACAGTCTACCAAATGGATGTGAAGACTGCATTCTTAAATGGCAAGCTGAATGAAGTTGTCTATGTCAGTCAACCAGAAGGTTTTGTGGACCCTGATCATCCTAACTATGTCTACCGTCTGAAAAAGGCTCTCTATGGGCTTAAGCAGGCGCCTAGGGCATGGTACGATACATTGTCAAAGTTCCTTCTGGCAAACAAATTCTCCAAAGGCGTTGTTGATCCCACATTGTTCACTCGGAAAACAGGCAAACATTTACTTCATGTTCAAATCTATGTTGATGATATTATTTTTGCCTCGACCGACCCACTGGAATGTGATCGTTTTTCAAAAGAGATGAGCTCGAAATTTCAAATGTCAATGATGCGAAAAATGTCTTTCTTCTTAGGTTTACAAATTTCTCAAAGTCCCGGAGGCATTTTCATAAATCAATCTAAATATGCTAATGAAATATTAAAGAAATTTGGATTTGATTTATGTGACCCTGTTGACACTCCCATGGTGGAGAGAACAAAACTAGATCAGGACCTCTCTGGGATCCTGGTTGATCAAACTAAATACCGTAGTATGATTGGATCCTTGATGTATCTCACAGCCAGTAGGCCAGATCTTCTATTTGCTGTATGCATGTGTGCTCGGTATCAGGCTAAGCCTACCAAAAAGCACCTTGAAGCGGTAAAGCGGGTCTTTTGGTATCTCCAAGGAACCATTCACATGGGTCTCTGGTATTCGAAGGACACTGCCATGGAACTAACAGCCTATGCAGATGCTGACCATGCAGGGTGTCAAGATACTCGTCGAAGTACGTCGGGAGGTGCTCAATTTCTTGGAGAAAAGTTGGTGAGCTGGTCATCTAAAAAGTAAATGAGTACTTCCATGTCTTCCACAGAGGCTGAATACATCGCCATGTCTTCATGTTGTGCTCAAATCCTATGGATGAAATCCCAACTTTCAGACTATGGCTTTGTATACAACAAGATTCCTCTTTATTGTGACAACAAAAGTGCCATTGCTCTCTCCTGCAACAATGTCCAACACTCTAGATCAAAGCACATCGATATCCGACATCACTTCATTAGGGAACAGGTTGAAAAGGGTGTGGTTGAACTATACTTCGTGAGGACTGAGTACCAGCTGGCAGATATCTTTACTAAAGCACTTTCGAGAGAACGGTTCCAGTTTATTCTCCCGCGCCTTGGTATGAAGAGTCTGAAGCCAGAAACACTCAAAAGCCTTCAGGAAGAGACTGAGGAGTAATGGATTTGCCTCGTGTATCCTTTGTATATATTTTATACCAAAAAACAAAATACAAAAATATAAAACCAAGAAAAACCATAAAAATCAAAAAAATAGAAAATTCCAAAAATAGTTTTTCAAGGCATGTCTTCTGGTATCGATAACATTTACGGTCCTAGAAATGTCATTCAACAATGACACGGGTCTTTAAATGAAGTTCGAGCAGAAGTCCAAATTGTTTCTCAAAACATGCCTAGATGGATTGCTATTTTTTCAGATACACAACCCGTTTTTCAAAATGAGGAAAGCACGTCGCCAAAAAAACGGTTGTTCCTAACAATGGGTGATTAAGTTCTCCCGGGCATGGATTACTTTACATCCGTGCACCCTCAATCTAGTGTACGCTTTAGTGCATTATTTCCTGATTCAGAAGAGAACTCTTCTTTTACCAAAACAATTTTTTTTTCCATCTATGATTCTTCAGAAAAATAATTTCTATCTAAAATGGTGGTTTAAAACAGTGTTTGAAAATCAATCGAACTTAAAAAAAATCATAAAATTTGCCACTCAATCTATGACAAAAGGTTTAATTTTTCATAAAATTTTAAATTGATAATGGGTCATAGATTGAGGGGGAGAGTGAATTCAAATTTTATTTTAGATCATCAAATGGTATCTTTGTATGGTTCAAGTAATGAATAAATATGTGTTGTTATGTGTCAGAATATGAATCTTTTCATGAGTTTCTCGCTAAACTCCAAATCATTTATAAACTCATCATTTCTGACACTAACATTCTCCCTCATTGATTGAGGGGGAGCATAGTAATGTTCCATTATCAGTATATATTGAATCAGAACACATATTCTCCCATAATTTCTAACATACTTAAATCAATTGAGATCCCTAATCTCAAAAGGTTTGAAATTTTTGATCGGGGGAGAGAATGTGATTTAAATATGAAAACTGATAAAATGTGATCTTTTGGACTCAAGTGTAGGCTCTCTCATATGTGCTAAACTCTTTCGTATATCGATGCACATATTGAGGGGGACCGAATGATTTATGATGGTAATTGTGGAAGAATACCAAAGACCAACCATTTTATTTAATGTACTGGAGTTATAAGGATGGTAAGGTTAGGTATCAGTTCCCATGATCCAGCCAGAACCGGAGGGATCTTCCCAGGGACAATCCTCTAGTTAGAATAGAAGTCCTTAGGAACGATGAAAAAAGGAGAAAAGTGAGAATAAGGGAAGAGTGCCGACTGAGATGAAACTGGTACTGGAACAAACCCAACAAGGTGCTAGTAATGAAGTCTCGGTAAGCGCTGAAGGGGTTGAAGAATGAAAAAGAAATGTAAAGATAAAGGGTGAAAAGAAATAGCCCTCAAAATATTCAACCTTAGGGCAGAAACCGGGTTCAATTCATATGCTACTGGTTGTTACTAAGGTAACGCCGGTATTGAAGACAAGACGTCATGGACCCAGTGATGCACTGCACTAAACCTTCTAGCCACTCAAGTTCTCTTAAAAGGACTTGTTTCATTCTCATGGGGAACCCTGCATTATCTATCGACCACTCATTAAGAGTCATGTTGATATTGAACCAGGAGATACCACTCCAGCCTCCAACTACTAAATCAAAACGCACTATTGAGTCTAGAGCCAAGAGATCATCAATAAATCTCGCTAGGACACTAATAATTTATTCACTTGGGTTTTACACACTATGGAAACAAGTAAGATCTTAAGAGTCCTACGCATTATCCTCGTGGTATTGCCAGAACATCCGAGTGATACGTAAGTATTTACAATGAAGATGGAAATCCTTCTAGAGCAAACATCAAACAAGCTCTTAGTAGGTGACATGTGAGATCCTTCATGGATCAAACTAGTGACAACTGGAAAGAAACGACGGGGCGATTCGCATTTGAGTCAAACTTGTTCCAGGAGATGAATTGACAGATACTTTTGGAAAAACCTTTCGATGTGCTCAACAACTGTTTTCGAGCACATTGACTGCGCATAAATTTTCAAACAAAAGTATTAGTGATTGAAACATGATTTTGTTCACAAAAATTTTGTCGTATTACAAAACTCTTTATTTAGTAATACGAGAATGTTTTTCAAATCAATTTCTCATTAATCAGTGAATCCTAATTTGCTGATTCACTCACTCCGTGCTTTGTATACTTTGAGATGCTCCGGTTTGAGAACGGCTAGTACAGCTACGAAACCCTGTCAAGGAGATTCTTCGAAATTATACCTGATCACAGGCAGTATTTATACTGATCAACGGGGAACCGTGGTTCTTGCAACCCTATTCAACGAAAGTGAACAAAGACACTTTCGTGTGTTTATTGCTAACTGTTGTTTGCAGGAATACCCGACGATGGTAGCTAATGGCCAATGAGATGTCAATTCATAACCTCATGCTCACACTTCACGCTCACAATTAAAGAAATCTTGATAAGTGAAAGATCTACAACAATGCTACCGCAACTCTGATGCAAAGTTTCATGATCTAGAAAAGTGTGAGCATGCTGGTCCGATGGTCACTACTACACATGAAGGCAATGCTACAAAGGATGACTTGGAGATTTACAGTGTCTGATGATCTTAAAGAATGCTCAAAGATCACACAAGTCAAAGGAACATCAATCACAAGAACATTGCTTGAAGAACAAAGATCAATGACTTTGAAGAATCAAAGACAACGAGCTAGGAACTTAAATTCATATAATTGAATGCTAGAATTCAAATTGTAATTTCCGAGGTGACCTCACTTAGGGGGAGATTGTTAGGAATATAAATATTCACATGAAAGACTCGGTCACCCCGAGTATCTATTTAGCATTTAAGTAGCTCGTAGGCTTATTAGTTTTAGTTTAGTTATCGTATCATCATGGAGTCGGGTCGGGTCTTTACCCACTGTAAGCCCGTTCCATAGCCCATGTAGGGGTGGTTTAGAGTTTGTATATATACCCCTTTCCCACCAAGGGAAGGGGTTGGACCTTTCATTACTTTCAATCTAATACTTATCATTCTCTCTCTAAAAGGCTCCCACATTCTATCTCTAGAATTTAACCTTAAACATCAAAGTTCTCTTGTGTTATGATTATGATAACTCTACAGAGAGGGGTGCACGGCACGCACAAACCAATCACTAAGTCACATCATAATCACACCAATCACACCAAACGTATACCTAGGATGCATCCATACGCCCCCTGCAAAACAAAATACATATGCAAGTACTAGACTGTACATATATATACATAATGGCCATGAGCTCAAATCATACATAACAAAAGGTGACGTCGGGGATTAGTCACACCTCCACAGAAAGTGTCATGTCATTAGTGCCTCAATGACATGGCCATGGTACCTCCATGGCTAGTTAGCTCGGGCACTGAACAGAACTTATCATATCAAAGCATATCCATAATCATATCATATCCAAACAGATCATATCAATAGAACGGAATCATATCAGCGAATCACATCAAATGGATCATAACAGAGGAATCATAGCAAATGATCATATCGAATATAACAAAGTCAAAGATCGGGAAGTCATGAGAAAACACCCTTACTGAGAAAGGGTAGAATATCTGTACCTTAATCCGCAAATGAAACAATATCAGAAAACACATGGTTCGGAAGTTACTCCTTCTTCAGCGAATCTACATGAATTAATGATCATCTTATTATTTAAGAACCATTTCAAAAGTTATTACTGATTCATCACTTGTTGTTGAGTAGATTAACATATTAGGGTTTCTTTCTATTTTTAGAAACTTTCCATTTTTAGTAACTTTCCATATTTAGTAACTTCCCCGAATTAGTAACTTTTCGAATTAAGTGAGTTTCCCGAATTAAGTAACTTTCCCGAATTATAACTTTTAGAGTTATAAATGATAATTAAGTAAACTTAAAGACTTAATATGACCAACATTATAGCTCATGCTCTAATATGACAACTTATAATAGTTTAGGGTTTAAAGTGTCAGTATAGCAAAGTTTAGGGTCTAAAATGTAAATTATATAAATATATGACCAGATCTTACGTTTGTCAATTTCATGCACTTCCAATAAAGACCCATGCAACAAATCACTTCATTTATTTGCAAACACAACTCTACTTCAATTTAACCCGAGAAAAACCCTTTTGTGCACTTTCCTTATTCGACCCCTTTTTAACCCATACTTAACCAAACACTCACACATGAACTCACCCACTCATATATGTCTACACGACCATACTCTTTTCTCTTTTGAACCAAACCAAAACTGAACTCATTAGCCCCCCCGTTAACCATTTATACGAGACCAAAGACCACACAAAAACAACACCTTTCGAACCACCACACTCACCACATCGACCCTTGTTTTCCTTATGTGACAACCCTTAACTCGACACACATAACACCCTCTCGACCACACATACAAACGCACCCTTAATCAGCCCATTCGTCACAATACACCATTTTTTTGTCCGCATGAAATAACAACTCGACACATGAAATAACAAGACCAACAACCCTAGTTTTTCCCTTAAATTCGACCCTATTAATTACGACCAGACCATGCATGCACCAATAATGAAACACACCCTTTGCCATGAGTCTAACAAATAATTTAAACCATACGTACCACCTCACACATTCTACGCGACATATGTTTACTCATACACATATCAAACGTGAAATAAGAGGCACAACCATCACACAAAATTAACCTCATACCCAGCCATGCACGTACACGCATTCATAATGAAATGCAGTCACATATAACCATACCTAACCCATCCCTTCTTATCGAATTAAAACAATTACGCATGCCTCTTTATGTTTTTCTTTGGTTTCTTTCAGATCTCGTTTACATATATATCAAAACAGGTTCATTTACTTCAAACAGAAACAAGGATTTCTATATGCCTTTCATGATTTTATGTAGCTTATTCATATGTCCTTCGTATACTTATATCCCCATTCGTAAAATCATTTTTTGTGAAACGCAAGATTAAGCTACATGTTCCAAATAACCAGATTCATAAGTTTAAATATATACTGATTCGAATAGCACATTACAACTCGATGTCGACATATATGTGATCTATCATTTCATGCGTTAAACATTCATCATTTTATGTGACTTAGTATCATTTCATTTATATCCTCAAGCTACTGACAAAACAGAATAATCAGTTCTACATCTTAAAAAAAAATCCATATCAGCGTACATGTTTTATTATTTCATGCGACTCATCTACCATACTCATTCTCAATGTTAACAACACCAACGATTAAGTTTTCTATTCTTTATTCTTATTCGTGTTTAACATGTCGAGTACGAAAACACAAAGGAGATCAAAAGGGATACCTTGGTCGAATATAGAAGGAAATCGAAGGACAAGAACTAACTCCAAGACCTTTATCGAATCCAAATCAGTGCCACACCAAACTAATCACCACCCCACGACCACCTCAAAGAGTTGGACACCGAAAACCACCTTCGTAACGCCTTCTTCTTGGGAGAAATAAACTACCGCCACTTATGTGCAGGTTTAGGGTTTGATGTGTGTGAAAGAAATGTATATTCGGTTGTTAAGATGAGAACAAATGAGGGAAATATAATGGGAGAGGGTGCCAAGTATTGAGCTAAAATTTTGGAAGACCAAGCCTACCTTTTCAAATCTGATGTTATCTCTTTTCCCATGTTGTGCACAAACTTAATTATATTCAGCCCTTTTTCCATACTTGTTAGACCTATTATATTGTGTACACAAAATAATATACTTGCCCCTTTTATAACATTTTGAACATGTGATAAATATAGACTAGTTCCAACTTACTTGTAATGTGTGATATGCTTAGAATATAGTGTGTCGAATATATATACTCTTAGGTTATCTATTTCGTACTTTGTGATTTGAGTTCATAACGTATAATTCACTTAAAGTTATACTCGTATTCGAAAATTCAAATGTCGTCTCGTATTTCAGGTCGTTATAATTCTTCCCCTCTAAAAGAAAAATTTTTTCCTCGAAATTTGAAGTCGCAAAATTTAGACGGAGCCGTACCAAATCACGAACAGAAATGACAATAAGTAGCCTCATACTCGAAGAGGTTCTTCCAAAAGAATATTTACAAACGGAATAGTTTTATTTCTCATGACTCGATCCCGACAACTAGGATAGCCCCGGGCTCTACACAGAACACAAATCATAACAAATCTGATCCAACGAATACGAAACAATTAGGTTGCAGATGACAGTTGTAATCTCACAAAGGGATCATGAAACACATATACACACGAGGCAAATACGGAGGTAGTGCTAAACGATAAAACTTCATCAACTCTATCCAGATTCTGAACGAACTAAGGAACTTGCTAATAATCAGAAAACACCTACCGAATCATCAAACGTATCAAGAGTTTCACAAAGAGGTGGGTAACATATTCGTACCGACAATCAACTAAGCACATCTCAGAATATCAAAACATATCAGAAGGCATAACGTAATAGGTAGAATAATCATACGGATAAGAATGAATCTAAGGTCTAATCTATCACGAACTAAATCTTCCTTATATGCCAAAATGTCTAACGCTTCTGTACGAAAACATTATACGGAACACACAATTTCTCGGTCTAAAGTTTCAAAATTTCTCTGCCACAATGATAACTAATCCACTAGTCATTGTAATCAACTCCAGACCTTCACTAAACAGCTCCCTGACCTATTTTAACTAAAAGGTGTTCTTAATCTCTGTTCATACAAACACCGAAAAGAAAACTCTTATTACTTGCATGACATCTATCTTAGTGAGCAACTCATCCAAAACTAACACTTGTCACATTTCCTGCTCAACACATCATCCAAGCTCGAATAGTTGTTCTGCTTATCCATCAGTCTGGAGGTGCAAAGCATTACTAATCTTGAGTCTGGTTCCTCAAGCCTTCACTAGCTCTTCCTAGGAATGTGAAGTAGAAACGCGAATCTCTGACACGATCACTGTAGGTGCGCCATGTAGCTTGAATAATCTTCTGCCAAAAGAAATCTTTGCCAATATTCCAAGTGAGCCAAACTAGTCAAACGATCCACTGCAACTCAATTCGTGTTGTCTTTCCTAAATATGCAGGGAAATCCCGTTACAACGTCCTTGAAATTTTAATCCTACTTCTACATACGAACATCCTAAACTAAGGAAAACCACTTGTATGTTGATGCTGACTCTTGACTTGTTGACACGCTAACCACTTCACCACCAAGTAGTCACAATCGTCTTTATACCATTCCATCAAAATTCTGCTTTAAGTCTATATGCATAATAGTACAACTAAGATGGATAGAGCAATTAGAACTGTGTGCTTCAATCAAACTGTTGGAATATGAATAACATAACAACTTATTTAAACATATAAACATACATCAAGCACGCAGCGGAAAAACAAGATCTAAATACATGTAATTAGTTAACTAAAATAAAAAGAATACGCGTACCTTAGATTACTAGCTAAACAAGTAATCAATGTGATCAAGATCCGGTAAAACCCTAAGTTAGGGTTTAAGTATGTCGACTAAAGAACTAGTCGAATGGGCAAATCACACAAGCTAAAGTAAGCTTGATCTCCGATCTTGTACACACGTATTACTAGCGTCTCAATATGAAAAGCTAGGTTCTTGATCACGAAACAAACCAAACACTTTGTTGTAAAACTTGGAACGAAAATCCCTATGGATTAGGGAATGTCGACCGGTTAGACAAGAGGGGAGGAGAAGGAGAAGTTTGGCTTGCTTAGGGATTCAAGATTAGGGATTTATGAATACAAGGGATTGTATTTATAGACCCACTAAACTTACTCTCCAAGCTAGGGCAAAAATCCCTCCCCATTAGGGTGGGTCGGCCGAAAATCATAGCCCAATAGGATCTCTAGATCCTTCTTAGCTAGTTTCCTTATTTGCGTCTCCCTCTAATATTTAACGACCGTTAGTCACTTTCCGTTAAGTACTAACGTCCGTTAAGTGTTTATTTCGTGAAATGAATAATTAAATCATAACTTAATATATTAATTATTCAAACCATTGAAACTCATACGTAATGTGTGCAATCCCGAAGTCTCGTGTTCGAAACTGGTCATACGTATATTAATTTATATCCACAACTTTAATTGCTCCCACTTGGATATGCATTAATATAGTAATGACATTGGTTAGTCTAGCTTAACACCACAAATGCCCCCAGATCGACCCTGAGTATGGTTTCCTGGAAAAAAACCTTGTGATGATTAATCATCATACTTATCCTTTTGTTTCTAATACCGCGTTAACATGGATATGGATCTAAGTCATTCCATAATTAACTATTTAGTTTCTCGTTTATTAATAATTGATCAAGATTACCAAATCATCTGAACGTATTCCAGATAGCCTTTGGGCGTGCGCACGCAAACATCTTGTCAACCCTACGAGTGGCCAAGCAGTATTAAACTTCAAAACAAATTTGAAGGAACAAATCCTTTCTTGACTACGAGCATAACCCTTGAATTTTACATCACCTCTGAAAATAGCCCTTATAACTACCAGTTACGGATAGCGTTAGACTATCTTTCAGAAAATGAGCTACATTCTCGGCAGTTACCTGGTATCTCAAGTCTAGGGATAAATATTCATGCTTTACTTAATGGCAGGGATCCATAAAGTACAATCATGTGGTTGGGATCTGTCCTATATTCAATTTATCCAATATTGAATATCATGTGAATTTGGCATGCCTACGCATCAATATACTTAAGTATATTCTACCAACACTCACATTTGCCTTAATTCAATAATACTCCCATATTATTGATTGACAACGGGCTATTTAGAATAACATTAGTTATTCACAGATTTAAACATGCAGATATAGGATACAACATTATAAATGATAATAAACGTAACAAAATACTTTATTTCATTAAAATAACATTGTTTACATATCCTTTATCCAAATACTAACCACAGATTTACATGAAACAACTAGCTAAACGAAGACCAATGCCATTGGCATGTTGAGTAAGCTTTTCCTTAGGTAAAGCCTTCGTAAAAGGATCAGCCAGATTGTCATCTGTGTGAACTTTGAGTAAATTGATTTCACCTATTTTGACTTGTTCTTGAACATAGTGATATCTCCTAGGAAAGTGTCTGGCGCCCTTCATGACTCCAGGTTCAATGGCGAATGTGATTGCAGCAGAATTGTCGCAATACACATTTATAGGTAATTCAATTGATGGCATAACTCCAAGATCCGAAATGAATTTCCTTATCCAAACAGCTTCCATCGCAGCTTCTGATGCAGCAATATACTCAGCTTTTGTTGCAGACATAGCTATCGTACTCTGCTTTTTGCTCTTCCAGTCTACAGCTCCTCCATTGATGACAAAGACATAACCCATCTGAGACTTTGTATCATCTTTATCAGTTTGAAAGGACGCATCGCAGTAACCTGTAACATCAAGTTCTGCATCTGGATTTCCCCCATACACTAGAAACATTTCTCTTGTATTCCTTAAATACTTAATAATGTTCTTAACAGCATGTCAGTGAAGCTCACCTGGATTCTGTAGATAATGACTGGTCAAATTTTGTGCAAACGCCACATCTGGCCTTGTGCATCTCACTGCATACATGATAGATCCTACTGCCGAAGCATATGGAACTTTCTTCATGCATGCAATCTCTTCAGGAGTTTAAGCACATAGTTTGCTACTTAAGCCATGTTCTACTTGCATCGGCAAATATCCCTTCTTGTAATTTTGCATATTGAATCTCTTCAATATCTTATCAATGTAAGCACTTTGGCTTAATCCAATTAACCACTTAGATCTATCTTTGTAGATCTTGATTCCAAGGATGTAAGTTGCTTCTCCTAAATCCTTCATAGAAAAACATTTACTCAGATAAGACTTAACTTCATTAAGACTTGGTATATGATTTCCCATGATCAATATGTCATCGACATATAGGATCAGAAAAGTAGTATTACTCCCACTAGCTTTGTGGTATACACATGGCTCATCAATACTTTGAGTAAATCCAAACCTTTTGATTTCCTCATAAAATCTTTTATTCCATTGCCTAGATGTCTGCTTCAATCCATAAATGGATCTTTGAAGCTTGTATACACTCTCAGGAAATTGTGGATTCACAAACCCCTCAGGCTGCGCCATATAGATGTCTTCATCAAGGCGACCATTCAGGAAGGCGGTTTTGACATCCATATGTCAAATCTCATAGTCATAGTAAGCAGCTATGGCTATAAGAATCCTAATAGCTCTAATGTCAGCTACAGGAGAAAAGGTCTCCTCATACTCAACACCATATGTTTGGGTGAAGCCTTTAGCCACCAAACGAGCTTTATAGGTGTGTATCTTGCCATACATGTCCATTTTCTTTTTGAAGAGCCACTTACTCCCAACCACCTTAGCATTGGGAGGAAGGTCTACTTCAATCCAGACTTTGTTGTCTCTCATGGATTGCATTTCCCCATCCATAGCAACCTGTCATTTTCCTTTTCAGGACTATTAATGGCAGCCCTATAACTAGTAGGTTCATCTAGATCCCCTAGTATAGTTTCCTCACACTCTACGTTTAGGCATAGGCGTTCAGGAGCTTTTACAGATCTTGTAGATCTGCGAATGGGTACCACTTCAACTTTCGATGGAGGACCTAGACTTTCAGGTTCCACAGGAAGTGTGCTAGTGCTTTCAGAAGGTGACATATCTTCTTGATCATTTTCAAGATCATAAACTCTCCCACTGAATTCTTGAGATATGAGATTATCCTCAAGGAATTCGCCATACCTAGCCACGATGACTTTATTTTCTAGTGGAAAGTAAAAGTAGTAACCCTTTGTTTCCTTAGGTTATCCTAAGAAGATACACTTAACAGATCTTTGTTGGAGTTTATCTGGTGAGTCACGTTTAACAAACGCCTCACAAACCCAGACCTTTAAGTAAGAAAAGTTGGGAGCTTTTCTAGTCCATAATTCATATGGAGTCTTATCAACCTTCTTAGTTGGAATCCTATTCAACACGTGAACAGCAGTTTCAAGGGCATAGTCCCAAAAGGATAAGGAAAGAGTTGCCAGATTAAACATAGATCGTACCATATCTAGCAATGTACGATTTCTCCTTTCAGATACACCATTTTACTGTGGAGTATAAGGAGATGTGAGTTGCTGGACAATTCCACACTCAGCTAGATAATCTTTGTAAAAGATCGTTTAAGCCCATCTAGGATATGTTTTACAAACATCATTGTTGTGCACAGCGGAATTAACAAATAACAATAATGTTAAACAAGGTTTTATTTATTCAATCACGCTTCATTTTATTCAAAACTAAATAATAAACTAACAACTACTTACTAACAAACGTGTACACACACACGTTTCTATTAGACTCTCATTGAGAATTCTATGTTTTCTAGATATCTAATACTGCCGCCCTAACACCCTTTATAAATAGGGTTTACAAGAAAACCTAACTTTCACAAGAAGCTAGCTAAATTATTACATTTAGTCCCTGTTGTTTCACGTTTCTCCATTTATGCATATGTAGTTTTGTAATCATCAAATCTAATTCCCAACAATCTTCCCCTATTTGATATTATAAAACTATCTCCGTGAAACAATCTTCATTGCTTCCTTGAGGTCTTTTTGAACATGTCACCACACAAGATAAGCTGCAAATCAATCTTCTTCTCCTTTTTGTAATCATCTAATAGGGGTCTTCCATGCAACTTGAATCGAAACACTTCCCCTTAAGTGGTGCATGTAGATGGTTAAACATTTAATCAACAAGCTTCCCCTGAAACCAATATGTTTACCATCTCTTGAATCACGAACTCCGTAGGCTTTATGAAATGATCACTGATGAAGAAAACCGAGTATAACGAATTTGATGAAGAAGTTGAATTTCCCAAACTTGCGTCTTATATCTTGTACTATCCACGTGACTCCAAACTCATACTAGAAGTAGGTCGCAACCTCTTGATAAATCTTCAACTATATGAGACACTGAGCACTACAACGTAACTCCTTAAAGTGATAGCAAATGTGAGCATTAAGCACCCTAGTTTGTAGATCACACACCTTTGCTAGATTCATCAAGTCTTTGTCACCGCATTAACGAACAAACAAGTTATCTCCAAAGTGTAACACCCACTTTGAGATATGATAAGAACACGCACCTGTGAAACTCAACTACAACATCAAATGAGAAATATTCAATTTTCTTCTTCAAATAATCACCAAAACGAGCCATAAAATAAAGTTATGTTCGCGATCCAAAACTGCTCTAGCAGTACAAACAGCAACAAACTTTTCAACGAGCAGTATTAATTCCGAAGACCAGCAGTACAAATGAAACCAAGCAGTACTACTGCTAAGTAGCAGTACAAGTGAATGAAGCAGTATTACAATCAACATTCTACAGACAAGAATAACATTCGAAGAGCAGCTTAATCACCACAACCGAATTAATATACAGCAACCAGAATTAATATGACACTATAACCACGTATATACTACTGATTATAACCAATAAAGTGATCAATGCATATCATGATGTCGTAGTATCAATTAGAGGCCAAATCAACCACTTTAACTTAACGACAGAACTCCACTGAACAGAATTATGGTCGCTTACACCAAATCCACTTCACATTCATCAGCACCCAGTTAAAATCAAACTATACCTCAATTGTATAGTACTTGTTAGGGTAACCCCTAAAGTGACAAGCAGATCCCATCCTTATTCAATAGTGGCCCACAATTCACACACTTTAACTGAAAGACAAGCCTCATGCATATTATGGTCATTCCAACCACCACCTCACTTGCACTAGTCGAGTCATCACCCACGTGAAAACAATCTTCAATTACCACAATAGGTATTTAGGGTAACACCCCTACATTGAGCCCCTATTGTCAATTGCAACCCGTAAACCGACAGTACAGCGGTGCATCCATCATTAAAGCACCTATAGGGTGTTAGGATAACATCACCCTTCATAACAATCTTCATTTAACCACTACGAAAACAAAATAACACATCACCATTAATTCTCATCGACCGTAATTAACAGCGACAAACCATAAATATTACGAGGTAATCATATCAATCATCCACTCAATTAATTGACCCATTAATGTTTCAATCAGTGAAAAATGACTCACGTTTTACTTCCACATGAGTATTACACATTGGTCCCACATATCTTCAACGGGATGGGTTATAGAAGCCCCCCCCCCCCTATGATGTCTAATCATAGGGGATATTCCCTTTGTCCCCTTTGACTTTCAGTATAACACAGTTTTCTGTCAGTTTCTGTTCCGTATTTCTGACAGTTTTAAGCGTTTGACTTATTAAACTTTATATTTTCTGTTCCGCATTTTCAGGTTTATAGTTTTTTGATATAAACAAAATTATAAAAATATAAAAAAAATAAAAAAAAAATAAAAAAAAGTCAAAAAAACAGGGGGGGCTTGTATAACATTTTTTGGGGGGGCTTGGATAACATGGCCCATCTTCAACTCACAGCGACAATAAAGACCAATTTAATACTTTGACTGATCAGACCCATTTAATAATCAGACAAGACAATACCACCAACGATTCACCAATTAATAACGAAACAGTACGAGGCCAATCAGATCTGCTCTTTATCGATACCAAAACAAAAATAACGATTACCTCAAAAATTTTCTAAGATCTGCTGTTGTCGACAATAAACCTTTTCCAGATCTGCTCTTCTTCCTTCGAATCTGCTCCATCTCCAACAGTAACAACCTTGTAGATCCTAGATATCGAGAGCCACCCTCTCTGATACCAATTGTAAAAGATCGTTTAAGCCCATCTAGGATATGTTTTACAAACATCATTGTTGTGCACAGCGGAATTAACAAATAAAAATAATGTTAAACAAAGTTTTATTTATTCAAGCGCGCTTCATTTTATTCAAAACTAAATAATAAACTAACAACTACTTACTAACAAACGTGTACACACACACGTTTCTATTAGACTCTCATTGAGAATTCTATGTTTTCTAGATATCTAATACTGCCGCCCTAACACCCTTTATAAATAGGGTTTACAAGAAAACCTAACTTTCACAAGAAGCTAACTAAATTATTACATTTAGTCCCTGTTGTTTCACGTTTCTCCATTTATGCATATGTAGTTTTGTAATCATCAAATCTAATTCCCAACAATCTTTAAACTCTTGACTTAAATATTCACCACCTCTATCGGATCGAAGAGCCTTAATATTCTTACCGAGTTGTAATTCTACTTCACTTTTAAAGACCTTGAATGTCTCAAAGACTTCATGTTTATGTTTAAGTAAATAAACATAACCATAACGACTATAGTCATCCGTGAAGGTCAAGAAGTAGCTAGCACCGCGTTTTGACACATGTCTAAGTGGACCACATACATCATTGTGTATTAATCCAAGTAGATCCGTTGCCCTTTCCATTTGATATGAAAAAGGTTTCCCTTTCATCTTCCCAGATATGCAAGATTCGCATTTATCAAATGAATCATCATTGATATTTTGCAAAAGCCCATCATGTTGCAGCTTTTCCATGCGTTTCTTGCCTATATGTGCAAGACGACAGTGCCAAAGATAAGACGAATCCAAGTTTGACTTGATTCTCTTATTTCTAATGCTATACACAGAATTATTTCCATTGGACACATGATTCTCCATGTCAATTTCAAACACACCATTTATTGGAATTGCATTAAAGTAAAAAAACATTATTTAAAGAAACCGAAATTCCATTATCATTAAATGTGTGAACGAAACCATTATCCTTTAACAAAGAAACTGAAACAACACCCCTAATAATAGAGGGTGCAAAATGACAATTATTCAAAACTAGTATTAATCCCGAAGGTAAAACTAAATCGAATGTCCCTATGGCTTCAACTGCTGCACGTATGCCATTGCCCACGTATAAGTAGCTTTCTCCATAGTTCAGCTTCTTTGCTCCTCTAAGCCCCTGCGATGTATTACAAATGTGAGTACCACATCCTGTATCATATATCCAGGCATTTTGCTTATGAGGAAAAGAAATTAATTCAATCATAAAAATACCTGAAGTGCTGGCGACATTCCCAGCCTTCTTATTTTTATTCGCACGACACTCCTCTAGCAGCAATGGACAATCCCTCTTCCAATGTCCAGGAGTGTTGCAGTGGTGACAAGCAGCCAAATCCTTCTTGGGATGATCCTTCTTATTAGGAGGATTCTGCTTCTTAGGCTTCTGCTGATAGGTCACAATCTGTTTGCCCTTGTCAGCTTTAGCTTTCCCCTTCTTGTTCGCGTGCTGCGGTTTGTTGGGCTTAGTAATCCTACCACCTTTTATTGCCATTACAGCAGGTGTAGGTGCCTTCTTTGACAATCCTTTCTCAAAGTCAATAAGCATTGCATGTAAATCACTTATTGTCTTCCCCGTGCAATGCATATTGAAGTTGCGCACAAAATCACCAAACAACTCCTCATTTAGGGATCGATTGATGAGGCCAACTTGTACATCTTGCACGTAACCACATCCGAGTACATCCAATTGGTCCAAATAACCTTTCATTTCCAATACATGGGCACTCACGGGTTTACTAGCATCCTGCTTACACTTGGCCAGAGAATCTAATACATCATATAACTCTGCCATTGGTGGTTTCTCAAATATACGTTGGAGTTCATTGAGCATGTCCATGGGACCATAGTTCTCAAATTGCTTTTGCAATTGAGTATCCATCCCAGATAACATGAGACAAGCCACATCATTGTGCTTCTCATAATCAATGTTGTACTCTTCATGTTCAGCATTAGAAGCAGTACCCGCAGGAGCTGTAGGAAGAGGCTTACTAAGATATTCAAATCTTTTGGCCATTCTAAGAACAATCCTCAAAGAACGGTACCAATCATTTAAATTCTTTGTCCCAGTCAACTTTTCTCTTTCAATCATAGATTTGAAAGCAAAACTCATGTTGTTCATGTTAGTGTTTTCGGGTTGGGCCATTTCTACAGAAAAAGTTCAAAAGTTAGTACTTTCGATAATTAAATTTTTCAAGAAAATTAAACACCCATGGTAAATAACATTTAACCATTTAATTTTCACTGAAAACTAGGATCCAAATTGACATCGTTTCATCACATCAGCTTTGGCTGCTAGTAATGAAAGTACTCAATAAGGTACGAGTCGAACTCAATTGCCAATATCAAATTGCAACTCCTAGAATCATGGGACTTACATATTTTGCCAACCTCAGTTGCAAATGTAAGCATGTTTCATCCCCATTCTTTATGCCTTGACGTCGTTTCATTACATCAGCTTTGGCTGCTAGTAATGAAAGTACTCAATTAAGTTAACCAACTTAAGAAACTGTAAATTACCATAATTTCATCACATCAGCTTTGGCTACTAGTAATGAAAGCATGTAATTTACCCTTTGATTACCATCCTTTTGATTATTACATCAGCTTTGTCTGCTAGTAATGAAAGAATATAATCTTAGGTGTTTCTGTTTCATTGGATGGCATATAACTTAAATTTTAAGGGTATTTTCTTTTTATGTGTGTAATCAAAATATGTACAAAGATGTCATGCATTCATCTTTGTATCATATGTTTCATAAAACTCTTACTCATTAGTTTTTAACTAAGCTTAAATCATCAAAATTTTAATTGATGGCGTTGAGAAACTTACAACATTGCCTTAAGATGCTTCGTACGTTTTCATGGTTGTAGTTGGTAAGTCTAATATTGACGCACAAGCCAGCGGAGAGACATAATGGAGTCTCTTTAAGGCCACAATTTAATGCGAAACCAACCTTATACCCACTTTATAGTTTGTCAATCTTAGGTCCGCCTTTCGACCACTTTTGTACAGTCGCATCAATCAATTAAAAATTTATGATTTTTCTAGCTTAAAACCATGTTACACCATTATTAAGTCAAGTTTATTTTCTATTAGAAAAATTACCCTTTTGTTTACAATCATGTCAAATACATATTTAAACAAATGCGCAATTAATAATAAAAAAATAAACAACTTGAATAATGAACATGCTAAGTAAATCAATTAATATGTATGTATTGATCTTAAGACTCCCATTGGTTTTCGAGCTAGGTACCAATGGACCACATACACCAATTACTTGGTTGCGTAAGTCTCACGATTAATATATACATAAACACACATAACTGATTAAATACACGATTAATATGGGGTCTTTCCCAATTTTAGGTCTTCCCTAAAAACCTAATTAATTAATTTTAGTAATTTTAATTTGTCCAACATTTTAATTACTAAAACCCTAATTAATTAATAATCGCATACACATAGCATGTAGAACATGTAAAAATTAACATCAATTTTTCATGACAAAGCATGCATGTTTTTGTCATGGATTCCTCATATTGCACTTATTATCATGTTAAACATATAATCAAGTCAATTTATACGCATATTCAATTAATGACATAATCATGTACTCATTAATTAACACATAAAATTTTACATGCAAACTAGGGTTTCTACAAGTTTTATCAAAACTAAAACCCAAATTATAATATTTTAGGGTAATCGACCCAAAATAAAAAAAATTACGGTTTGCTAATTATAAAACCCTAGAACACCAAAAGCATGTATTTAATCACAAAGATTCAATTTTTATGTGTTTTTTAGTAATTAATTACAACGTATTAATGAGCTCTTGATGCCACTGCTGGAATATGAATAACATAACAACTTATTTAAACATATAAACATACATCAAGCACGCAGCGGAAAAACAAGATCTAAATACATGTAATTAATTAACTAAAATAAAAGGAATACGCGTACCTTAGATTACTAGCTAAACAAGTAATCAGTGTGATCAAGATCCGGTAAAACCCTTAGTTAGGGTTTAAGTATGTCGACTAAAGAACTAGTCGAATAGGCAAATCACACAAGCTAAAGTAAGCTTGATCTCCGATCTTGTACACACGTATTACTAGCGTCTCAATGTGAAAAGCTAGGTTCTTGATCACGAAACAAACCAAACACTTAGTTGTAAAACTTGGATCGAAAATCCCTATGGATTAGGGAATGTCGACCAGTTAGACAAGAGGGGAGGAGAAGGAGAAGTTTAGCTTGCTTAGGGATTCAAGATTAGGGATTTATTAATACAAGGGATTGTATTTATAGACCCACTAAACTTCTTCTCCAAGCTAGGGCAAAAATCCCTCCCCATTAGGGTGGGTCGGCCGAAAATCATAGCCCAAGATGATCTCTAGATCCTTCTTAGCTAATTTCCTTATTTGCGTCTCCCTCCAATATTTAACGACCGTTAGTCACTTTCCGTTAAGTACTAACGTCCGTTAAGTGTTTATTTCGTGAAATGAATAATTAAATCATAACTTAATATAATAATTATTCAAACCATTGAAACTCATACGTAATGTGTGCAATCCCGAAGTCTCGTGTTCGAAACTGGTCATACGTATATTAATTTATATCCACAACTTTAACACAAACCGCCTCCTTCAAGTCTTCTAACATACGTCATCTTCCACCGTCTTGCTCCTGAGCTTCTTTATGTCTGCTACCAATCACTCCAAAGTCATGCATCGGATAGTTCACCTCCTACGGTTCTAGCTGTAATACTAATCAGCTTCCACAACTCAATACACAACCTCATACTATGATCATTATTCTCTATGAATAAAACTGAAGTACACCATGGATACACACTCAGACGGATAAAACCACTTCAAAAAGCTGGTCCTTCAATTCTTTCCATTCAACTGATGCCATAAGATACGGAGTTTCAGAATTAGGCAAAACGTTGCTCTTATACGGATAGGGTTTCTGAATCAACTTACTGATCTCAGGCACTGCTCAAGATCTCCTATGATCCCAATAAGTTCAAGTTATATGATGTAACTATTATTACGTTGGCCAGGCGTCATAATACTTGCATCATATACACATGCCTTTATTACAATCACATTCTACCTCGAGTCGTGACTAAAAAAATTCTCATAACCAGATCAAAACAAATTCACGCTCAGATGGAAATCTTGAAAGTTCATCAAGGAATACATCGCGAAATTTCAAACAACCAAATAACTCTCTAGGAGAGTTTCATCGAACGAAGTACCTTCACAACCGTGAGGGATTAACGCACGAGTTTTTCAAAGAAAAGGTGATCATAATTGTTTACTAGATTGGGAACCATGGTACAGAGTTTGAGTTTCTCAAATCGCTACAGATGACAAATCTAATATGACCGTTGTTAGCATCCCGATGCTAAGTCAACAAATCCATATTCAGAATAATATCGAATCAAACATTCCCAAAGGAAACTGATTAGCAGAACGAAACTTATCTTCAAGTATCTTCAAAACGTACTGGACAATTTCAAAACTTGTGATGGAAAATCACAAGATTTTTCGTAGGAATAGAACTAAGTATAGCAATTTCTAATAGTAGAGGGGGAACTTTAATATGCTTAGCAAGAGCAAAAGAAACCACAGAATGTGTCGAACACATCGGATTCATACATATACGAATTTTCTGAACGGACAAAAGGCATCTAAACGAATAACAAACGAATCCAAGATCGAAGTTCGAAAGAATGTGATAATCTCATAAAGTGAAACCTGAAAGGCACTACTACAAAATTCTCACAGCATTCTAAATTTATTTAATCACTGAACTTATGTTGCGTATCTTGCTAAATTTTCTAAATCTCCGGAACGAATAATCTTATAAAGGCTTAACTGAAATCAGAGGCATAAATCAGAGTGATGCGGAAGAAAGATAACTAACCAATGCCTTATCGCATAATCTACCCAATCCTCACCGGTCATAACTAAAGTTTCTGCAGGGAAAACCTAAGGCAAAATTTCAAGGGTTGTTCCATAAGCTCCTACAGTGCAACCTAAGGGTCTAAATCTTCACAGGCCATAACTTATGTACTACAAGTCACAGCCTGCGCTCTGATACCATAAATGTAACACCCCAACCTGACAAGTAGGGGTGCAAACTCGCGAGCTACTCGAGCTCGACTCGATAAAAAGCTCGAAACCAGCCGAGCCTTGTTGAGCTCGAGCCGAGCACAAGCCTGAAAATCAACTCGTTTACTTTATCGAGCCCGAGCTCGAGCTTCGCTTATCAAGCTCGAGTAGGCTCGTCGAGCCTTATCGAGCTTCGCTTATCGAGCATATTTGGACATATATTTAGATTATTAAGCCGAGCTTTGTCGAGCTTTGTCGAGTAGGCTTGTGAAAAACATCTTTTTTTGTTACTCGAGCCGAGCTTTGTCGAGCTCGAGCCGAGCTCGAGCTTTGTGAAAAGTTTACGAGTTGAGCTCGAGCTCGAAAATAAAGGCTCAGCTCGAAAAAAACCTGACGCTCGAGCTCGAGTATAGTAAAGCTCGGGCTCGGCTCGGCTCGTTTGCACCCCTACTGACAAGGGTCAAAATGCCACATTATGGTGTCAATCAGAACATACAAACGCAAGCGGAATACTTATAAACATAAAGATTACAAAGGTGTTCTAAGATAACAATAAAATACTAATACTAAACATGATGAGTTCCAAACTGAAATACAATATCCAAGCTCAAATCTAACTGAAGGTAAGTCCAAGTCTACTCCAAAAGCAAATGGCGTCTAATGTCAGGGTAGTCCACTAAGAGCTCCTATGCACTCTTCACTCAAACCCAGCTTCCAACCTAAAACCTGTCGCAGGAAAAGAAATGCGGCTGAGCTTAAAGAGCCTAGTGAACAGATATATATATATATATATATATATATATATATACAAAACTGATAGGTAATAAGCATAAGTGAAGGAAGATAGATCATACGAATCAAAGGTATAGATATTATAAGTCAAATGAAATGGAGAAATAATATAATACGAATCAGATAATCATAATGAGTCAAAGAATCAAATAGGAAAGGTAACGAACGCGTCTAAACGAGACACTCGAATAGACCAAAGAATCACATATACAGGATAGCCATGAGCCTGTCTAAACGAGACACTCGAATAGACCACATATCACATCATCTAAGAAATCATAATGTACAAGGAAGGGAGACCTCTCAAGTACCAGAAGTGAGGGGGTGCACGACAGGCACAAACCAATCACTAAGTCACATCATAATCACACCAATCACACGAAACGTATACCTAGGATGCATCCATACGCCCCCTACAAAACAAAATACATATGCAAGTACTAGACTGTACATATATATACATAATCGCCATGAGCTCAAATCATACATAACAAAAGGGGACGCCGTGGATCAATCACACCTCCACAGAAAGTGTCATGCCATTGGTGCCTCAATGACATGACCATGGTACTTCCATGGCTAGTTAGCTCGGGCACTGAACATAACATATCATATCAAAGCATATCCACAATCATATCATATCCAAACAGATCATATCAATAGAACGGAATCATATCAGCGAATCATATCAAATGGATCATAACAGAGGAATCATAGCAAAGGATCATATCGAATGTAGCAAAGTCAAAGATCGGGATGTCATGAGATAACACCCTTACTGAGAAAGGGTAGAATATATGTACCTTAATCCGCAAATAAAACCATATGAGAAAACACATGGATCGGAAGTTACTCCTTCTTCAGCGAATCTACACGAATTAATGATCATCTTATTATTTAAGAACCATTTCATAAGTTATTACTGATTCATCACTTGTTGTTGAGCAGATTAACATATTAGGGTTTCTTTCTATTTTTAGAAACTTTCCATTTTTAGTAACTTTCCATATTTAGTAACTTCCCCGAATTAGTAACTTTCCTAATTAAGTAAATTTCCCAAATTATAACTTTTAGGGTTATAAATGACAATTAAGTAAACTTAAAGACTTAATATTACCAACATTATAGTTCAGGGTCTAATATGACAACTTATAATAGTTTATGGTTTAAAGGGTCTGTATAGCAAAGTTCAGGGTCTAAAATGTAAATTATATAAATATATGACCAGCTCTTATGTTTTTCAATTTCACGCACTTCCAATAAAGACCCATGCAACAAATCACTTCATTTATTTGCAAACACAACTCTACTTCAATTTAACCCGAGAAAAACCCTTTTGTGCACTTTCCTTATTCAACCCCTTTTTAACCCATACTTAACCAAACACTCACACATGAACACACCCACTCATATATGTCTACACGACCACACTCTTTTCTCTTTTGAACCAAACCAAAACTGACCTCATTAGCCCCCCCCCCCCCCGTTAACCATTTATACAAGACCAAAGACCACACAAAAACAACACCTTTCGAACTACCACACTCACCACATCGACCCTTGTTTTCCTTATGTGACAACCCTTAACTCGACACATATAACACCCTCTCGACCACACATACAAACGCACCCTTAATCAGCCCATTCGTCACAACACACCATTTTTTTGTCCACATGAAATAACAACTCAACACATGAAATAACAAGACCAGCAACCCTAGTTTTTCCCTTACGTTCGACCCTATTAATTACGACCAGACCATGCATGCACCAATAATGAAACATACACTTTGCCATTAGTCTAACATATAATTTAAACCACACGTATCACCTTCACACATTCTACTCGACATATGTTTACTCACACACATATCAAACATGAAATAAGAGGCACAACCATCACACAACTTTAACCTCATACCCAGCCATGCACGTACACCCATTCATAATGAAATGCAGTCACATATAACCATACTGATTCGCGAAAATCAATACGAGTGTATTTCCAAGGAAACACAAGTGAAGTATGTGTAACCCGGGTCGTTATCCCCAACAAAGGTTAGAATAGAATTTGTGATTCAGTTCGTGATTGTGTGTGATGAATAGTGAATAAATTGAGATTTTTGGATTTTAAACTAAGATTGATAAACAATACTAAAAACAACTTAAACGGCAAGTAAAACAATAATCTAAAGCACATATAGCTAAAAACGTAAAGGAAACCTAAAAACGTGAATTATAGTAAACGGGAATTTGATAAATCAAGCAAAGTATAATCTAAGTGAACTAACTATCTCAGAAAAAGCCATAATGATCAGAACAGTGGGCTATTTTAAGGAAACAAGCAAAAGTGGATAAGCTAATGACTGTTAAGCTCAATTTAAGCTAAATTAAAACTGAAAAAGCTAATATAAGCTAAAAGGAAACTTGAATAAGCTGAATTAAGCTAAGTATGATCTGAATTAACCAAGAAATCCAGAATAATCCACAAACCAAAGCAGAAAAGCATTTATCCTAAATAAGCAGATGCAACAGTTGTGCAGGCTCAAATTTAGCTTACTGGGGTGGTTTAGCAAATGAGAAAAAGCTGTCTAAAGCTTATTAAAAAATATATAAAAAATGTGGACTAAGTGCACTAGCAACCCAAGATTATTAGTACCAAGTTTGAGCTTAAAAGGGCTTATAATGAAGAAATGAAAAATGAAAAACTAAGGCTGATCTGAGCAATAATTATGAAAAAAGTTCAGAATTTGCAGCTGAGAAAAAGCTGTTAAAAAGCTAATAGAAAAATTCAAAAAAAATGTGTACTAAGTGCACTAGCAACCCAAGATTATCAGTACCAAGTTTGAGCTTAAAAGGGCTTATAATGAAGAAATGAAAAATGAAAAACATAGGCTGAATTGGGCATTTATGGGTGATGCAGGACAGTTTAAGGCTACTGAGGCAACTTAAAAGCTATGGATTAAGCTCTAATAAGCTAAGATAAGTACTGAAAACTAGGAACAAGCTAAGAACTATAGGTAAACAACTTGAAACAAGAAAATCAGGTATTGAAAATAGGAAATAAGCGCCTTATATGATGTAAGAAAGCTGATTCAGACCTACAAAGATGGACCTGAGGTAACTGTTTTATCCAAAATGGCTTACTCAACTCTTATAAATATGGCCTGAGTACTCAAGAGAAACACAAAAGTAGCAAAATCCATGCCTCAAACTGCTTATCTCATAAATAAGCCAATTAAGCACTGTACACTTCAAAATTCACACTATCAACTAAGAACATGCAAATCCACTAGATTCACCTTAAAACTACTGAATAACAGCTAATATCACTTAAATATAGCTAATCTAAGTTCAGAAAATAGCAATTGAACAGTAACTAGCCTTTTTGATTCATTTTGCCACTATTCCAAACACCCCTTACATATTGACTTTTTTTATTTCTAAACTAAGTGGACCAAATTAAACTAAGTTTTCTGAAAACAGATGATTATCCAACCATGTTGAAACTTAAAAAGCACTAATTAACCTCCAATAAGCACTACATTAAGCAAATAAGCAGTTTGACTTTGTTTAACTTTTTGATGTTTTTTGGAATTAAGACTGATTTGAACCAAATTACCTTTAACAAGGGTTATGATAAGCTTGAATGAGCTTATGAAACAGAAAATGAAGCTTTTCAACCAACTTACATTAACTTAAAACTGAATTAAGATCGAATTTGAATTATATTAAAATTGAACAGTACAAGCTTTGAAAAGTAAATTAAGACTAAATTTAAAGTTACAATACTTGAAATAAGAAAAGACAGAATTTCAAAGGGCAATAAGCTTAAAAACATAAATAAGCATAAATTACACTACGAAATTGGTCTAAAAGCAGTGACAAAATCATCTGTGCGTGTGAGTTCTTGTATTAATAGCTTCTGAAAAGTCTCTCTCTCATCAATTCCTAGCCTTTGTATCACTTTAAGTCAATCTCAGCCTTCAAATGGGTTTTTGGCGCCCAATTGTGTACCTGGATTGCCAGAGTGGAAATGGTAACTTGTGACTGAGGTTGCGCATGGAGGGGAAATAGGGTGGCTGGAGCAGAGGTTGTCTTGGGAGCAGGGGGGGACATGGATGTCTGGGTTTGCTTTTGGCTGAAAAAAAGATAAAGGGGAGAAGGTGGGGTTGACTGGTATTTGACCCAGGGATTATTAATAAAAGGGGTGGATTGAACTGATGATGGGATTGGGCTGGGATTATGTGTTGGGTTGGGTTTTTTTTAGTTAAGATCCGGTTTGTAGTAGTTTAGGATTAGACTTGGATTTAGTTTTAACTTTAGGGACCAACTTTGCCAATTCTATAAATTCAGGGACCATTTGTGCCAATTCTTAAAAATATTTCCAAGGACCATTTTTGACATTTTGATATTCTTGAGGGTTGACTTTTGACAACTTGAGCAATATCTTGGTACAAACTTGAAATTCCTTTCCCGGCTTCGGCTTTTGACGACTTTCCAATCTCGTGCTCGGTTTTGTCCATTTTGTAATCGTTTTTATCCGTTTCTCACATATCCGTACCTGCACATGCATAAACACAAAAACACAATATATTTGACATATTTGGTTAGTTTTTGGTCTATTTGGTCCATTTTCTTAGGTAAAAGGTATGTGTAATTTAACACATACCAATACCTAACCCATCCCTTCTTATCGAATTAAAACAATTACGCATGCCTCTTTATGTTTTTCTTAGGTTTCTTCCAGATCTTGTTTACATATATATCAAAACAGGTTCATTTACTTCGAAAAGAAACATGGATTTCTATATGCCTTTCATGATTTTATGTAGCTTATTCATATGTCGTTCGTGTACTTATATCCCCATTCGTATAATCATGTTTTATGAAACGTAAGATTAAGCCACATGTTCCAAATAACCAGATTCATAAGTTTAAATATATACTGACTCAATAGCACATTACAACTCGATGTCGACATACATGTGATCCATCATTTCATGCATTAAACATTCATCATTTTATGTGACTTAGTATCATTTCATTTGCATCCTCATGCTACTGACGAAACAGAAGAATCAGTTTTACATCTTAAAAACAAATCCATATCAGCGTACATGTTTTATTATTTCATGCGAATCATATACCATACTCATTCTCATTGTTAACAACACCAAAGATTAAGTTTTCTATTCATTATTCTTATTCGTGTTTAACGTGTCGAGTACAAAAAAACAAAGGTGATCAAAAGGGATACCTTGGTCGAATATAGAAGGAAATTGAAGGACAAGAACTAACTTCACGACCTTTATCGAATCCAAATCCGTGCTACACCAAACTAATCACCACCCCACGACCACCTCAAAGAATTGGAACATCGAAAACCACCTTCGTAACGCCTTTTTCTTGGGAGAAATAAACTTCCGCCACTTATGTGCAGGTTTAGGGTTTGATGTGTGTGAAAGAAATGTATATTCGGTTGTTAAGATGAGAACAAATGAGGGAAATATAATGGGAGAGGGTGCCGAGTATTGAGCTAAAATTTTGGAAGACCAAGCCTACCTTTTCAAATCTAATGTTATCTCTTTTACCATGTTGTGCACAAACTTAATTATATTCAGCCTTTTTTCCATACTTGTTAGGCGTATTATATAGTGTACACAAAATAATATACTTGCCCTTTTATAACATTTTGAACACGTGATAAATATAGACTAGTTCCAACTTACTTGTAATGTGTGATATGCTTAGAATATAGTGTGTCGAATATATATACTCTTAGGTTATCTATTTCATACTTTGTGATTTGAGTTCATAACGTATAATTCACTTAAAGTTATACTCGTATTCGAAAATTCAAATGTCGTCTCGTATTTCAGGTCGTTATATAAACTTAAGCTAGCATATTAGATAGAAGAAAAGATAAACAAGTAATCAAACAACACATAGATATATTGAATGATTAAACGAATAACTTATCTTCAATTGAACATGGATAAAAAAGGCTGAAAAAGCCCTAAAAAAGCTATGAAAATCATCTAGGGTTTTGTCCTCCAAAGTGTTACACATTACAATGAAAAATTGCGAAAGTATATATAGTTTTACAACTCAGACAGCGTCACCTTATAGGTCGTGACGCCGTCAGATCGCCGTGTTTAGGGTTTCGTCTTGTGCAAGTCGCTGTTCTGACGGCGTCAGGAATACCTTGAGGCCGTCACTTGTTAATTCTTCTGGGCCGTCTCTTGTTAGCTTAAAACGTGACTCCCATATCCAATTTGTACCTGACGGCGTCAGGTTGTAGAATCTTCAAATTCCTCTGAAGCGTCACTTGATAAACTTGAACCAAAAATCCAGCTTCATAAATAAGGGACGACGTCACGTTGTAGCTTGTGACGTCGTCAGATCTCCAAGTCTGACATTTTTTTCGTGACTTCGTCGTTTTCTTCACTTTTTCGTCCAAATACGTCCAAAAAGTGCCAATTTCTAGAATTCTCGTCCCAAGTACCTAAAATACAAAAAGAAACTATTTGAGACAATATTTGATCATATTTATACGATTTTGGGCTTAAATAACCCCTTAAAAAGGTACCAAATAAATCCTTATCAAATATTCCTACATTTGGGATTTGCTTGTTCTCAAGCAAATGAGCTTTTATACGAATCAAAATATAAGTTATGGGTCATTTAACATTAATATAAAAGTAATTTCAACACATGATCATTCCACGTTAGTCAAAATAAGCATGGAAATTATATACTAGTACCTCTCACAAAGTGTTTGGATTCTCACATCTCTCGGGTGTATAAAGTTATATAACATGAATGGAAACGGGAAAATATAACACTCTCTACCTGTCATAGCACATAGATTACCATAGGCTTGGGAAAGGATCAAACCTCCACCACTTTGGCGTAAGCAACTAGGATAAACTATAAAAGAGGGCTTTTCAAGGGTTGTAACGTTAGGTGTAAGGGTATGAAAAACACGGTTTGTTGGATATAGGGAAATTTACTGGTGGCATGTCAATTATCTTGGTCAATTACATGTACAAGCCAAGACTCGACTCAACTCGCTAACTACTAACTCTTTTTGTATTTTTCTTGACACTTTTCTTGACTTAAACAAAAATAAAAGAAACGGGATCGTAGTCCGTATGATTTTTTCTCTTGTCTTTTTCTCTTTATTTTTTCTTTTTATCATTTCTTTTCTTTTTTTTTCATACACTCTTGCCCTACCATCCAAAATAATACATCAAAGGGATATTGCAACCTCCATACACTTGAACTTTTACTTACATTACACATAACTAACTAATGACCCGAATTAAGAAAATCAAAACACATGGAGTACTTTAAACATTAACGCACATATGGGGGTAATACCGTGACATTCTTCCCCATTACTCCATAACAACTATTACTTTACCCATGAGTCCCAATCATCCCAAAATTGTATTTACAAGATATGACTCGACTTAGCAACCATGTAACCAATTAGACAATTGACAAAGGGTTTAACAAATATGTTGTAACAATAATGCACTAAAAATGAGCGCATACAAGGAAGGCTAAGGCGATTTGGGTGTACATTTGGGTGTGGATTGTAAACAATGTTCTTCATTAATATTTCAGAATCCACCGAAATATTATGAGAACCATGAAAAGGATAGGCTCTGAGGGGTGTACTAGGGGTATCATGTACTAAAAATGAGTACATCGCAAAGGTGTGAGAAAATTACTTGACTTTATTGGTCAAGTATCTTGGCTACATTGGTCAAGTAATTTATAAAACGGGTTTAAAACAAGTGTTATCCTAATGCCTCTTATCATTTAGTAAATCCTAACTACACGAATGTAGTCTCACTAGCGATCTTGGGATGCATCACAAATGCAATTTCTAGAATCTATATACTACCGGTACACTCATAAGCATTAAAGGTGAATGCTTTTTCCTATATATCTAAAGGCGAACCTCACATTTTTGGGGTGGAAATTTTTGAGTGGAAGGGTTTTTGTGCTAGCAATATAATTCATATCCATGAGACGCTTATTAAAACTAAAGTTTCACTCCTATATGTTGTAAAAAAATTTAAATTTTGTGCTAAAATTGCCCTAACAAGTATCTTTCTTAGTTTTATTACACATTTACTCTAAAACAAAACAAATATCAAGCGAAGTTATAGTTTCTAAGGTATCCCATTTTACCCTCCATACACTTAAATTGAACATTGTCCCCAATGTTCTTGAAAAGTATCAAAGTTATGATAACGGGAAAATAAAATAGAGAAAGAAACTAGTACTCCCCTGATTTGCTCGGCATGGACGATGTGAAAACATGGTTAAATCTTCCTCCAAGAAAACAAACTTAATAAGCTTCACTTCTAATGTATACTTTCATCTTCTTGTCTAATATAACCTGTACTTCACTAAGAAAATGAAACACAAAACCTCGCATAAAATCAGCGGTAAACACTATATATATAAAAACTAATTCCTAGAAAGCAAAGTAAGATATAATGTTTGCAAAATAAATATATGCAGATTCCTGGAAATTTAAAATTTTGAAAATTTTTTCAAAAATTTTAAGTACCAACAGAAAAATAAAATCCTGGAAAACTGTGCTGCTACAGTGCCTGACGCCGTCGAGTGGTAAACCCTGACGCCGTCCGGTATGACCTGACAGTATTTTTGCGTTTTGTTTATGGAAAATTTCTGGAAAAATCTAATTAATAAAACCTGGAAAAACTGCAGAACATTCATTGTGACTCGATACAAGAATTTGACTCTAACAAACACATAAATATATGCTAATCATTAATTGTTGATTTTCATGTTTGAATTCGTTCTTATAAACCAATGTGATCTTCCCTACACTTATCTTTTTGTAAAATACATTTATATGCAATTAAGATGAGGTTAAAAAAAACATTTTCACAAATTGTATTCGAAACATGAAAGATAAACAAATAAAGATGAAGCATACATATGAAATCAAACAAAATAAAAACAAACAAGCAAACAATTAAAAACATGGGTTGCCTCCCAAGAAGCGTTTTTCTTTATTAACGAGTCTTGTAGCTAGACTCAAAGTCATGTCTATTACCCTATGTGAGTGAGTTCCTCATCGAGGACATCTTTCAGGTCAAATTTTCCTTTTGGTTTCCTATTAGTATGTTTTGTTCGGTATGACTTTTCAAACTTTTCTCCATCGGGATCATATATGGTCATCTTTATGTGCCATGATCCATCGCCTTCTTTTGGTGGCTTATTCCAATCCCACTTATGTTTTGAGCTCTCACTCTTCCACTTATTCATTCCTAAGTTAATTGGCAAGACTCCTAGGAATTCAATAATCTTCCTAAAAACCAAAGGATCCTCAAATGGGTCCAATTTGGTATCCCTAGCCAAAAGTTGTTCTATAGAGTTTGTTCGGTTCACGAATTCTTCCTCTAAATAGAATGGGCGTTGAGGTCCAATGAAGTCTCCATTAATCCAAGGGCCATATCTTGATGGTTTCCTATCCATATCTACCCAATGAGGTGTTTGTTCCTCATCATTATCATAAGCATGTTTCTTAACATCATAGATTGACCTAGTATCACCTTCTCCTACCGCTGTTTTAGACGTCTTACAATCAATCATAGCACTAGTGGTAGCTAAGAACCCTCTTCCTACTAAAAATGGGCATGTAGTGTCACTAACCATATCAAGGACATGAAAATTCGCCAAAATAGTTAATTTCCCTATATGTACTAACATGTCCTTCATTATTCCTACCGGGTAAGCAACACTTCCATCCGCTAAACCAATCACCACTTCCATTTCTTCTAACTTCTATAACTTGAGAGTTGTGTAAAGGGATAATGAAAGTAAGTTAAGGCTTGATCCTAGATCGGCTAACGTATCAAAAGCTTCAGAATTCCCTATCCTATATGTACTAACATGTCCTTCATTATTCCTACCAGGTAAGCAACACTTCCATCCGCTAAACCAATCACCACTTCCGTTTCTTCTAACTTCTATAACTTGAGAGTTGTGTAAAGGGATAACGGAAGTAAGTTAAGGCTTGATCCTAGATCGGCTAACGTATCAAAAGCTTCAAAATTCCCTATCCTACAAGGTAGGACAAATATGCCCGGATCATCTAACTTCTTAGGCAACTTATTTTGAACAAAAGTGGTTCCATTCTTACCTAACTTAAGCTTATCCTCATATTTTTCCAAAAGGGCATTATAGTAAGGAGCACGAGTCAAAACATCGATAACCGGACGTTCAAGGTGAAGTTCCTTAAATTCTTCATCGAGATCATGTTTGGATGGTGTTTCAATCACTTGGTTAACCGACACGTTAGTGAGTGTTTTATCTTCTTGGTCTTTTTGAAAAATTTGAGTTTGTTTGAAACACGTGTTTATAGCATTGACCGAGTAAAATTGAGGACAAGAACTAGGAGACGAAACCGATGAGATTGAGTTAACGTTTAGTTTCGGGTTCTTGATGGTGTCACTTGGGAGTGCTCCTAATACTCGATCATTGAGAACCTTTAACATGTTGTCAATTTTATTGGTCATCTCGCTTTGTTGTTGCTTGAAATCGGCTTCAAACTTAGACAATCGAGCTTCTTGTGATGCCATAAAATTGGACATTAATCCTTCAAAATTATTGGAATTGTTGGAAGGATTATTGCTGAAGGTACGATTCGAGGATGAAACGTTTGATTGAAAACGATTAGGTGGATTTGAAAAATTATTTTGAGAAGAATTTTGGTTTTGTTTACACATAAAGTTTGGATGATTCTTCCAAAATGGGTTGTATGAATCACCATAAGTGTTTTGCTCGGGTTTGAAAGTGAACCACTTGTCTCCCGCTCTGTCGGTACGCGAGGATGCATAATCCGCAAAAGCTTGTTTGAGGAGTTCCATGCAGTCACGATTGTCATGGGGACCACTACATAATTCACACGAAGAAGTCATTTTGTTCACTTGACTTGGAGGTTTAGGAGCTTCGTAGGATTTCATGAGAAACTTGACTTGGTCTTCAAGTTCCATGATCCTACGGTTGGGAATGCTTGAGTTATTCGAAGGCAAGGATATTGCCTTGACCATTTTGATCAACTTACAGGGGTCATTCCAACATTCGTTGTCATAGAGAGCAAGATCTTCTATGATTCCCCATAATTCTTCCGCATTCTTATCACGTAGCTTACCACCGGCCGCTTGGTCAATGGTTTGCCTTGTGGATTGACTGACATGATCGTAGAAGATTTGGACTTGAAGCCAAAGATCTATGCCATGATGAGGGACTTTTTGGAGTAAGTCCTTGAAACGAGTCCATGCCTCATAAAGAATTTCACCTTGACATTGTTGGAACATCAAGATGTCATTCCTTAGCTTGGTAATTCTTCCCGATGGGAAAATTTTGGCGAGGAAACGAGAAGTGAGATCATCCCAAGATGTGATGGATCCCGCGGGTAAACGCTCAAGCCATTGACTAGCTTGGTCACGTAGAGAGAATTAAAAGAGACGCAATCGCGTTGTCTCTTGCGTGTCAACATCAAGGTCTATGGAATCTACGATTTTAAGGAAATCCTTGAGATGTTGATTTGGATCTTCGAAACGAAGTCCATGGAATGCACATCCGCTTTGCACCAATCGGATGGTGTCAGATCACAAAGGAGACACATTGGCTCTTTGGGGAAGCTCAATGGTGTTTCGATAGCCTTGGTGGCTTGGTTTGGAGTACTCACCTAAAGTACAGGCTCGAGGTGGGTCTTGGTTAATCAATGGGTTTTGGTGTTGTTGTCCTTGGAGGTTTGGTGGAGCTTGGTGTTGTTGTGGTGGTGCTTGGTGTGCTTGGTGTAGGTCAAAGATGCCTTCATTCACCATGATGGTAAATGAAGAGAATTACGAACAAAGGGAACGAAGAAAAGATAGACTACAAGAAAGCTACGAAAAAGAAAATAAAAATCTCACTTGATAGGTGATTGTACAATAAATTGCTCGACCAGGCCTTCGATGATGATCAAAGGATATAGGGGGTGTTGAGGTTGCGCCAAGCTTGTCTTTAACCTAAAATAAGAAATACTAAGACACTACGTTAAGTGATTGCGCAGGGGTTGGACCCTGCGAACCACCTCCGGTGTGCGAATAAGTATGTGATATGATAAGTTGGCAGTGAAATAAGAGAGTCAAGTTTGCATACCATGGTTCTCAGCCCGTCTAAGCTATTTATAGGGGAGGAAATAGGCCTTAGAGAGCTCTTGCACGAATATCGGAGATCATGGGGACGTCTCATGATTTGTGGTAACCGCTAGGGCTTAATGACCCACTACCTCTTTCTTGGCGGGAAAGCTCAAGGAAAAAGGGGACATGGGTATGACCAAGTCAAGGTGTTCTCCTTTCTAGTATCCTCGAAGGATGTACCCCGAAGGGCTTAAGGCTTCAATTGGTGGCTTCCCAACTAGTAACCATGTCATAGATGAATGGTTTTACGCCAATGAAGATTATAGGAGGTTGACCTGGGCCTTCGAGGAGAAGGCTTCGTACAGGCTCGAAGGGGTGTCCTTTGACCCGTTCGGAGGGTACATCATCAAGCCCCCCAGTCGTAAGTGATATATGCATCCAAGGATATATTGCTTACGAGTCTAACATCTACTCACACCATACCTCTTTCGTCACAAAGTCATACGAAAAGAAAGAATGGCTTAAACTAATTGCGCAATAAATGCGCTTAATCATTATCTAACCACTTGCAACCTAGGCCATAACGGCTAGGATTTTGGTAAGCACAAAACGTCCTTTCAAATTTTAAAAGCATTTGAAATCCGTATATGTGTGTTAGGAATTTAATATGAGTTGATATTGACAAAATATGAAAGATGGAGGAAACTTATGAAGACAAAGATGAAGGACTATTTATGTTAATTGTTAAAGTCTTTGTAACCCTAATCTCTATTATATAAAGAGATTAGATGCGTAGGTTTTAGATACACAGGTCTTCCATAATGTAGTCATTAAAAGTGTGTGTGTGTGTCTAGGCATCAAGTCCTCTAATGGATGTCTAGGGTTTGTAATCGTTCGACTAACCTTGTTCAATAATAATGAGTCGTTTGATTATTCCGCTGCGTACACTGTTGTTATACATTATTATTGTGTTAATCCTAGATAAGGTCTAACAAGCCTAGAGCATAACAATCTCCACAAGTGGTATCAAAGACAGGTTGCTCTCGATATCTAGGATGTTACAAGGTTTTCATTGGTGTCGACAGAAGCAGATTCACAAAAAGGTTTTAAGGTATCGAAGTTTTTTATTTGTTTTTGTTCAATTTTCTGTTGCGGTATTTATTGGCGACTATGATCTGATTGGTTGACTTAATTAATAATGGATCCGTGGTTTTTATTGTTTGTCGACATTTTGATGCATTAATGGATTGTTGTCATCATTCGCATATTATGAATTCTTGAGATTGCATATATATACTTAATTGTGAGTGGAACTGTGGTGTCGGTCTACATTTTTTTTTTTTGAAGAATAACTTTCATTAGAAACCACAGCCAAAACCGAAGACCGGGCGGCAAAACAACCAACTACACTATATCGAATTTACACCAATCTAACCATTTCAAACTGTACATTTTCCCTCTATTCTTAACCCAAAGGAAGCCAAGGGCTTTGACCTCACCTATAATCTCTTCCAACCTAGCCGCTTTATCTTCGAACTTCAACTTGTTTCTCGCTCTCCAAATCGCCCAGCAGCCCAAAATGACAATACCTTAGAAGACTTCTTTCGCCTTACCCTTCAAACCCACGTGATTGTGCAGCTCCAGAAGGTCGCGAAATGAGAAAGTGAAAAATCTTTGAACTTTGCACCAAACACTAATATGATCCCAAAGATTAGCAGCCAACCAACAAGATGAGAACAAATGGTCGACCAATTCCTCACCACAGTCACACAACGGGCACGCCAAATCAATACCTTGAAAGTTTCTTCTCCTCAAAGCGTCCGCTATGGGAATCCGATTCAGCCCCGCCCTCCACGCAAACACATTGCATTTCCCAGGAAGCCATTTCACCCAACTGAACACAAAGTTGTTACTATAATCACCTTCGCTATACAGGAGCTTTTTGACCGAACCAACCGAAAAACGACCATCCGATTCAGGCAGCCATACCCAATCATCCTTTTGGTCCGAAACAGTCACCAAATCCACAATCGAGTTGGTATATGGTTAATACGTGAGTGGGGCTGATTTATTCTTGAGATTGCATCAGTTTGTCGTTTACTATTGCTGTTAATTAAATTCAACCTCGTACTGCATTGATTGATTGAATTTGTAAAAGAAGTGGATCAGTGGAGCTATGGATTGGGTATAACTGTTCCTATTGTTTACTCCGTATTTATTCTTTTCGATACATGGTCCAATGAATTCAATTGGTCAGAAGTAATCACGTGGGTCAGTAGCAGCAGATCAGAGTTGGAGATTATTTTCGTGCTGCTGTTTTACATACCAGTTTCTACTGTTGGTCTTCAGAATTAATACTGCTCGTTGAACAGTTAGTACTGCTCATTGGTTTATACTAGTAGTTTGTACTGCTGGCTTCACCAGTTAGTACTGCTTGGTTTTCGCATTAGTACTGCTCAACAATAGTTTGTACTGCTAGCTTTGGAGGATGAAAAGTTTATACTGCTGATTATAAACTTTGTACTGCTGGTTTGTACTGTTCGAGCATGGGCTTCTCAAAATAAGGGGAAGCATTGGTTATTGATTTGGAACACGTTGGTTCCAAAACACACACACAAGATGATGATTTGGTTTATGTTCGTTAAAAGTTTAAAGGCTCGGTTTTTATTGGCGAAGTGGATTCGTTGTTACTTATTTGACGATGTAGTGGAATTTTTCAAGTTTGTGTTTTATTATATCTTAAGGTGGGTGTAACACACTTTAAAGATAACTTGTTCGTTCGTTCAAGTGACTACGGATTGACAAACACTTGAAGGAGTTACATTGTAGTGCTCAGTGATTATTGTCAAGAGATTGCGATCTCCTTATACGTTAAGTATATGTTCGAAGTCATATTTAGTACAAGATATAGGACACAAGGTTGGTTTATTCTACTTCAGCATCGAATTGGTAATGGTTGGTTTTCTTCTTTAATACATCGAGATTATACTACATTGAGGTGAAGGTTTTTCTACTGCTTGTTGATATTACTACGGCTGATTTTGATTTCTACTGTTTCAAGTTCATTTATAGTGCGGAAAACTTAATGGTGGGTAATTTGAAACATTGGAAAGATGGATTGGACGTGTAATATTGATTCGTGGTTGTAAAGATCAAAGTTGCATATTTCTTTTCCTAATTGATGATGACAAAAAGGGGAAGAAAATATTGAAGATTGCAGCTTGAAGATTCTTGATGGTATGCATGGATTAAGGGGAAGACAACATCTTTCATACATGGTTTTGTCATATCAACTAGGGAAAGATTGTTAGGAATTTATTATGAGTTGATATTGACAAAATATGAAAGATGGAGGAAACTTATGAAGACAATGATGAAGGACTATTTATGTTAATTGTTAAAGTCTTTGTAACCCTAATCTCTATTATATAAAGAGATTAGAGGCGTAGGTTTTAGATACACAGGTCTTCCATAATGTAGTCATTAAAAGTGTATGTGTGTGTGTGTGTGTGTGTGTCTAGGCATCAAGTCCTCTAATGGATGTCTAGGGTTTGTAATCGTTCGACTAACCTTGTTCAATAATAATGAGTCGTTTGATTATTCCGCTGCGTACACTGTTGTTATTCATTATTATTGTGTTAATCCTAGATAAGGTCTAACAAGCCTAGAGCATAACGATCTCCACAATGTGTCAAACTCGATGGACACGTGGATGGCTAGGATAAAAAATACAAGGGGTATATAAACCCTTTATACCGTGAACCCTAATTTACTTTTTACCTCCGCCCAAAATACACACACATCACTATGCTTCGTGCTTCCTTTGAGTCGAAAGGTAACCTTGCTTTCTGAATCTTTACTTTCTTGTTTTAATTGTTTAAATACAACATAAGTATGGCTGCTAAGCGCATAATCAGGCAACAGAAATGCACGCTATCTAAAAAAGCCTTATCAAATTTTCTCGATGAATACCCCATACCCAAAGAGTTTAAGGTGATGCTTCCGAGCAAAACCCAAAACATCTTTGATGCCCCCGAAGGGTATGTGGGGCTTTATGTTCATGCTTTCACCCAATCCAATTTTAGGATTCCAATCCACCCCTTAATTTTGGAGTTTTTACAGTATTACCAAGTACACATCTCTAGGCTAAACCCGTTTGGCTTAGCCAAACTTACCACCTACATTGTGATGTGTAAGGCTTACGGTTATGAGCCTACACTGACTGTGCTTAGGGGCTTTATTAACCTTTATCCTGGTGGTGACTGGATAACTTTGGCAAAAAGAAGTGAGTATGATGTGCCTTACTTGGTAACAAAACCTTTTTCAAACATAAAAAATTGGAAAGGCCATTATTTCTATGTTCAAAACACAATAATACCTCCAGAATATCTAGCTTTATTGGATGAAGCATTCCAATTTGATGAAAAATGGTTTAATGATCCCTTGCCATACACCATAATAAGGAGTCCAATTTATCAGCGTCCTGCTTTTCATCCTATTGATGTTCAAACGTTCCCCGAACCAATTCTTTTCATGGCGGGCATAGTTGACCATTGGGAAGGGTCGCCATTGAAGCCTGAGATAATATGTGAAGGAAAAAGTATGTACATTCCCATTTAAATAAAATAAATAACTTATCTGCTGATATTTATCTTTTTTCTCTTTTTGTTGCAGAGATGACGTTCAGGAACTTTGTCGTGTCTGGTGGTGCCAAGGAGGTCAGTTTCATCCCGAAGGACCCAAAGGATGTGAGTTATGGAGTAGGGTCTCCATCTGTGTCTGTCAACAACAATGACGTAGATGCTCAAACAATTGAGCCCATTGCAATAGTCCAACCTCCCAAACCTGTGAACACCGAGGAAGCTCCGCAACTTGTGGAAAATGTAGCAGATTCTGACGATCCCCCTCTGAAGGGGATCAGGTGATGATCGTAGGGTCTTCTGGTATCGCAGACAGGGTGCGAAATAGAAAAGGAACCAGTGCAAGGTCTGCGAAGGCCACTCCCAAGAGGAAGTTAGTCCTACCAACCCCTCCGACAAGATCCACAAGACAGAAAAGTTCTCATGTGAAGACATTCGTGCCCTCAACTTTAGAGGTTCCAGATGATGACATTCATGGTAAGTAAATGTCTTCTATACTTGATGATCCTGAATACACCATATAGCTAATTACTGTGTCTTATGCAGGTTTGCCCAACACTAAAGAGCTTCCGAATGCCCTTGCATGTCATCAGTTGGTGGAGAAGGTGACTCTCGCCGGTTAGAGGGGAACTTTGGACAACATGTCCATGTAAGAATTGTGTAATCTGCAAGATAAAAGCTACACGAGGCAGGCTGTGTTAGACAATCATCTCAATTCCCGAACGAGGGATCTGGTCTGCACAATAAAGGTTGCGCGAGAGAAGATGGATGCCATCTTAGCCAAGGAAAGGAATCAGGATCTTGAGTATGTTGAGTTAGAAGCAAAGTGTAAGGAGGCCATGGAGGATTTCAAGAAGAATCCAATTATGCAAGACCTTCGAGCCAAAATCGATAGTCTCTAAGAGCAATTGAAGGAAGCCCAAGCGGAATGTGGGAGGTTAAGGTTGGAGGAAGCAAAGGTATCTGAGTATAAAGCAGAAGTTACTACCCTTGAATCCAAATGTGCAGGTCTTGAAGCCGAGAGGGCTAAGCTTGGAGAACAAGAGATCAAGCTTCGTGAGGAGATAGATTGATTAAACCTCTGTTGCATGAGCTTGAAGAAGGATACAGCTGATGTGGTCTCAAAGGTTGTTCCATATATAGCAATGGAGTTATACCACAGTGATGAGGTGGGAGGGATAGTGGGAAAGCTGGTGAACGTTGCCATCTTTTATAGAAAGTGTACGACGTTGGAAGAGATTGCCGAGACCAAGAAGCATGTGGTCTTTTCGGAAGTGCCCTACTACCGTCTAACGTCAGAGCAAGAATACAACGATGCTGGCAACGCATACATTCAGCAGAGTACCCTTTTTCTCACCGAAGCAACCAAGGACCCCTCAGTACCAATAGAAGATCTCCTTTCCAAAAAACCTCGCAAGATTCAGCCTCCTTCTCCAACCAGAAAGACTACATCTGTGAAGCTTTCATCTCCACCACATCAAGATGATCCCATGTCTTCGAAGAATGCTTGAAGATTGCCATGTTGGCAGGAATTTGGCCCCAAGGGTGGCATGTACCCTTTAGACAATTTCTCATGATGCTTAATAGGCTGGTGCCTATTTGTTGAAAATTTTACTTCTTTGCTTGCTGGGCTTCGGCTCGTATCTCAAACAATGTTTGAATCTTTGTGTTGGATTTGACCATATTTTGTCTATGAATGCCAGGTAGGGGACAATGTCCCACTTTTAATATCATGCTTTTCTTCCCTTACGTTATTTATAAACGTAAATATACAACCTAAGGTTATAACCTTATTGTGTGTATTTTGGACCAAGATTTTAGCAATCGTATAGTTTGACTGCTGATAGAGGGTTGCGACCTACTCCGTCTTTGTCCTTAAGATACAAAGGGCTTAGAATACCCTAAGACTTGTAGGAAAGTTAATGTGAATTGTAATTGATGTTATGTGTATACAAGACATGTGTCCTGAATCATCCTTCGACATTAAAACTTGTAAATTACTTGGCTGAACAAATCTTTGTTGTATAGAGCGAAACAAGAGATTTGAGGGAAATGCGTTATATCATTAATTGGGTAAGGAGGATTACATCATTTTAAGAAATGAAAACTAGGACACCTACCATTAATGCTTCTTTCCCCAAATGAGAAGAATGCGATACATGAATTTAAAAACAAACTAAGTGTTTTGAAAGTAGTATGTTTTATATGTAAAACTTACGAAGGTTAGTACCATTCCAAGTCCTATCCATGACATCTCCGTCTAGCATTTCGAGCTTGTAAGCTCCGTTGCTGTAGGCTTCAGATATGACGTAGGGTCCTTCCCATGTAGGCCCTAGTTTTCCTTCGTATTCAGTTTTGCTTGCGCTGTTTAGCCGAAGGACATATTCACCTGGCTTGAACGTGGAGGGTCAAACTCGGCTGTTGTAGTACTTTTCAAACTTTTGTTTGTAGATAGCCTCTCTGATTGAGGCTATTTCCCTTCGTTCTTCAAGTAGATCAAGGTTTTCACAAAGCCTATCTTTGTTTGTTTTTGCCTCAAAGTTCACAATACGCTCTGTTTCAACGCTTATCTCTGAGGGTATAACAGCCTCCGTTCCATAAGTGAGGCTAAAAGAAGTCTCCCCATGGCTTGACTTGGGGTGCGTCCTATGCGCCCACAGAACCTGGGGTAGTTCGTCTACCCAACCATGATGGCTTCGTCCTAACCTCTTCTCGATTCCATTGACAATATCCCTGTTGGTGACTTCTACTTGTCCGTTACCCTGAGGATGGTACACGGAAGTGAACGACTGTTTGATCTTTAGGCCTTCGCAGAAAGTTGGGAACACCCCTTCGGCGAATTGTTTCCCATTGTCAGAAATGATGATGTGAGGGACTCCAAATCGGCAGATTATGTGTTCCCACACAAACTTTTCCATATGCCTTCCTGTTACTGATGCCAAAGGTTTGACTTCGACCCACTTAGTGAAGTAATCTATGGCTATGACCAAGCACTTTACCCCTCCTGGAGATACTGGTAGGGGTCCGACTATATCGATTCCCCACTGACATAAAGGCCATGCAGACGTTACGGAGGTCATGTCTTGCTTTGGTAGTCGTGGAACTTTGGAGTGAATCTGACATGCTTCACACTTTTGTATTATTTCAGCTGCGTCTCTATGCATTGACGGCCAATAATATCCTAGCTTCGTTATTTTTGAAACAACGGAGCGAGGACCTTCATGTAAGCCACAGGATCCTTCGTGAACCTCGTAGATGATGTTCGAAGCTTGTTTTAGCCCCACACAACGAAGCCATGGAGATAAGAAGGACATCCTGTAGAGATTATCCCCAATGAGTCTATATTGGGGAGCCTTGATCCTAACCTTGCGTGCTAGCTTTGGATATTCTGGCAGAATACCACTTATCAAGTATTCTCTTATCGGAGTCATCCAATTGGATCCTTCTTCAAGTATGATGTCAGACACTTCACTTCGTTTGATTGACCTTTCGCCCAACACTTCAACCAAGACCTCCTTTGTTAGGTGAGCAAATGCCATCGAAGTTAGCTTGCTTAATGCATCTGCCTTCTTGTTTTGGTTCCTGCGAACATGCTCTATATTGTAGGACTCGAATCCGCGAAGGAGTTCTTTAGCTTTTTCCAAATACTGCTTGATGGTGGGCTGCCTAGCCTCATATGAGACTTTGATTTGGTTTGCTACTAACTGTGAATCAACAAAAACAGAGAGATCACGAACCTCCATGTCCTTTGCAAGTCGAAGGCCAACTAATAAGGTTTCATACTCAGCTTCATTGTTCGTAGCCTCGAACTCAAAATGTAAAGCATAGTACTCCTTTCCCTCTGGACTAACAAGCATTAAACCTGCTCCCGAACCATTGGAGCTGGAGGCTCCGTCAGTATACAATTTCCACCCTTTCTTTGTCTTTGAGGGCTTCTTCTTTGGGGTTTCTTTATCTTGACTGGGTCCGGAGGTTGTTTCGGTAAGGAAATCTGTAAGTATCTGAATCTTGACGGAGTTTCGGCCTTTGTACTCTATGTCATGCTCTCCCAGTTCAATAGCCCATTTGGCTACTCTACCTGACTTCTCAGGCTTCGACAGTATCTGTTTGATTGGCTTGTCAGTCAATACTGTGATGGGATGAGCTTGAAAGTACCTTCGAAGGCGCCTTGCAGCATAAACCAAAGCTAGAATAAGCTTTTCCAACTCCGGGTAGTTCAACTCAGCTCCTTGCAGGACTCTGCTAACGAAGTAGATTGGGACTTGCTTCTTTTCCCTTTCCGCCAAGAGCACAACACTGATGCTTTCGTAGGATGCCGCAATGTACATGAATAACACTTCGCCTTTGATTGGGGCTGTAAGTGTTGGTAATATTTCCATGAACTCTTTCAGCTTTTGGAAAGCGGCTTCTGCCTCACAACTCCATTGAAAAGTCTTCTTATCTGCACACCCTTTGAGTGTCTTAGAAAATGGCAAAGATCGATCCGCGCCCTTCGATAGGAACCTGCTAAGTGCTGCTAGCTTCCCATTTAGGCTTTGTATGTCTTTCAGTGACTTCGGAGCTTGTAGATCAGTGATGGCTTTGACCTTTGAAGGGTTAGATTTAATCCCTTGCTTTGTAATCAAATGCCCCAAAAATTGTCCTTCTTTCATACCAAAAGAACATTTCTTCGGGTTAAGCTTCATGTTGATTGCCCTTGATCGAAGGTTTCTTGAATGTCGGAGAGTAAGTCTTCTTCGGTCCTGCTCTTGATTACCATATCATCAACATAGGCTTCCAGGTTCCTTCCTATCTGCTTATTGAAAGCTTTGTCTACCAATCGTTGATAGGTCGCCCCTGCGTTTTTCAGACCGAAGGGCATTTTCTTATAACAATAGACGCCCTTTCCTGTGTAGAAAGCTGTCTTTTCTTCATCTTCCTACACCATTTGTATCTGATGATACCCTTTGTAGACATCCAAAAAGAATTTCAAATGGAACCCCGAGAGGGATTCGACCTTCCAATCAATTTCTGGCAAAGGGTAGCAGTCCTTTGGGCAAGCTTTGTTGATGTCGGTGAAGTTGACACACATACGCCACCCTCCGTCACTCTTTTTCACCATAACTGGATTCGCTACCCAGGTTTGGTATTTCACTTCTCTAAGTATTCCTACTCGTACAAGTTCATCCACCTCTTTGCAAGCGGCTGCGTTCCTTTCAGGTGCTAGGCTTCGCTGCTTTTGCTTAATTGGTTCAATGTGTTTGAACTCATTAATCTTATGCTCTGTGCCAAAGGGCTTGCCATCGATCATAAGTGTCCTAGGAACCCCTGTCATGTCCGAGTACGTCCATGCAAAGACATCCTTGTTGGCTTTGAGTAGCTTCTCCAAGTCTGCCTTGAATTTAGTAGGGAGTTGCTTTCCGATGACCACCGTTTACTCTGGATAGAGTTCATTCACTACAATGCACTCTTCAGCATCTACACAACTTAGAATGACTTTCGGAGGCTCCTTAGGACTTTCTTTGATCTTCTTGCCAATGTCTCCTGCCTTTCCCTGGTTGTAGCTCAAAAATACGGTTCCTATTCCATTTGGTGTATGGAATTTCACCGCTGCGTGTATGGTGGAGACTACGATACCTATCTTCTGCATGGCGGTTGATTGTACAATTAATTGTACGACCAGGCCTTCGATGAGGATCAAAGGATTTATGGGGTGTTGGGATTGCGCCAAGCTTGTTCTTAACCTGAAATAAGAAATACCAAGACACTACGTTAAGTGATTGCGTAGGGGTTGGACCCTGCAAACCACCTCCGGCGTGCGAGTAAGTATGTGTGATATGATAAGTAGGTCGTAAATTAAGAAAGTGAAGTTAACTTACCTCGTCTTGGCCCGACTAAGCTATTTATATGGGAGAAATAGGACTTAGTGGGCGGTTGCACTTTGTTTGGAGATCATGGGGGCGTCCCATGATTTTGTGGTAACCGCTAGGGCTTTATAGCCCACGATCTCTATTTTGGCGGGAAGGCCTAAAGGAAGAGGAGACGTGGGTATGACCAGGTCAAGAGGGTTCTCCGTTGTAGTCCCTTCGAGAGGGATACCCCGAAGGGCTTAAGGCTTCGATTGGCGGGTTCCCACATGGTAACCATTTCGTAGACAAATGGTTTTACGCCAATGAAACGTGTTAGGAGATTAACCTGGGCCTCCTAAGGGAGGGCTTTCTACAGGCTCGAAGGGGAGTCCTTTGACCCGTTCGGAGGGTACATCATCAAGCCCCCCAGTCGAAAGTGATATATATGTACAAGTATAAATTGCATTCGACTCAAAAAATCTGCTACACTCTATCCCATTCGTCACAAATTTGAATGTAATGAAGATAAGTGCTTAAACAAACTTTGCGCAATAAATGCGGCTAATAAATCCTCAACTACCACTCTATACTACAGCAGCGAAGATATCGGTAAACATCTTTTCAAAAATTAAAAAATTAGGCTCCATGTATATCTCGGATTATAACTGCACGTGGATGGCTAGGATGAAACTACAAAGGATATTCATAAACCCTTCATACTTCCAAACCTAGATCATATTTTCTTTTGCACCCAAAATACACGTACACGACCCTGTGCTTTGTGCTTCAGTTGAGCTTAAAGGTAAGTTTTCCTCTCCGATCTTTGTCCTTTTGCGCTCATAGTCTCTAGTTCAAGATGAGTATGGCGGCGAAAAGAACTATTAGGGAGCAAAAATGTACTCTATCAGAGCAGGCTCTAATAGAATTTCTTAAAATATATCCCATACCGAAAGAGTTTAAAGTTATGCTTCCCAATCAAAACCAAAATGTTTTTGATGCTCCAATGGGTTATGTGGGGCTTTACGTGCATGCATTTACAGAATCTAACTTTAGGATTCCGATCCACCCCTTAATCCTGGAGTTTCTACAATATTATCAAGTACATATATCCAGGCTGAACCCGTTTGGCTTAGCCAAGTTGACTACTTACATTGTTGTATGTAAAGCTTATGGGTACGAGCCAACACTGAATGTGCTTAGAGGCTTTATAAACCTTTGTCCTGGTGGTGATTGGTTAACATTGGCCAAAAGAAGTGAGCCCGATGTCCCTTGCTTAATAACTAAACCTTTTGCCAACATAAGAAAATGGAAAGGTCTGTTTTTCTATGTGCAAGATACGATCATACCTCCCAATTATCCAGCGTTGCTAGATAAAGACAATCGTTTTGACGAGAAACGCTTTGATGATCCTTTGCCACACTTCGTAAGAAGCTATCCCCTCTACCAACGTCTTGAACGTCACCCATTTGATGTGCAAACGTTTCCTGAGCCAATACTATTTCTGGCGGGCATTATAGATCATTGGGAAGGCTCTCCCTTGGAACCTGAGATAATCTGCAATGGGAAAAGTATGTATGTACCTATTCAAATAAAGTAAATGACTTATCTGATGGTATTTATCGCATTTATTTTTTCTGTAGGGATGGCATTCAGGAACTTCATTGTAGCCCGTGGTACTAGAGAGCTTAGTTTTGTCCCCAAAGAGCCAAATAATGTGAACCATGAAGTAGGTTCTCCATCAACATCAATTAATAATGACGAGACTCCGCATTTTGTGGAGACTGTAGCAGATTCCGATGATCCCCTTATCAAGGAATTTCAAACAAGGCTCATAAGGTCCTCCGGTCTTTCAGATAAGAAGAAAAGTAAGAAAGCAAAAGCTGCTATGTCTGTAAAGACTCCTCCGAAGAGGAAATTATCCCTTCCTACTCCTCCGACAAGAATAGCGAAGCCCAAAGGCTTTCATTCTAAAACCTTTTTACCTACTCCTCTGACGATTCCTGAAGATGATACTCCTAGTAAGTTGTATTGCATACGTAATAAATGTCGTTCCTCATATAACTTGTGCTTCTGTCTTTCGCAGGTCTTCCCGATGTTAATGAACTACCCAATTCGACTGCGTGTCGCCACTTGGTTGAAAAAATGACACCTGCTAAATGGAGGGGAATCTTGGATAACATGTCTATGGAAGAGCTTTGCAACTTTCATTCCAAAAGTTATGCTAGGCAGGCTGTTTTGGATAATCATCTTAATTCTAGGACAAGGGAATTGGTGCAAACGGTGTTGAATGTGAGAGTGAAAATGGATGCTATCTTAGCCAAAGAAAAAGCTAGGGATCATGAATATGATAAATTGGAGGCTAAGTGCAAAGAAGTGTTGGAGAACTTTGAGAAGAATCCTTTTGTACAAGATATGCGAGCCAAGATTGACAGACTCGAGGGGCAATTGAAGGAATCCCAAGCAAGGTGCGATAGGTTGAAGGTTGAGGAGTCTAATGTGTCCATTTATAGAGCCCAAATTGAAATGCTCGAATCCAAATGTACGAGTCTGGAAGCCGAAAGGTCTAGGCTGATTGAGCAGGAGGTCAAGCTTTGCGAGGAAATCGATAGTCTGAAATTCCAGTGTCGAGACTTGAAGAAAGACCGAGCTGAGGTAGTTTCGAAGGTTGTTCCTCATGTGGCAATGGAATTGTATCGTAGCGATGAGGTGGGGGAAGTTATTGGGAAACTAGTGAACGCATCCATCTTTTATGGTACCTGTACCGCTTTGGAAGAAATTGCCCAGACAAAGAAGCCTGTGGTTTTGTCGGAGGTACCATACTATCGCTCTGATTCTGAGCAAGAATTTAATGAGGCTGGCGATGCGTTTACGTCAACAGAGTACCCTTTCCTAGCCGAGGTAACCAAAGATCCATTGGCTCCCATAGAAGAACTTTTGGCGAAGAAGCCGATGAAGGTCCACCCTTCGTCTTCAACAAAGAAATCTGCTTATATTCTGACTTGAAAGGATCTCTATGCATAATGCCCCAACGTGTTTATTTGTTTAAGACAATTTATCTTTGTTGCTGTATGGGCTTCGCCCCATGCGCTAGACAATTGTTTAAACTGTTTTAGCTTTGACCATTGGTGGTCTTATCAATGTTAAGTAGGGATAATAATCTGTTATGAATGTCACGCTTTTCTTCTCGTACGCTGATTATAAGCATACATATACAACCTAAGGTTATAACCTTATTGTGTGTATTTTGAACCAAGATTTTCCGCAATCGTATAATTTGACTGCGACAGAGGGTCGCGACCCACTCCGTCTTTATCCTTAAGATACGAAGGGCTTAGAATACCCTAAGACTTTATAGGAAAAGTTAATGTGAATTGCAATGGATGTTATCTGTATACAAGACATGTGTCTAGCTTCATCCTTCGACATTGAAACTTGTAAAGTACTTGGCTGAGCAAATCTTTGTTGTAAATAACAAAACAAGAGATTTTGAGGGAAATACTTTATATCATTAAGTGGGTAGGGAGGATTACATCATTTTAAGAAATGAACACTAAGACACCTACCATTAATGTTTTTTTCCCAAATGAGAAGAATGCGTTACATGAAATTGAAAAACAAACTGATTGTTTTAAAGGTAGTAAGTTTTATATGTAAAACTTACGAAGATTGGTACCATTCCAAGTTCTATCCATGGCCTCCCCTTTAAGCGTTGCGAGCTTGTACGCACCGTTGCCGTAGGCTTCCAGTATAACGTAGGGTCCTTCCCATGTTGGCCCTAGTTTTCCTTCGTATTCAGCCTTGCTTGCGCTGTTTAAACGAAGGACATATTCACCTGGCTTGAACGTGGAGGGTCAAACTCGGTTGTTATAGTACTTTTCAAACTTCTGTTTATAGATAGCCTCTCTAATTGAAGCTACTTCTCTTCTCTCTTCGAGAAGATCAAGATTTTCCCGAAGCCTTTCTTCATTTGCCTTTTCTTCAAAGTTCACAATACGTTCCGTTTCGATGCTTATTTCGGAGGGTATAACAGCCTCCGTTCCATAAGTAAGGCTAAAAGGAGTATCCCCATGGCTTGACTTGGGGTGCGTCCTATGTGCCCACAGAACTTGGGGTAGTTCGTCTACCCACCCATGATGGCTTCGTCCTAACCTTTTCTCAATTCCACTAATAATATCCCTGTTTGTGACTTCCACTTGTCCATTACCTTGGGGATGATAAACGGAAGTGAATGACTGTTTGATCTTTAGGCCTTCGCAGAAGGTTGCGAACACCCCTTCAGCGAACTGCTTTCCATTGTCGGAGATGATAATGTGAGGGACACCAAAACGACAGATTATGTGTTCCCACACGAATTTTTCCATATGCCTTCCTGTCACTGACGCCAAGGGCTTTGCTTCGACCCACTTGGTGAAGTAATCTATGGCTACGACCAAGAACTTTACCCCTCCCGGAGCTACTGGTAGGGGTCCGACTATATCGATTCCCCATTGACAGAAGGGCCATGCTGAGGTGACAGATGTCATGTCTTGCTTAGGCATTCTTGGAACTTTGGAGTGGATCTGACAAGCTTCGCATTTTTGTATTATCTCTATTTCGTCTCTATGCATAGATGGCCAATAATACCCTAGCTTCATTACTTTTGAAACAACGAAGCGAGGGCCTGCATGCAACCCACAAGAACCTTCGTGAACCTCATATATGATGTTCGAAGCCTGTTTTGGTCCCACACAACGAAGCCATGGAGATAGGAAGGATCTCCTATAAAGGTTATCCCCAATGAGCCTATATTGGGGAGCTTTGATCCTCACCTTTCGAGCAAGCTTAGGATCTTCTGGCAGAATACCACTGATCAAATATTCCCTAATCGGAGTCATCCAATTGGTGCCTTCCTCGAGTATGATGTCAGAAATTTCGCCTCATTTAATTGACCTATCAGTCAATACTTCTACCAAAACTTCCTTCGTTAAATGAGCAAATGCCATTGACGCCAACTTGCTTAAGGCATCTGCTTTCTTGTTTTGATTTCTGCGAACATGTGCTATATCATATGTTTCGAAGCATTGAAGGAGTTCTTTAGCTTTTTCCAAATATTGCTTGATGGTGGGCTGCCTTGCTTCGTAGGAGCCTTTAATTTGGTTGGCGACTAACTGCGAGTCTACAAAAACGGAGAGGTTACGAACCTCCATGTCCTTTGCAAGTCGAAGACCGGCTAACAAAGCTTCATACTCGGCTTCATTGTTGGTAGATTCGAACTCAAAACGCAATGCGTAAGTGTATTCCTTTCCTTTCGGACTAACTAGCATTAAACCTGCTCCTGAACCATCAGAACTTGAGGCTCCGTCTGTGTACAATTTCCACCCCTCCTTCGTCTTTGGGGGCTTCTCCTTAGGAATTTCTTTATCTTGGCTAGGTCCGGAGGGTGTTTCAGCGAGAAAGTCTGCAAGTATCTGACCTTTGACGGAGTTTTGACCCTTGTACTCTATCTCATGTTCTCCCAGTTCGATAGCCCATTTAGCTACCCTTCCTGACTTCTCAGGCTTCGATAGTATCTGCCTAATAGGCTTGTCAGTCAATACCGTGATGGGGTGAGCTTGAAAGTATCTTCGAAGGCGTCTTGCAGCATAAACCAAGGCTAGGATTAGCTTTTCCAACTCCGGATAGTTTAATTCAGCTCCTTGCAGAACTCTGCTAACGAAGTATATAGGGACTTGTTTCTTATCCCTTTCGGCTAGGAGCACCGCACTGATGCTTTCGAATGATGCCGCAATGTACATGAACAACACTTCGCCTTTGATTGGGGCTGTAAGTGTTGGTAAGATTTCCATAAATTCCTTTAGCTTTTCGAAGGCTGCTTCCGCCTCACAACTCCATTGGAAAGTCTTTTTATCTGTACACCCCTTGAGTGTTTTGAAGAATGGTAGAGACCGATCTGCCCCTTTCGACAGGAACCTGCTAAGTGCCGCAAGCTTCCCATTGAGGCTTTGAACTTCTTTTAGTGACTTCGGAGCTTGAAGGTCAGTGATGGCTTTTACCTTCGAAGGGTTAGTTTTAATCCCTTGTTTAGTGATCAAATGCCCCAAGAATTGTCCTTCCTCTATGCCAAAGGAACACTTATTAGGGTTAAGCTTCATATTGATTGCCCGCAATTGATCGAAAGTCTCTTGGATGTCGGAGAGAAGGTCCTCTTCAGTTCTGCTTTTTATTACCATGTCATCAACGTAGGCTTCCAAGTTCCTCCCAATTTGCTTGTGGAAGGCTTTATCTACTAGCCGTTGGTAAGTTGCCCCTGCGTTCTTCAGACCGAAGGGCATTTTCTTGTAGCAATAGACACCCTTTCATGTGCAGAAGGCTGTCTTTTCTTCATCTTCCTCCGCCATTTGTATTTGGTGATACCCTTTGTAGGCATCCAGAAAACATTTTAGACGGAACCCCGAGAGAGATTCGACCTTCCAATCGATTTCTGGTAGAGGGTAGCAGTCCTTCGGGCAAGCTTTGTTGATGTCGGTGAAGTCAACGCACATACGCCACCCTCCGTCACTTTTCTTTACCATGACTGGGTTGGCAACCCAAGTTTGGTATTTCACTTCCCTGAGAATTCCTGCTCGCACAAGCTCATCCACCTCTTTGCAAGCAACTGCACTTGTTTCTGGTGCCAGGCTTCGTCGCTTCTGCTTAATTGGTTCAATGTGCTTGAACTCATTAAGCTTATGTTCTGTGCCGAAGGGCTTGCCATCGATCATAAGAGTCCTTGGAACTCCTGTCATGTCTGAATATGTCCATGCGAACACATCTTTGTTGGCTTTGAGTAGCTTCTCCAGGTCTGCTTTGAAGTTAGCTGGGAGTTGCTTTCCGATTACCACCGTTTGCTCTGGATAGAGCTCATTTATCACAATACGTTCTTCGGCATCCATACAACTTAGGATAGCCTTCGGAGGCTCCTCCGGATTTTCCCTAATCTTTTTGCCACTATCTCCCACTTGTCCTTGACTGTAACTGGAGAACACGGTTCCTATCCCATAAGGTGTATGGAACTTTACCGCTGCATGTATAGTGGAGACTACGATACCCATCTTTTGCATGGCGGTCCTTCCTATCAGCAAGTTGTAAGGAGAGTTGGACCTTACGATAGCGAACATGAGGGTTTCTGTCCTTGCGAGCTTGCCTTCTCCAATTGTTATTTCCAACGGAACTTCTCCCAGAGGCCACGAATGTTCACCAGAAAATCCCACCAAAGGTATCTTCGAATCAACCCGCTGCGACCTGATTGAAGGCTTGAGCTTAAGAAAACAATGCTCATAAATGATTTCGCAGGAGCTTCCACAGTCCATATAGGCTCTATTCACTTCTCAGTTGGAAATGAGGACTTTGATGACTACCGGATCATTTGAGGGGACTTGGCCCGTAAGAGGAGGAAAAGTTACTTCCCCTATTGCATTACCCTACTGCTCCGTTACCTTTCTTTTCAAGCTGGCTTCGCCCCAACGAACCATGAGTATTGGGGCTTCGAGTGGATTAGTATCTTTAGCCAATTGAGTGTCGGTCATCTTTTCCTTTCCCTTCTTTATACCCTTCACCAAGTGTGCCAATTGCCCGGACTTCACAACTTCTTCTATCTGTTTCTTTAACTCTCTACAACTGTTCGTATCATGACCATAATCTTCGTGAAAGTGACAATACTTGCTGGTATCCCTGTTTTTGCCCTTACTTGTCATACGAGGGGGTGCTTCGAAGGCCTTACCAGCCCTCTCCGTAGCAAGTATTTCCTTTGGAGACTTGGTTAGACTGCTTAACAAACCGTGGTTGGGGCCTTTGTTGTACGGAGAAAACCTGTCTCTGTTCTTGTCCTTGTTCTTTGACCCTTCCCACGAAGAATGCTTCGAAAACTTGTTGTTGTTGTCTCTGTCTATCGGAGCCCCATTAGTGGATACCTCTTTCGCTTCGATCCATGTATACGTCTTTTCCATTAACCCTTTGTAAGTTGTCGGAAGGTCAGTGGACAAGAATTCCACCAAACTCCGATTTCGAAGACCATGTACGAAACCCGAAATACGCTGATCTTCATGAAGACCCAAAATCTGCAAAGTCTCATCGGTGTACCTAGTAACGAAGGCCCTTGTGCTTTCGTTTTTCTTTTGTTTGATGTTGTGCACCGTTAAATGAGTCCTTGTGAACTTCTTTTGCTGACTGAAGTGTGACCGGAACTTAGCCTTAAGATCATCAAGATTGACGATGCTACCGGGCTTTTGCCCATTCCACCAAATACGAGTAGAATCCCGTAGGGTGTATGTAAACATATGATAGGCCACCGGCATAACCCATTTTTGCATTTTGATAGCCCCTTCGAACAAGTGTAAGAAATTGTCCGGACCCCCTTCCCATCATAAGTCCCAATGTGCGAAGGCATTTTCAACCCATCAGGCAATGGGTAATCTTCTATCCACCTAACGAAGGGTGTAGCTGAACCCATAGGGTCTGAGTATAGACAATTGTAAGGTGGTGCATACATGGGAACAAGATTATAGGGATTGTTGCTTTGGGGCATTCCCATAGGAGTTTGACTTGGGTAGGACTGATAAGGTGCATTCATAGCAAACGGGTAACCGTTTCCCATGGCATACGGAGGGTACGCCATGGGATGTCCTAAGGGTATGCTCCCAAAAGTTTGAGGGAGGCTTGGGTTATTAGGTTGTCCATTTACTGGAGGATATAAATTTTGAGGATAAGACTGAGTTTGGAACGAGGGGTACATACCATTGGGAGGAAGATTTCCTCCCATATTAATTGTAGGCGGATTGCCTTCTACGCCTGATGCGTGAGAAGGCTACAACGGAACCCCAGCTTCAGTCCTTCCAAGATGAGCTGCTAGCAATGGAGGCAAAGTCACCCCCACTTCTTCCCTTCGTTGGCTCCTACCGTTAGAGCCTTCGGTAACCGCCCCTTCTCTCCTTGTCGGAGCCCTCTCGGGGACTCCTTCGAAACCAACGGACCTTCTGCTTAGCCTTCGACTGACTGGAGACCCAATCCTTAAGGCCGATAGAGTTGCTCCTTGGGTCGGAGGCCTAGGTTCCATCTCCATTTCTTCATCATACTCATCACTTGAGTATTCCAACTCTCTTCGCATCTCAGCATTCCTGACTTGCCTCTTACGAGCCCTTAGGAGGGATTCCAACACTTCGTGGTTGGCTTCGACAAAGGCTGGGCTAATAATGGGCTCCGGATTGGCTGATGTCGAAGCATGAGGGTTGGGTGTTGTTTCTGGGTGAGAACGTGTTGTGAACGTGGAGGCGGTTATTGGGGGAAGGTTGTTAGAGTCATTGATTGGTATTGGCGCCAAGGTCGAGAAACCCGGTGGGGGAGTATCTTCTCTCCCTTGATCCATGCCGGAATAATAGTGAAAGTAGTTGGTTGGTTATAAGCTTAGAAATAACGAGACCAATTGTAGCGGTCCCACGGATGGCGCCACTGATTGTATAAATAATTGCAGGACCAGGCCTTCGATGAGGATCAAAGGATTTATGGGGTGTTGGGATTGCGCCAAGCTTGTTCTTAACCTGAAATAAAAAATACCAAGACACCACGTTAAGTGATTGCGCAGGGGTTGGACCCTGCGAACCACCTCCGGCGTGCGAGTAAGTATGTGTGATATGATAAGTAGGATGTAAATTGAGAAAGTGAAGTTAACTTACCTCGTCTTGGCCCGACTAAGCTATTTATAGGGGAGAAATAGGACTTAGTAGGCGGTTGCACTTTGTTCGGAGATCATGGGGGCGTCCCATGATTTTGTGGTAACCGCTAGGGCTTTATAGCCCACGATCTCTATTTTGGCGGGAAGGCCTAAAGGAAGAGGAGACGTGGGTATGACCAGATCAAGAGGGTTCTCCGTTGTAGTCCCTTCGAGAGGGATACCCCGAAGGGCTTAAGGCTTCGATTGGCGGGTTCCCACATGGTAACCATTTCGTAGACGAATGGTTTTACACCAATGAAACGTGTTAGGAGATTAACCTGGGCCTCCTAAGGGAGGGCTTTCTATAGGCTCGAAGGGGAGTCCTTCGACCTGTTCGGAGGGTACATCATCAGCGGTCCTTCCTATCAACAAATTATAGGGAGAGTCGGACCTTACGATAGTGAAGGTAAGGGTTTCTGTTCTTGCGAGCTTGCCTTCTCCGATTGTTATATCTAACGACACTTCTCTCAGAGGCCACGAATGCTCACCTGAGAATCCTACCAATGGTATTTTTGAATCAACCCGCTGCGACCTGATCGAAGGCTTGAGCTTTAGGAAACAGTGCTCATATATGATCTCGCAGGAGCTTCCGCAGTCCATGTAGGCTCTATTCACTTCCCTGTTGGAAATTAAGACTTTGATGACCACTGGGTCGTTCGAAGGGACTTGGCCTGTGATTGAGGGAAACGTTACTTCCCCTACCACGTTTATTTCCTTCTCCGTCACTTTTCTTTTTAAGCTAGCTTCGCCCCAATGAACCATGAGTATTGGGGCTTCGGGAGGAGTTGTGTCCTTAGCCAATTGAGTGTCGAAGATTTTTTCCTTGCCCTTCTTTATGCCTTTCACCAAATGTGCCAATTGCCCGGACTTTACGGCTTCTTCTATCTGCTTCTTTAGTTCTCTGCAACTGTTCGTATCCACAAAGTGTGTTTGACTCAACATAAGTCCATTTTGGGTTCGTGTGATTTTGATTCCAAGTATCACATCTGCCAGACCCATGTCTTTCATGTCAAACCTTGATTTCAACATGTCTTTAGTAAATTGTATCATCTTATCGTTGCTTCCAACGACTATCATATCGTCTACATATAGACATAAGATGACATAATCCATTGTTTGTGTCTTTCATGTAGACACACTAGTCACATTCGTTAATTTTGAATCCACATTCTATCATGACGTGATTGGGTTTGTTGTTGTATTCTATCATGACGTGGTCAAACTTTTGATGCCAATGCTTAGGAGCTTATTTCAATCCATATAGTGACTTGACAAGTTTAAATACTTTCCCCTCTTGTCCTGGGTAGTGAATCCCTCAGGTTGTTCCATGTAAATCTCTTCATCTAAATCTCCATTTAGAAAAGCAGTTTCTACATCCATTTGATGAACTTCTAGATTTCTAATTGCTACAATAGAAAGTACTATCCTAATGGAGGTTATTCGCGTTACAGGCGAATAAGTGTCAAAATAATCAAACCTTCTAATTGTTTGTAACCTTTGATCACCAATCTTGCTTTGTATTTGTCTATGGTGCCATTAGCTTTCATCTTCTTTTTGAAGATCCATCGATTACCTAATGTTTTGCAACCTGTAGGTAGATCTACAAGCTCCCATGTATGGTTATGCAAAATAGAATCTATCTCACTCTTAATGGCTTCTTTCCATTGAGGCCCTTCTGAGGAAGTAACCGCTTTTCGGTAAGAGTTCGGTTCACTTTCTACCATAAAAGAAACAAAATCGGGTCCAAACGCTTTCTCGATTCTTGGCCTTTTGCTTCTTTTAGGTTCAACATGTTAATACAAATAATGTCAAAAACGTTATTTGCATTATTCGACCTCTATATGTTTTGATAATCACAAAATGCAAAAACACGTCACGTAAAAATACACTTAATAAGTTTTTAATCGAGAAAGATCGTTTCGACTACAACATCACTTAAGGTATGAACAAATAATATATCAATTTAGTTAAGTGATCAAAGAAGTTATTTTGTTTTTAAAACTAACATTTTCATAAATGTGACAAAACCTTTTTACACAAATAACTTATACAAATTAATTTTCTAATTATAAGAAATGTTTTAATCAAAAGAAAATATTTGAAATATGGTTTTCCCGACCAAATCAATTAAGTTTTCACCAAATAAACATTTCACCACATCAGGACAAAAGCAGGAAAGTTCAATGGAATATACTTAGTATTTTAGCATAAATAGAAATATACAAATGATTTGTATGTGCTAGATTATATAGGTAAATAAAATAGTATAAGAGTTAATTTCATAAATCGTCCCTGTGGTTTGTCGGGTTTAACGAAATTGGTCCCTCGCAAGAATTTTTAACGGATCATCTCCCTGTGGTTTTGACCTGTATCGGGTTTGGTCCATTGACCAATTTTTCTGTTAGTTTGACAGTCAAGGATGGTCGAAATGACACTAAATCTGTTATACGAGACAAACCACAAGGACCGTACGCTTAAACATACAAGGGTATTAGTGTCATTTCAACAATCCTTGACGGTCAAACTAACAGAAAAAGTGGTCAAGGGACCAAACCCGATACGGGTCAAAACCACAGGGAGAGGATCCGTTAAAAATTCTTGCGAGAGACCAATTTCGTTAAACCGGACAAACCACAGGGACGATTTATGAAATTAACTCATAGTATAACGAGTTGGAAATTTTTTAAACTGTGTGAAGTTCAATGCATTGTGAATGTTTGGTATAAAATGCTGATATAATGATATGGTGATGATGTGACAATGTATTAAACTCAAATGAGTGCAATGCATTAGAGATGCTCTAAGTAATGATTTCTTTTCTACTTGTTCATATAAAAGTTTAAGTAATGTTTATGTCTAACCAATTAAGAAAATGATACGCATAACCATAATTAAACTAAAAACTTTACTAGAACAAACAATATGTTAAAATCTCGTGCATGCACGAGCATTATAACAAGTTTTGTATATAGCAAATGAAATTAATTTCAAAATTTCAATAGACCAACTTGCAACTAGAAAAAAGAGTAAATTGCAAAAATCGTCCTTGTGGTTTGGCCAAATTGCACGTTTCGTCCCTGTGATTCATTAAGTGCAAAGATGGTCCGGATTTGGCACTGTTTCATGCACTTTTGGTCTCCCATGTAAACCGGCGTTAAGTGAGTTCCGTTAGCAGTCACATGTTAGCCCTTTTGGCTAACGATCGTTGCAGCGCTCATCCTTTAAACCAAAAGGACGATTTTTGCAATTTACTCTAATTATTTTTTTTTGAAAACTTTTTTTCGTCCGTTTTTTTTTTTTTCAAATTTTTTTTTGAGTCATGTGAATTTTTTTCCCGAAATTACTTTTTGGAAACTTTTTTTCGTCATGTGAATTTTGTTTATATAAAACATATATATATATATATATATATATATATATATATATATATATATATATATATATATTATATATATATATATATATATATATATAAATGTTTTTTTTATATAAAACATATTTATATAAAAAGTTTTTATATAAAACATTTTTATATAAAAAAAGTTTATAAAAAAGTTTTTATATACGAAAAAAGTTTTTTATATAAAAAAAAGTTTTCATAAAACCTTTTTATATAAAACTTTTTTTATATAAAAAAACATTTTTATATAAAAACTTTTTATATAAAAAAAAGTTTTTTATATAAAAAAAAGTTTTATATACGAAAAACATTTTTTATATACGAAAAACGTTTTTATATACTTTTTTTATATGTTTTTATATACGAAAAACCTTTTATATATGAAAAATGTTTTTTTATATGTTTTTATATACGAAAAACGTTTTTTTTAATGTTTTTATATACGAAAAACGTTTCTATATAAGAAAAACGTTTTTTATATGGTTTTATATATGCTTTTTTATATAAAAAATTTACGCTCTTTATACGTTTTTATATACGAAAAACATTTTTTATATGTTTTTATATACGAAAAACGTTTTTATACTTTTTTTATACGTATAAAAACGTTTTTTTTAGAACACATAAAAACGTATATGTTTTTTAGAACATATAAAAACATATACTTTTTTTATACGTTTAGAACGTACATAAAAACGTATAAAAAAATTTATGTTTTTCGTACATTTTTAGAACATATATATATTTTTATAAAAACGTATAAAAAATTTTAGAACATATATACGTACCGACGAAAAAATTTGAACATGTGCCCAAAAAGTGTTTTTTTTTCCCAAAAACCAATGTTGCAAAAATCGGCTGAATCGGCCAATTAATTGCCGATTAATCGTTAATCGGCCCAGTACCTTGTAGAATAGTGAAAATCGGCCAAAAAATCGGTCAGGCAAAAAAATCGGCCGAATCGGCCAAAAATCGGCCGATTCGGCCAAAAATCGGCTGAATCGGCCAAAAATCGGCCGAATCGACCAAATCGGTCAGGTTTAAAAAAATGAAAATTTAGGCATTCTACTTAATTTGGGGATCGTTTATTTCACTTATAATGCACAATGAGCCTCATAATCAGAATTGGAGCCTTTTATTGAGGTTTGGAACATAGTAGGCTTGGAATTAGTTACGATCTTTAATTTGGTCTCTAGAAATATCCAAAACATGCAAAAAATGTCAATCCGATTAATCACCGATTAATCCCGCCTTGGCCGATTAATCGTTGCAGGGTGGTCGACCGCCCGGCTACCGATTCACGATTTTTGCAACATTGCCAAAAACAAAAAATTTCGAAAAAAAGTCACATGACGGAAAAAAAAAAAAATCGTATAAAAAACGGACGAAGAAAAAAAATTTTCAAAAAAAAAAAATTCGAAAAAAAAAAATTGAAAAAAAATTGCAAAAATCGTCCTTGTGGTTTAAAGGATGAGCGCTGCAACGATCGTTAGCCAAAAGGGCTAACGTGTAAGTGCTAACGGAACTCACTTAACGCCGGTTAACATGGGGGACCAAAAGTGCATGAAACAGTGCCAAATCCGGACCATCTTTGCACTTAATGAATCACAGGGACGAAACGTGCAATTTGGCCAAACCAAAAGGACGATTTTTGCAATTTACTCTAGAAAAAAATATCTTGCGTTTGTGTCTTCTACAAACCCGCGAAAAGTGAAAATATTCGAAACCCAAACGAAAAATTCCAATCCCCATCAAACCCAATCTTCACCGTCCAAAAATAACCTCCTAATCCAACGACCAATATTCACGATCCGCGTGAAGCACAACCAACCAATCACAAGACATCTCCCCCACCTATATAATCAACCCCACACTACCTTCATTCTCATCATCTCATCACACAACAGTAAACACACCTTAGAAAAAAACACACGCTCCTTTCTAAAAACCTAAAAAATGGCACCAAAGGCAGCAGAGAAGAAACCCGCAGCGGAGAAGAAGCTGGCAGCGGAGAAGGCACCAAAACCAAAAGCAGAGAAGAAGCTCCCAGCAAAGGACACGTCAGGAGACAAGAAGAAGAAGAGACACAAGAAGTCAGTGGAGACATACAAGATCTACATCTTCAAGGTTTTGAAACAAGTCCATCCTGATATTGGTATTTCAAGCAAAGCAATGGGAATTATGAATTCCTTCATTAATGATATCTTTGAGAAATTGGCTGCTGAGAGTTCTAAGCTTGTTAGGTATAACAAAAAGAACACTCTTTCTTCTCGTGAGATTCAAACCGCTGTTCGTCTTGTTCTTCCTGGTGAGTTGGCCAAACACGCTGTCTCTGAAGGTACCAAGGCTGTCACCAAGTTTACCAGCGGTTAAGGAATAGATTGTTTAGTTAGATATGCGGTGTGTTTGGATGTTGGGTTAGGTTTTAGGTGTTTGGTTGGTTGTTGGTGGGTTAGGGTTGGGTTTTATTTTGTAGATCTGGAATATCGATATCTTATCGGTAGTTATGAATTGTATTTCATTTTAGTTAATGTGAAATGAATATCTATCTTATCGGTAGTTATGAATTGTAATTCAATTTGGGGATTTACTTCTGAAAACGACATTAACATGTCTCGTCTCATTCTCATTTGGTAAAATAAAGTCTTGTTTAGGTAAAAGGAAGGAAGGAAGGTGTGTGTTTGGGTGAACATCACTAATAAACCATTCCCAGTATTCCAGCATGAATTCAGATCCCAGTTAACATGTTAATGTAAAATGTGTCGAACTACTTGCACTATGCTCTTAGGATTCTACCGCAACAACAGAACAAAAGTATTTAGATCTCGATATCCCCAGTTTAGCAGCAACATCAACATTTATTTCCTGTGTATTAAACGCATTGCTAACTTGTTCTTTAGGGGGCGTTTGTTTAAGCTTATATGTGGCTTATGAGCTCATTTGTTTTTCGGCTTATGTTTCATAACTCCGATATAAGCCGAAATCAAATAAGTTCATAAGCCAACATATAAGCTTAAACAAACACCCCCTTAGTCTATTCAGCTGAAATAACCAAACTCAGACAGTGATTTTGAGAAAATATAACAACTTAGCTTCAATCATTCTCCATAACATTTTTTTTTCTGTTATGCTCTTTAGTATTAAAGTCCCAGAAACCTATCATATCACACAAAGTTCTCCATGCTTCAAATTCACATCAGTACTGTTAATCAAAGTTCAACACAATGAACGAAAAGACGATCCACTGTTTCTGAACCCTCTCCACGGTCCACATGGTCAGAGTAGTTTGCATCATCTGACTTAGAGGGTCACTCCAATATCAAACTTCTAACCTGGAACCTTTTGAGAAGCATCTGCCAACACCATGGCCTTACTTTGGTCGGAGCTGAGAAGCTCCAAACCCAGGCTGCTAGAGGTGGGGTATCACCCTGCACACAACTTAGTCCATCAAACCATACGAAGGAGAAAGCACACTTAAAATGTTGCTAAGAAACCATCTTGTTCTTCACTGCACAAGCTCCTCACAGACTCGACACCTATTTCACTTAGCAAGCACTCACTCCGTTGATTAACTAGACTGTCATGACCATCTGCAACCCATAACATCTACTGTGTTTTAGCTCATCGCTTATAATCCACCTTTTCAGCTTATCGTTTCCTAAGTTAAAACTTCATCTTATGACCTAAAACTAGTCCATTTTAGAGTACAATCACAGAGGGGAGTCACAAAACAGAGTGAAAAAAGTTTGTATGAGACTTTCAATCACAATGGCTCCGTATAACCAAATAGCATCTCATCATTCCTTTTTATCATAAACTCTCTTACTTTAGCAACCTTTCACACATGCTGCACCATCAGAAGTTCAGGACCCCTTCACGAGGCTCAACTTCTTTCTTAGAATTTTACTCATATTAAATTTATTTTAACATTGGTTAGAATGGTGAAACCTTAAACACAGTAAGTTACAGGATTCCTGCAACTCATAACTCTCCTCCATTACTATAACTTGAAGAACATCAATGGGAGACATTGTACTAGAACACTTGAAAAATTAGATCATCGCAGCATCCAAAATCCAACACCCCTCTAACCACTAGCACTAAACTGTCATATGCTACTCATCTACAAAACCAAAGTCTTGGATCTCGATATCCTCTGTATAGAAGCAACATCAGGCTCAACATTCGTCTCCCTGCTACTAAACATATTGCTGACATTCTTTATTAAAAATTCAATCATTCTCAACACGTACTTAGTGGATTATCGATTGCTTTATTCACACACACTACACGCCCACTGCTTCCTTTGACTTGTGCACACTATTATCAATTCACTGAAAACAAAAGTCATTTTTCAATTTTCGCTTTCACAACGAGCAATGTTCTTAAATGGTTTTCATAGATGGAATAAGAAGACGTAGAGACAATGTACCGTCATTATTTCTTAAAACACCGTTTTCTATATAAACTTTATCAATCATAGCCTCCGATATTGTCCAACCCCTTAAAAACACACACTAACATCTACAATTTTTTGGTATTCCCTAACCCGAACAACTTTTTTGGCCATTCCATAAATAGATCAGCACTTGACCATGGACAAACCAAATGAACATCCTGTATTACCAGTCACACTGTTTCTGAATGCGTTCCACATCGTGAGCAGTTTGCATCATCTGTCGTGATCAGACTCACTCCAATAGCAAACTTCTAGCCGAGATTCTTTTGAGTAGCACCTGCCAACGTCATTTCCATAATTTGGGCAGAGCCCGGACAATAACTGTAAACCCTGGCAGCTGGAGGTGGGTTGTCATTCCTCCATACAGCTCTTGTGAATCTTCTTGCTGTGAACGACGTAGCATTCTTTTCTAAATAGCATATCACTTTGTCTCCCACTTCATGAACTATATGATTTGGTAAATTGCTTATATCTGCATAAAAAAATATTTTTACATCTGATACCAAAAAGAAACACACACCACTACACCAGATAATCCTTTCATATGCTCATGTTCCTCAGCTAGCAGTCTTCACGATTGCTTTGAACAGGCTTGCCTCAAGAAACTTTCTATCACAGTATATCCACATCGTTCCCATGTCACCTAAATAACACTGCAAACTTTATCATTTTTTTTCCTTACAGCGCAAATTTTATCATCTATGTTCTACTTGTCCTTCCTTCTCCACTTACAATTTATCCTGACCTTGAAAATGTCACGTTCCTTTTCTTACCTTTTGGGTATATTTTTGTTCGAATTTCTTAACTGACATCCTAAAGACTTATAGCTCGACGCGTCTGCCTCCAAAGTAAACCACATCAATAATCTTGAAGACCTCGAAGGCTAGAAGTACTACCACTTTTTGACAAGGCTTGCTGCCATATTCAACTCTCTGCTTACATATATTAATTTTAACACTTTTACATAAATGTATATTTAAGACATCCTATTCCTTTCGCATTTTGAATGGTACAGCAGATCAACTCTCTTTTTCGCCGCATATCAACATAGGCTGGCTTTATTCCATTCTCCATTGCCATACTTTGCTGACCCAGACACCTAAATTATAACATAGAAGATTCATATTGTATCTTAAGCTATCAAATACATAAAAATTCAGTCCATGTTGCTTCTCAAAAGTTAAAACGTATGTCACTAGTAAAGTGTTGCATATGATACAAAAGTTGGGCGTTCCTTGATAGGGCTTCTATTCTCGTACCAATTCGAATCTTAATGCTTGACGAGACCTGCGCACTAAGAAAAAGAACCAACACCGTTAGGCTTATCGAGGGATTGTCTCCCCCGATTATCCTCCGGCGTGAGAGTAAGTAATCGAACGTAGGGTTTAGTTTATGGTTTAGGGTTTATTGAAGATCGTACCTTTTACCGAGGGCTGGAATGCCCTTTATATATGCACGAAACCCTAATAGGTTTCGTGTTCCCTACTCTTCGGCATGTACGCCGACATCGGAAATTTGGTATATATCTTCTTTATTTAGAAGATATTCCATATATTCTCCGGAAATAGCTTTGGGGTTGGGCCTTGTCGACCCAAACCGCGCAACTGGTAGTCCAGTTGCGGCCCATACGTGGTGGGCTTAATTGTTAGTATTGTTTACTAACCGGGTTCGTGACCCGGGTATAGACTATACGTCATCATGTCCCCCCAGTCTAGTGTGCGCAGGGTAAAACCTGCGGACGCTAGACTAGAGTCGTATCGAAATTATTCCCCACGCGTACGCGGGAAGCTTTCAAAAAATTACCGCCCAAAACACACGTGTAATGTATCTAGTCCAAAAAAGTGCAATTTGGGTACCTTGGGAAATGGAGAGGTTGCCCACTTGCCATGTCCCGTCATTTATCCTAGCCACACGATTGGAGCTAGTGGGGTACACGTGGCGATCATCTGTGGTGGATAGGAAAGGTATATAAACTACCGCCGCTTATTCACTGTGACTTCCACAGTTAAAAATCACACTTCCACCATTTTCACATCTTCAAATCTTCTTCCAAGAAAAAAGATAATTCAAAGGTAATTGCGCGTGCGCACATAATCTGAGTCACAATATGGTAGCGCAACTTCATGATTTTCATTCTGACATAACCGAGGATGAACTGATTCAGTTCACCTCGGATTACTTTATCCCTATGGGCCTGCGCCCAGAGGTACCCGGTCCAAATGACACCATCGCGGATTTCCCTGCTGGGAAGGTGGGGTTATATACGCGCTTTTTCGAGTGGGCGAATCAGCGCGTCCCCATCTCCGTGTTACTGAGTGACATACTCAATTACTACAATCTCCACATCTCCCAGTTGCATTGTATTGGTGCTGGGAAGATTGCTAACTTTGAGGTGAACTGTCGCTTGTTGGCGATTCACCCAACCCTCCACTTATTTCGCGCGTTTTATCACGCAACGTGGTCAAATGGGTGGGTTACCTTCTCGAAGCGCGTTGGAAAGTTGCAATGTTACGTGCAGAAGGTAGATAAGCTCAAGGATTGGAGGGAAAAATTCTTTTGGGTTGACGAAGCCGTCTTCCCTGACCATTTCCCGTTTTACACCCGTGCCGATCTGCCCAAGGATGAGCGCCCCCCTGAGACGTGGTATAACGCGGATCATGCGGCGATCATTGATGAGAACCGTATTCCCATCAAGCCATATCCGGAGGCGTTCCTGGTGCATATGGGCATCAGTCGCAACTTCTTTGAGCATGAGACGGAGGTCCCCACATTCTTGAATGCGGATGGCACGGGTGGGTGCTCCTTCTGTCGCCTTACTGTCGTTATTTAGTGTAAGCGCTTCTTTTTTTTCCATACTTTATGTAACTTGCTTTCCTTTGTTTACTTGATGCGCAGATATGGATCTGTTTGCTGTTGTGAGGCTGGAAAATCCGCGTGCTGTGGCGGTGGGGGTGCGTCCTCTGGGGGATGGTGAGCAGACTATTCTGCAGGCGACGGCAGGGCGCGTCGTGGATTTGGTTATCCCAGATCCCGAAGGCTCCCCTGGTGTGATAGCAGCTGAGCCAATTCAGGAGGTGGCTCCTCCTGTACAGCCAAGTCCTGAAGCTGCGCAGCCTCCTCCCCCCTTGATCCATTTAGAGGATTCTGATAATGATATGGAGGAGGTCTCCCTACTGACGCGGAAGAGAGCGTCTGGTGGTTATGGTAACGGGTTCTTTGTTGACAGGTCTACTCAGGACTCGAGAAGACGACTAACGGCCCAGGAGAGTCGTTGAATCAGTCCGCGCCAGATTATGTATGTCACTAGTAAAGTTTTGCATATGATATAAAAAGTTACTGTAGTTTACAATAAATTCACCAATAATATTTTTACCACATAATTTTAGCCGAGAACAAACTTATTTTAAGAACTAAGTTCGTAAACTCATAACAAGATTTATGCTTGATTTAAAGTTAAAGAGTATATTAATGTTAGAACTTGGCATCTCTAAAATTAGTCTAATCCTTTTAACTTTGTTACAAAACGGGATAACAGAATTATATATCAACTATTTTATAAAGGTTAAATAAAGAGTAAATTGCAGAAATCGTCCTTGTGGTTTGAAAAAATTGCATGTACCGTCCCTGGTCTTCCATAATTGCAGGCGGCCTCCCTGTGGGCAAACTATTGGACCATTTTAGTCCCTGGCACTAACGATGGTTAGTCCTTCCCCGTTAGTTGATACAACTTTAAGGGCAATTTTGTCTTTTCCTCTTGTTGTCCTTTTTGACTATCCTTTTTCATCGATTAAATAGTCAGAAATCGTGATTTCTTCTTCCCCAAATTAAAAAAACACATCAAACCCTAATTTTGTAAACATATCAAACACAAGGAAGTTTCTTGGCAATGGTGACCTGTTTTTGTGCTAATGAAGCAGTTATTCGTACTTCTTGGACTAACACAAACCCTTTTCTTTTGTATTTACCTCATTTTTTTTGCTGATTTCATCTACTTGCACAACTTGATCTTTGAACCCACTCTTGATTAAATCCTTTGTCATTTTAACAGTGATTGGCACCAACCTAAAACATTGTGCCCTTACCCTTATTTTATCATTCTTAACTATCCGTATGTTTCTCCTAGTCTCTACAGCATGTGCTCTTATCATATCCTTTGCTACATCCCTATTTGGTAACTCCTTACCAACAAAGAAATTGTTTTTTGATCTTGAGTTACCAGTATGTTTTCTTAATTTTCTAAGACCCTTTCTCCTAACACTTTCTGTATCATTCTCCACATCACTTTCAAATGAATCAAAATCTAGTACCTCTAAATCATTTTCAGTAATTTTCAACTTAGGTTTCATTGGGTCAACAAATTCACCTTCAACTTCAAACCTAAACCCATTCATGTTCACTTCTACTTCATCTACTATATGCTCCTCATTAACTATATGCTTCTCAGTCTCACTCTCAGACTCATCATTATCCTCACTCTGAGACTCATCATTAGCCTCACTCTCCGACTCTTCATTAGTCTCACTCTCAGAGTCATCAGTAGGCTCATTCTCACAGTCATCATTAGGCTCACTCTCATACTCATCATTTTCATTTCCTATAGCATTAGAAGGACCAACTTTTATATCTAAATATGTTGTACCATGCTCAACATACACATAAATAGTCTTATGCCGTTTAACATACTTTATCATTTCAGTCATATCACTATCATTGGCCAAAGTCCTTAATCCAATATCAAAACTTTTAAGTGGTATCTTGTAGTGATAAAACAACTTATCTTCAATTCCTAGACACTGGTACATTACTGTGTCTAAGATATCAACATTACACTCATTACTATCTATTAAATCAACAAATGTTACCTCACCATCAACATATTTCCTGTTTGGCAGGTCAGTGAACCTTCCACCATGGTGGATCCTCATTGTAAACAAGCTTGGATATTGGTCTGTTTCATCATCAAATAACAATAAATTAGTAAGAAATAACAAAAAACACACATTAAATAATTAACATCAAAAGTGTATTACGGCTTTACCATAAACTGAGTTAGCATCAAAAGCTTGTCCATCACCTCTTATGTGCCAAAGCTGGAGTGGTGAACTCATGTTTATTTTTGCAAATCTTAGGGATTGTAAGTGGAACGAAAGTTAAAAAATGAGGGCTGAAATGGATTGGATTAGGGTTTGAGTCTTTGTTTATATTTCTTTTTAACTTGGGATCTGTCGGGTAAGAAATGAAGAGTCAAAAGAGACCGAATATTATGTGTTACGGGTTGGAAAATGATAGTCAAAAGGGACTGATGAGTGTGTAAATACTCATCATTTTATACCCATAAAAGACATAAAAATGACCAAAAACACCCAGATTATACTGCAGATATCCTTGGTTTGTGTTTTTATGTGTTTCAGGTACAAAGGATTGAAAACGGAACGAAAACGAGCATTTTTGGATCGACTTGGCAACAATTGTGCATTTGATCAAGTGAAGACAAAATTCAAAGTCAAAAGTCAAAGTCAACCTCCAAAAATACCAAAATGACACAAATGGTCCTTGAAAATAATTTTTATTTTTGGCAGCCTTGGTCCTTGGATTTTCAAATTATTACACAAATGGTCCTTAAAGTTTACACTTTTGAACTTTAAATCCTTTAAACTTAAACCATTTAAACCCAAAACAAATAATAAACCCAATCCAATCTTATCCTATCACCAACCCACTCAAGCCCAACATTAAACCCGGATCCAACCCACACGTTTTTATCCAATACCAGGTTTGACCTGGTCAAACCCATCACCCTCAAAACTAATACCCGCCAAACCATACCACCATTCCCACCCTTATCCCTGACAATCCACCATCCTCACCCTACTTCTTCAGCACATCACCTACCCAGTCCAAAAGCATTTAATGCTTCTTTCCCATTACAAGTAATCCAGTACCAAGTGGGGTTTTCCACTAATATCTTTTTGGCGCCAAAACTGAAGTTAAAGGCTGGGATTGATTCTAGCCATTCCAATGGCTGAGGATTACTCAGAGATGAAGACAAGAATGTTCCCAGATATTTTTAGTATAAATAGGGTCGTTTGTAAGCTTATAAAGTAAGTAGTTAATTTTCAGTAGTCGACTTTTGTAAGTTAAGTTATTATAATTTGTAATTTTAAGTTCTCAGTTGTTAATTCAAATCATATTCAGTCAAATTGTTCTAATTTCAAGTAACCTTGTACTCAGTTTCAGTAATAATAGAATTTCAAGTTTTTATTCAGTCGAATTAAGCATTAAGTCTTGTTATGTATTTATCACAAAGCCACCGTACCTTTGCTATAAGCTTATATAAGCTAATCATAGCTTTTTGTAAGCTTATATTAGTTACTAGCTGTTCTTAATTTGAAAAGACCAATTCAGTCAATGAAAGTCAAAGAAGCTCAAAATAAGCAGTAAGGTGGCATAAGCTGTTCTGGAAAGCTGAATTGGGTTTCTAGCTTGTTTTTGACAAGCTAGGTGTGTTTCTGATCAAATTCCACTGTTTCATAGCCAAGTCAGTTGTAAGCATTTTTCAATTTTTTTTGCATTGTTTTCTATTTTACTGTTCCTTAGCTTAATTTTAGCTTATTTAGTAATTATCTGCTTATTGATAGTTTAGGAGTGCCTTATATCTGTTTATCAGTTTAAGATAGCCTTTGTTTTATTTTTCTTAAAAATCTTCATAAAAGCCAAAAATAGCTTAAACATAGGTAGTGCTTATTTAGTGCTTATATCCTGTTGATTATTACTAATTAGTGTTTAAATAAGTTAGTGAAACCTTTTTCACCCAGAAACCCAGCTTAATTTGGCTGTTGCCATTGAAAATCTCAAAATTTGCCTATTAAAGGGCTGTTTGGAATAAGCCTTAAAATGGGTCAAAATAGCATCTACTGTTCATGTGCTTCTTTGTGAACTTTAATCTAGTCTAAAATGAGTAAAATAAGTCATTTGTAAGAGTTCTTAAGCTGAATTGAAGGATTTCATAAGTTTGAGTTGATAGGGTGATTTTTAGAGCATTGACTGTGCATATAAGCTTCTTATAAGCCAAAGCTTATTTGGTCTTTATTTTTAGTAAACTTAGGTCCAATATAGTGGTTAAAGCACATGTTCCAAGTTTGGTAGAAATTCATTAAGTTTTGAGTGATTTGAATCCAAAATACCCCACGTCTGATCACACAAAAAGAGCATAATGCATTTTTTTTTTTTTTTTTTTTTTTGTCTCAATCAGCTCATTTTCTTTGAGTTTTAATTTGCTCACTCTAAGTTAGAATAAGCTAAAATTTTTCACAGTTAATATTGGGTTGCTAATCTAGTTGGCCCATATTTTTATGATTTTTTATAAACAGCTTATTAGTGCTTTTCAGTGGCTTAAAGTAGGGTCAATAGGCTGTTTGGATTGGTGCTAAGTTAGTTTTTTTTCTCATATTCTGATCTGATCATTGCGTCTCCTTATTCTGTGCTTATTGTTGAGTTTTAAAAATTGTTGTAGTTATAAAAAGTGCTTATTTCCATGTGCTTATTAAGAGAAAAATAAAAATAAAAATAAAATAAAATAAAAAAATTCAATCAAGTCTCTCATAAGCGGCCACCTTAATCTGCTTTTTCTGTGCTTATTTCAAGTTTTCATAAATAGTTGTTTTTGTAAAAGTTACTTATTTTCTTGTGCTTATTAAGCTTTTAAATTTATATATATATATATATATATATATATATATATATAATATATATATATATTATATAATATATATATATATATATTATAATAATAATAAAATAAATAATAATATATATTAAATAAAATAATTAAATTAATAGTTTTTAAATCATATTAAATTATAATAAAAAATATAAAAGTCAAAAAATATAATTCTTTTTTCTAAAATTTTCTTTTATTAATTAGAACTTAGAAAAAAGAATTTGGCACTTGTAGGATTAGATTTCTAAATATTTTAGTTGTAGGCCCGTTTTTATAATTCCCGACTCGCGTTTTTAGTTTAAATTGTTTAAATCTTAATTTTTCTTTGAGAATTTGTTTCTCATTTATTAATTAGAATTAAAAAATACAAAATTCCAATTCCAATCATCAAGCACTTTAATTCCAAACCTTACACGATATCCTCGATTCCAACCTCGCTGGGACACGACCCGGGTGATCACTTGCCCGGTATCACACATATCACAAGCGTGAGTTTTTGCAAGTTAACCTTTTTCCTAAAGGGTTGGTTTGTCTATTCTCACGTTTACTTGGTATTTTTGATATATATACGTACTTTCAAACGGATCAATTTTTGGCGCCGCTGCCGGGGAGGTTGAGTTGCGACAATATCGTTTTGGTTTTAACGATTAGTAACTTGAGATCCTTCGTCAAGAAGTTTTCGCTTTCGTAAAAATATAAAAAAACAAAAATATTTTTCTTTTCTTTTGTATATATATTATCATATAAAAACAAAAATACAAAAACATTTCTCGTTTTCTTGTGTTAAAATAAAAGATAAAAGCAATCTCAATATAATATTCCTCAACTTGAAATATTATCATAATAAGTTCCCAAACCAAAGATATAAAACTTGCCTTTGTGTCGCTTGCGAATATCGGCTCACCTTTGATTGATAAACAAACTCTAACGGAGGTTTCAGGAGGTTTGGCATTAAATTGACAAACCGAAAGGAGCGGGTTTTTAAGGAGCATTTATTGCCCACCTTTGCTCCTCCGCCACTCTGTGCATTTTTCTTTCAGAGAGCTACCGTACGCTTGTTTGATTTAAGGTTTAAGTTCCTTGTGTTTTGCTTCGGTCTTGTTTTAATTGAATTGTTTCATTTAGTGCATGCGCACTCGTTCTTCTAGATCAACGAGTCCCTTTCGTGATCTCATCGCAATTCCAAAAAGACGTTCCCGAAGACGTGCTGCCCGAATAGTCGAACCCGAGATTCGTACTATTTTCATTGACGAAATGGCAGACAATCGAACAATGGCCGAAATGCACCAAGCACCCACCGAGGGTTACGGAGATGCCATCATTTTACCGGCAATCAATTCTGATCATTTCGAATTGAAGACGCATTTGATTCAACTCGTGTCTACAAATCAATTCCACGGGTTTGAACGAGAAGATCCGTATGCACACATCCGTTGGTTCAACAAGTTGACCTCGACCATCAATTACAAGGATGTGCCGCAAAAAGTTATCAAATTGATGCTATTTCCGTTTTCACTCGAAGGGGCAGCCCGGATTTGGCTGGAAAAAGAACCCCCTCGAACCATTGAAACTTGGGAAGATCTCGTACAAAAATTTGTCAATTATTTCTTTCCTCCGTCAAAGACGACTAATCTAAAGAATGAAATTTCGGGATTTCGTCAAAGTTTCGATGAAAACTTCGGAGAGGCATGGGAACGATTCTAAGATCTTCTAAGAAAATGCCCACATCATGGTTTCACGGAGTTACAACAAATCAACAGGTTTTATAATGGGTTGAATGGAAACGATCAAGATTCTCTTAACGCAGCCGCCGATGGCAATATCTTGAATCGTCGACCTAAAGAAGTGCTTGAAATTTGTGAGAATAAGTCAAAAGTTCCTATTTCTCAAAACAAAGTGAATGTTCCTATCACTCCTGCTTCTTCATCCGGTAACTCATCAGAGTTAGCCGCACCGTTAGCCGCTCTAACGGACGTAATTCGTTGCATGATGAAGGAAGTGAAAGAAATTAAGAGTGAAATTCATAAACCGGAACCAATCAAAGCCGTAAACAAAGTATGTGAAACTTGTGGTGGCCCGCATGCGTATTACAATTGTCAAGCAACCGATGCTTCTTTTTACCATGCTCTCGTAGCAGCCGTAAACCACAATCAATACCGACCGCAAGCTGAAACTCATTACCGAGCACCTAATGCTATGGTACCACCTGGTTTTCCACCCGTGCAAAATCAAAATAATCAAAATCGCTTTGTTCAAAATCAAGGTCAAAATTCCAACACTTCTCAGAATTTCAATCAAAACCGTAACAATTTCAACCAACCTTATCAAGCTCCGAATCAACAAGTTTATCAACAACCTCCTCAAGCTCCTTTGACAAATGATTTCATGAAAATTACTGAGTCCAGCATATGTTCGATGCAAACTCAAATCAATAATATGAAAGTCGAGTTGAGAAAGGAAATTGATACTACAATGTCTCGTCAAACAAATGAGTTGAAGAATATGATGGGCAGTTTCATGAATATGAACATGAACCAAACTTCTTCATCTTCCGGAGGACTTCCGAGCAATACCATTCCTAATCCTAATGCTGAGTTGAAAGCCGTCACCACTCGAAGTGGTAACACGCATAATGGACCCTCGACTCCTATGCCTCCTCCACCGAGGGAAGTGAATCGAGATACCGAGGTGACAACGGACAAGGTGCATTTCTCAAGCCCACGAAGTACCGCACACGTCCAACCTCCAGATGTCCAAACTCAAGTTCCGGAACCCGATGTTCCGAAGACCAATCCTAAGCTTTCGATTCCATATCCTTCGAGGCTTAACGATCAGAAGCTTCGAGACAAAACCAATCAACAAATGGAGAAGTTCTTTCATATCTTCAATGAATTGCACTTTGACATAAGCTTCGCAGATGCTCTCGTCCTTATGCCCAAATTTGCATCTACACTCAAAAGTTTACTAAGCAACAAGGATAAGTTGTCTGAGATGGCAAATGTTAGACCTGTTTCCCGGAATACAAATAGGCCCCACCCCTGATGAAGTTGACTCAAATAAGTACATTTTATTACTATCATTTATCCTATTAATTTGACTTGTTTTACTATATTATGTATGAGGATTGGTACTTAATCGTTTACTTTTGTAATTCTCAGGTAAAAACAAGCATTTGGTGAAACTTGGCGATTCTGGACCAATAATGGAGCAAAACGTACATAAAGTGGAAGTCTACTGACATGGACAAGATCAAGTCAATTCTGCTCCAGATGCGCCGCATCTCACTATCAACATGCGCCGCATCTCTATCAAGATATCACCAGATACGATCCAAGATACAAGAGGACATGCGCCGCATCTAATAAAGAGTTACGCCGCATCTTCTGGCGGTGTACGAATATTCCTGAATATTATAATCTTGGACCCCACGCGAAGTTAAGTACATGCGCCGCATCTACTTAAGTAGATGCGCCGCATCTTCCCTCAGACACAAACTATAAATACCCCTTAGACCAGACGCATTAAAAGTTCGGAGATTCGGAAGTTCGAAAACCTAAAGACCGAACAGAAGAGAAGGACGAATTCAGTCAAGAAGGCAGCACAAGACACACCCAAATCGAAGATACAAGAGCTGTAAGAAGGTGCTGCATGTATTTAACTCATTAAGTAGTTTTGTTTTATTGTTTTAGCAAACTTTAATTCATCAGGATTGGTGGCTTGTGTAATGTGACAACGGAAAGATTGCACTCCCTTTAATACTTGCTTTCCCATCAATTAAAGTTTATATGTTGATGTCTTTGGTTACTACTTATTAGTGCATTGACCACCTCTGTGTTTATTAGTGGCTTGCGGGCACCCGACTGCGGGACAAGGTGTGGCTCCCACGGTTGTTTCTAAATTGATCACTTAGGAATAACTTTTAGACATAAGTCGTCATTAAGGGTTTACTCGCCGATGAGAATAGGACCAACGAGAAAGGGTTAATTACATACACTTCATATAAAGCTATCAATAAAACAAGTGACAATCTACTTAATCATAAGGACAGCCCTCTTATTGTCTCAAGTATCTATCTGTGTACGTGTGTGCTACTTGCTGATTCGTGCCTATTTGTTTATTTTATTATTTAATTGCAAACAAAACTGTGCCAGTCTCTCAGGCTGAAACCCCCTTGCGTTAGGATATTAAAATACTGATTAGATTAACGAGATTATACGTTCCACTCTTAGTGATCGACACTCTACTTACCATTATCTTCATACTGACCGGTACACTGCTCGTTAAGTGTGTGTGTTATTGATAAGTCGGCTAAATATAAATTTAAAACTTGAGTAGGCATTAAAACTGCTAAACCGCAACGACACATCACGCGCATCAAGTTTTTGGCGCCGCTGCCGCGGGAGTGAATTGTTATTTTCTGTTAATTTGATTAGTATTTTAATTAGGTTATTTTTCTTTTTATTAGATTAAATTGCATCATTGTACTATTTTGCATATTTGTTGTATTGTGTGTTATTTGTTTGCTTTTGTTTTTATTTTTGTGTGTTTTATTTTTTGTTTGGTGTGTTTAATTTTTATTTTTATTTTTCGTATTTTTCTGTTCTGCTATCGTTGTACTGTGCTAAATCAAACGATACGGCGCATCTGATCTCTCAGATACGGCGTATTGCGTTTAATTTTTTTAATACAACGCGTTTAATTAATTCGATACGACGCATCTTTTCCCCAAGATACGGCGTATCTGTTTTTAACAAGAAAATTTTTCTAAGCGATAAAGTAATACGACGCATCTGCTTTTGTAGATACGGCGTATCTGTTTTGATAAAATTTTTTCTAAACGTTAACGCCATACGACGCATCTGCTTTCGCAGATACGGCGTATCTATTATTTTAATTAAAAACAATTTGCGAATTATTAAACAAATACGGCGTATCGATTTCCGTCGATACGGCGCATCTTACTGAATCAAAAACCTTTTATTTTTTAAACGTAACGAAAATACGGCGCATTAACTTCTGTTAATACGACGCATTTAATTTTAATAAGAATATCGATTTTTGATAATTAAAATTGATACGGCGCATTCTAAATCTCTAAGCGGCGTATCTATTTTCTGAATAAAAGTTTGACTTATTTTTAACGTATTAAGATACGGCGTATCCCATTTATAGGATACGGCGCATCAACAGCAGATATCAGAAGCTTTTATTTTACTTTGATCGTTTCACCCTTCTTTTGCACGAGTAAGTTTTATTTCAGGAAGATGGACGATCCGGATATTACAATGGAAGAATATATCAGATTTGAAGAGGAAAAAGCCTTGAGCAATAATGGGATCTACGATTGGGAAAGAGCAAGATATGGTGCACAAGTCATTGATACGAAAGAAATCACTATGGAAGAATATTTGATTATTGGACGAGAAAAGTCAAAGAAAGAAAGAAATAGGCTGCCGTTTCAACACACTTGGTGTATGTCAAATGATGATGAAGAAGATTCATATACCGTGAAACCAATTCCGGCAATTGTTCTTGGTAGTACTTTTTTCTCCGGAGATTGCACAAGATGATGTGTATACGGAACCTTACGTTGAAGAATATTCTGCAATCGTATTACCACCATTAGACAATCCAACGGATGAAGATGAAAAGTATTCTAATTTTGATTTCGAACCATTTGACGCCATAGTTTATGATGACAAACCTCAACCAGATTTTGACCCAACGAGGGATTTTGAAGAAATCTGGGATTACTTATTTAAGGAGGAAATTCGGGACGATGCTGAAATTGAAAGATCACTAGTTGAAGATGGAGATTCACAAGATAAATTGGAGTCACTTACAACACAAAGTGGTACAAATTTATTTAATATTATTAATCCCGTTACTAATAATCTTGCTAGTTTTCCTGAACAGGTTGCGAAACAAAAAGATGATGAGGTGAAATTTATTACACTACCTATTGAAGCACCTGTGATTAACCCGTATTTGGTGGAGCCCGAAGAAGAATTTGGTGATGAGCTCTTAAACATTGCTATGATCGAAGATGACGATGATTTCGACCCTATGAAGGTTATTGAGGAACTCGAACTTTTACTTGCCAAAGACCCTTTCTCACCTTCTGCGGAAGTCAAGGGACGCCTTACTACTAAAGAGACTAACCAAGAAGAAAGGAGACTCATTTTTCCTCAACATACTACTCTTTCAGAGGAAGTGGTCAAGTCATCCAATTTATCAACCAAACCGGGTATGAATAGGAAAGATGTACATGTATTGCCAAGGTATGATCTTTATTTATTTCTTCCATCTTTACTAGCAAATTTACACTCTTTTCGTGTTTATTGCTACTATCATCCGCACTTGATCCCAAGTGGGGGGAACAACACCCTATTACACAGTAAATAAGGGTGGAGTCAGGCTCGTGACTCGAACAAAAACAAGCGCTTCGTGGGAGGCAACCCATGCTTATCTTTTATTTTATTTTATTTTCTGATTGTGTGTCGAGTCAGTCCAGGCCGCACGAAGATACGGCGCATCTCAATCCTGAGATGCGACGCATCCTCTGCAATGGTCATATCTTATTTTATTTTTCTGCATTTTTATTTTCGACTTTAAAACTATTTATCAGTTATTTTAATGCGGCGCATCCCTGGTTAAGGATGCGGCGCATCTTTATTCTGATCCGTATTTATTCCAGGCTCGATACGGCGTATCTTCTTCAATAGGATACGGCGCATCGACTGACCTGATGATTTTCAGTTTTAATTTTTAAGTTTTATTTTACCTAACTACTAATGTATTATGCAAGTTGAACCTTTCTTATCTTAGGTGTGTTTTAAAGTGTTGGTGGTATTATAGTTTTCTGGATTTCCTGTGGATACATCAAGCATGAAGCTTTAACGTTCTAATCCACAAGAAAGATGATTTTTGCTCATATACAAATGGAGGATCATACCGAGCAAATCTCAGGGGAGTTTTTCTGTTCTAATTCTTTTTATTTTCCAGTTTTTAACCTTTTATACAAACAACGAGGACGTTGTTTAACTTAAGTGGGGGGATAGGAGAATTAGAACACTTAACACTTACTTGTCCTAAACTTTTTCAAAAAATTATGCTTAAAATGTGCTTAATATATCAAACTTAAAATTTTTAGCATGTTTTTGTTTAAGATCTAAGTTGCATAACTGCACACATGACATTATTTTCAAAAATTGTGATTTTCCAAAATTCACAAATCTATGAGTGTGCCGGTGACTTGTAAACTTTAGAACTTGGCTTGTATACTATTCGAGACCACCATAATGAGTATTATTTATTTAATTGGAATGACTTGTCTAACTTGGTAAAATTCTAGGATTACACCCAAAAAGCCTTTATATGTTATGTGTTATTAGCTAACTACACTGGTTAGTTAACCCCCGTATAAAACCTTTTGTTACTCTCACTTTTAGAGTAAGATACCCCTAGAAAAACACTCAGAGCCATTCCTTTCGTTTCTTACACCTATGTTTAAAATGTTTCGTTACACCTTAAACCTTAGCCTACCCTGTAGATTAGAATCCGTGGTTGGTTAATTGCTATAGGCAGAGTGTGTTTCCTTACATTACCTGTGTTCGCGTGCGTAATTCATTATATATGGTTAGGTCGGGAAATTGCACAATGCAATTGGAGTGAAAGTAAATATTGTATATTTTAGAGTTTATTTTTCGTGTGTTTACTACTTTCACTATTTACCATTATTTCTGAAGTTATGAAAAGTATGGAAAAATTATCCGGAAAGAAAGTTATAGTGATGTGGTGAAATTTTACACATCTATGTTTATGTTTCAAATTAAAAAAAAAAAAAAAAAAAAAAAAAAAAAAAAAAAAAAAAAAATCGAAAAAATGAGAAAAGAAAAAGAAAGAAAAAAGAGTTGGATGTTTATTTTAAGCCAACGATGTAGAGTTATGTAAGTGGTTCATATGGCCACTATTTGTTGTATTATATCTATGGATTGAATGGGAATTGGCAGTTATGGGAATGCCAATTAAGGATTATTCTTTGATTAAGATTTTGTTGAGTATAATTCGTGTCTACCTAAAGCGTGTGTTTCAAGTGTTAAAGCGTGAGTTATTCAATGATATGAGTCTTATTCATGGGATGGTTGGGATAGTGATTAACCACACTTAGGATTTTAATTTATTTGTTTTGTTTATTTTTATTTTTACACCAATTTATATCCCAAATGTTATCCATACCCTGTATTGTTCTTTATCCAACCAAACCTTTGATTTATTGAGATTAGGGATTTGAGCAATCTTAAGTATCGTAGTCGTGGATTCGGCTATGTATTTATGATTTTGTCGCCCTTTTTGATATATTATTATTGGTGAAGTTTGGACCTATCTTTAGCCTATTCGAGTTAAGGATTTGAGCAATTGCAAGTATCGTGTTCGTGGATTCGATCATGTATTTGTGATTTTGTCGCCTTTTCTGGAATTTGAGATCGATAGTGTAAATAAGAATAATTAACCCTTAAGCCTAAAAACCCTTTTTACCGCTTTAGACTTGTTATTCCTTAGCTTTAGTGGTGGAGATGTGTATACTTGCCAAGCTTATGATAGAATATTCGTCGCGACTGGACAGTTAAACGATTAGATTTGCTTTTATCGACTTATTTTATTTTACTTCTAATTCGTTAAGTGTTTAGTTGTGTGATTATGAAATAAACGAATACATGCTTAAATATAAAAATAAATCCTAACATCTTTTAGGATACATTTTCATAAGTTTTAATCTAAGGTTTACTTGGGGACAAGTAAAGTTCAAGTGGGGGGATATTTGATGAACTCAAATAAGTACATTTTATTACTATCATTTATCCTATTAATTTGACTTGTTTTACTATATTATGTATGAGGATTGATACTTAATCGTTTACTTTTGTAATTCTCAGGTAAAAACAAGCATTTGGTGAAACTTGGCGATTCTGGACCAATAATGGAGCAAAACGTACATAAAGTGGAAGTCTACTGACATGGACAAGATCAAGTCAATTCTGCTCCAGATGCGCCGCATCTCACTATCAACATGCGCCGCATCTCTATCAAGATATCACCAGATACGATCCAAGATACAAGAGGACATGCGCCGCATCTAATAAAGAGTTACGCCGCATCTTCTGGCGGTGTACGAATATTCCTGAATATTATAATCTTGGACCCCACGCGAAGTTAAGTACATGCGCCGCATCTACTTAAGTAGATGCGCCGCATCTTCCCTCAGACACAAACTATAAATACCCCTTAGACCAGACGCATTAAAAGTTCGGAGATTCGGAAGTTCGAAAACCTAAAGACCGAACAGAAGAGAAGGACGAATTCAGTCAAGAAGGCAGCACAAGACACACCCAAATCGAAGATACAAGAGCTGTAAGAAGGTGCTGCATGTATTTAACTCATTAAGTAGTTTTGTTTTATTGTTTTAGCAAACTTTAATTCATCAGGATTGGTGGCTTGTGTAATGTGACAACGGAAAGATTGCACTCCCTTTAATACTTGCTTTCCCATCAATTAAAGTTTATATGTTGATGTCTTTGGTTACTACTTATTAGTGCATTGACCACCTCTGTGTTTATTAGTGGCTTGCGGGCACCCGACTGCGGGACAAGGTGTGGCTCCCACGGTTGTTTCTAAATTGATCACTTAGGAATAACTTTTAGACATAAGTCGTCATTAAGGGTTTACTCGCCGATGAGAATAGGACCAACGAGAAAGGGTTAATTACATACACTTCATATAAAGCTATCAATAAAACAAGTGACAATCTACTTAATCATAAGGACAGCCCTCTTATTGTCTCAAGTATCTATCTGTGTACGTGTGTGCTACTTGCTGATTCGTGCCTATTTGTTTATTTTATTATTTAATTGCAAACAAAACTGTGCCAGTCTCTCAGGCTGAAACCCCCTTGCGTTAGGATATTAAAATACTGATTAGAATAACGAGATAATACGTTCCACTCTTAGTGATCGACACTCTACTTACCATTATATTCATACTGACCGGGTACATTGCTCGTTAGGTGTGTGTGTTATTGATAAGTCGGCTAAATATAAATTTAAAACTTGAGTAGGCATTAAAACTGCTAAACCGCAACGACACATCACGCGCATCACCCCACCCCAGATGAAGTTGACCCGAACCTGAGTATGTTTGACCAAGGATATGTGGCTGAGTCTTTTAAGTGGATGTCTGATGAGGCCTAGATGCGGCGCATCCAGGAAGTACATGCGACGTATGGTCGAATGGAAAGTAGAACCGGCTTGTTATAGTCCATGCGCCGCATTGGAGAAGGAGATACGGCGTATATAAGATGCGGCGCATCTAAAATATAGATGCGGCGCATCGACCTTAAATAAGCAGAAATGACAGAAATGCCCTCTAAGCTAGTTTATATGTGTTAGGTTTTAGATATCTCCACACAATTCTTGGGTGTTCCTGTGATGTCGAGATAGAGAGAAGAGAGGGAAGATGATGGAGCATTTGGTGATGAGATGATGATGGTATAGTGGTGATAATTCAAGGGTTAAGCCTATAGCTTGTTTCTTACATAAGGTATGATGTTCATGATGCTTAATTAGTGTTTAATTGATGAATTATGAAATTAGGGTTTGTAAACCCTAACTTGGGATTAAAGGGTAAATGGTGTTTTAAGATAATTAAGAGGTAATGATGATTATGTGATGAGTTTATAATGGGTTTAAGTTAGTAAATGGTGGGATTGATTATCATATAATCAATATATGATTATATGATGATTAGAAGTGTTTAGAGATTAGTTATGGTGGTATTAACCATGATTATAGTTAATGATTATGTATTATATGTTATGTATGATTATGTGTTTTAGGATGCTTATGAAGATGATGATGATATTGATTATGTGCTTAGCATGGAGCTAAGGTAAGTAACTCTCCCTAAAACATGTGTTATGTATGTATTTATCATGTATGTATTGTGGTTGTATAAGTGTATGAGAATTGGATTAGTATGGTCGTAAGCTAAGGATGGATGGCTAGTGACCTTGGATAGGAGTATGTTAGTTGTCGGCTTGGACTAGTTAAGGTATGTTGTTAATTATGTTGTGATGAATGAATGTGGTTATGTTATGAAGGGGTGTATGATATGAGTGGTATGTGTTAGTTTAGAGGCTTTTAATGTGATTAGGATGTTTATGTGAGAATATGTGTATGATGTATGTTTTATGACGGGTTACTTACTAAGCGTAAGCTTATTCTTTTAGTTGTTAATGTTTTGTAGGCTTAAGCGCGGCGGAATGGAGGGCTTGGATTGTAGCATGAGGATTTGGAATGGAATTGGAAGATAGCAAGCATTAGGAGCTAGGTAGAATACCGAGCTCGAGTCAAAGTTGTACCCCGAGAGTCTATTTTATGAGTCGTATAAAGTGTGTCAAATTCGGGTAACGGTTTGGGGGTCTAACGAGTCGTCAAGTGTGTTTTAAGTGTTTGTAGTTAATGTCTAAAGGAGCGTTTGGATTTCAACATGTTTGTACCCATTTTAGAGTCAAACGGGTCAATTGCCGTGTATTATAGCTTAATATGGTTTTGAATGTAAAATGAGTGTTTTGGCATAAGTTATAATGTTGTATTGAGGTTAAAGTGGATTGTGTGGTGTGTTGAGTATATGCAGGTTTTCCTGCTGATGTTCTGTCTTAGTTGGTCGATGCGGCGTATCTAGTATATTAGATGCGACGCATCAGAAGTTAAGGTGATGCGGCATATCTAGTATATTAGATGCGACATATCAGGAGTTTAAGGTGATGCGGCGCATCATTTCAGGTTGATGCGGCGCATGGTCTCTCAGCTGTGATACGGCGTATCCCTCAAAAGGATACGGCGTATCCTTGGTCTGAAGGATCGTTTGGTTGTGTTATACAACTGATTATGAAATGTTTTGAAAGGTGTCCGAGTATATGTTCTTGCAAGTATTTTAAAGGGTTAAATGTGATAGATTTTGGATATGTAAATGATGAATTTGTATGAGTCCGGTAAAGTCAAGCGTTTCCGCGTCAAAAGTTTTAAATTTTAGTCAAAACGGGTACGGGGCGTTACAACTTGGTATTAGAGCTTCGGTTTAAGTGAATTAGGTTTTCTTTAGGATTGCCTAGACTTAAACCACTCTTAGAAGCGTTGGACATAAGTGTTGGTTGCGCGAAAGTTAATTGCTAAGTGTTGGATGGATTACGTTGATGCTAGTTGAGCCTATTGATGGTAGGTGATGTATGCTTAGAATAGTGTTGTTGTGTTTAAGTTACAAGTCCATGAGGACTTGAGATACTTAGATGATTAGTTAGTCGTGCACCTTGGTTGGTGACGGGGATCGTATTGCGATATGTGAATGTATGATAGAACTATAGTGATGAATTGTGAGTAGCAAATCTAAGTGGTATTAGAGGCGGGCTAGTAAGTAAAATTAAAGAGTTATGATATGATTGCTTATATGATGTTAGGTGTTGTCGTTTATGCGATGTTAAGTCTATGGTAAGTCATTATAGGTCTAAGTTTTATGTGGTGTGCTTGAGAGCACGATGGCTTAGAAGTGTATGAGTTGAGATGCATTAGAATGCATGTTATGTGTTGACCTAGTAGTGGTCGATAAAAATTATAAAGAACACATCGATATGTGAAATAAGTTAAGAAGCAGGGTAAGTACTTGGAAAACATAAATGTTTTGAAAGTGTAATATAAAGTAAGAAATGAATAACGAAGTATGTTAGTAATCTAATGATTGGAAATACATAAATGAATACATGCTTGGGGCATGAGTTTTTAAATGCTAAACCAAATGAAAAAGTAAGGGTGTATGAATAAGATGTGGTGAGGTCATGTATCATATAAAACATGATAACTAAAACATATTAATACCAAATGGGTAGAAATGATGAATGAGATATAGATTTCGCCAGAAGTCAAAAGTAACTTGAAGTATGCTAGAAAGAATTGTAAAACATGAATATAATCATGTCAATATATCTGTATTGAAATGTGTATGATGAGACTTATGTGAGTGCGATAGAATAAACCTATGTAAGGTTTATATGCGTAAAAGTTGAATAGCCTAAAATGAAGTAATGGTAAAGGTTGAGAATGTAGTCAACACGGGGTTGACGGGTAATAGTAAAAGTGCGTTGTAAGAACACATAGAATGTGTAAAATATAATGAACAAATATTATATAGAACTTGTCTAAAATAAAGATGACACGTAATGAGTTGTTGACGAACGTAAGAATGAGTTTATAGTTGGGTTGTAGATGTGTAAGTAAGTGGATCAACGTAAGGGTAAACAACACAAGGTTGAGTATGATAAAAGAATAGCCATGGCAAGACAAGAAGAGAGATGCTAACTGGTATTAGGGATGGAATCAATAAGTAACTTAAGGTGTTAACTCATAAATAATGGATTGTGATGACGAGAAGTGTACTTAATCATAATGTGTAATGATAAGATGAAATTGACACGCTAATTGTTAGGGGTTGTTGACATAAGAAAAACGAATAAGATTTAGTAACAACGCTTTAAGTATGGATCGTGATGATATTGGGTGTACTAACGTATAGTGTGAAGAGACAAAACGAAACTAACGAGTTAATATTAAGGTGTTTGATAACTTGAGGGTTAAAGAATGAGGATAAAAAGAGATGGCATGAATTGTGACCCACATAGGGTCTCATTAAATTTAGGGATTAAGGACTAAAGTTAAATTGGTATAGAGACGGGGTAACGGTAGGGTGAAGTACTTGAGAGTTAAGCGTGAAGGTGAAGTTGCGATTAAACGGGGATATATATATATAACGGACGGAAATTAAATGAAAAAGTTTGAGTGTCAGAAATTAAATGCGATAAGCTAAGAATGTACATGGTATACTTAACATGACGTAAAATTTGTAGGATCGAAGTAAGGTGTGTTGGTAAAATAATGACAAGATAAAAAGGAATACGTTTTAACGCTAATGATCGAATAGGACGAGTCAAGTGTGCAAGCAATAACATAATAATACATTGTGCGATAACGTAACGAACTTACGTAAATAGAATGCGTGAAAAGAAAAGTAACACTAATGAAGGTGTTAACGTTATTAATCCCTGAAGGGCATATATGTAAATGGCGAGGAAAAAATAATATCGCTTAAATAAGTAAATAAATTAAGAAATGAGATAAGGTATGGGGATAAGAATGCAACGAGCTAAGAATGTAAGAAAGAATGAAATAGAGCGAAATTTCTTAAGTACTAATAGCCATAATGAGATGGGCGTGTATGAGGTAAAGGTATTGCCATGAAATAATTATATTACGGCTAAGGCGATTAGCTGTAATCACTATAATGAACGCATGAGTTACAGTTGGTAAAATGTGAGAAGTCTAGATGTAAATCAGTCGAGTGGACTAAACTGTAAAGTAAGAATGTGAAAATGATTAATGAAGGCTAAGAATGCAAGAGGTAAAGTAAAGATGTGAAAATAACTAAAGCGAATTAAGAATGTAAGGAGTGTGTAAGAGATAAGGCGTTGTTCTAAAATTTTCATATTACTGCTAAGGCGATTAGCGGTAATTACTATAATAATCGAATGTAATAATGTGTGTGTGGTGCTTATGACTTGGATCCGTTGTTAAGGTGATAAAGTGTGAATGTAATGATCCTTCGGGATGAATGTTAAATGTGGTATCCCTCGGGATGACCAAGTAAAGGAATGTTAAGGAATCCTTCGGGATGAATGTTAAAGATCCTTCGGGATGAAAAGTGTTGTCTTCACCGGCAAGGGGTTGCCTACGTCCATGGCATATAAAAGTATCCCCATGATGAATGTGATAATTTGAAGCATCCAAGTCTAAGAATAATAAAAAAAAAAAATAAAAAATAATGTAATAAAAACAATGAGAAAATAATGAAAGTTAAATTGGGAATTAGGAGTAGTGGTGTTATGTCGGGAGTACATAACCACTAATTTATATTTCTTGATTTACATCGATTGGGACGCCTCTCCATGTAAATGAAGAATTATAAACGAGTGGGCTTATGTGTTGCCGACACGGCACGAGTAGGGTTAGAGAAGTAGAAGGCGGGAGTTTAGAGTTAGCTGGGAATTAAAAGGACCAAGAATAGGAGGATTAAATTTAGATTGTGTCTTGTAGTGAAATCTTGTGAGGAATCTAGGTTTTGAGTCTTAAGTTAACTGGCAGAATAAAGGAATCATAATGATGTTTCAAAATGTTGTATACGTAATTATGTTGTGGTGCAAAATGTGAGTATGGAAACAGGTTGTGATGATGTCTAGTGTAATGAGGTGATAATGTTAAAGTATGGCGCTACAAAGCTAATCCCTATAATATATCTATAAGCCTTAGAAGGCAATCAAAATGACATGAATGAATAAGCAGGCTTATGTGTAGCCGATATGACGTGAGCATGGAAAATGAATGGAGAAAATGAAAAGTAAAACGTGTTAGACGTTATAAGAAAAGAAAGATATGAATAAAACTTATGATGACATTAAGGTCTTATGCGGAGCCTTAAGATAGACGCTTGGAATGAGTTGTGTGTTGAATTGATAAGAAATTGGGTAAATTTTCTTAGGATTTGATAAGATAGATTGCTTAGGTGATATGTAAGAAAGAATTTTGTAAGGTGCCGTTTGTATGGTACCTTGTATATTTTAAGTCAAGCTGCCGGTTTTGATTTGATATATGTTTGTAATATGTGGAATGGGAGATTGGCCGGATTATGATGTTATATTATGTTTAGTGTATTGATGATGGCGTGTTATAGTAATGAAGTTTGACTTATCTAGAGTCAAGTATATAGATGTTCCAGGATGACAAGTAGTCATTATGGGAAATCTTAGAAAAGTTGCGTTGATAACTATTGATTATAGTAGATTACGCGTTGAGATTATGGTATAGAAGTCTAGAGTTGCAAGATCATTGAGATCGTTGCACTAAATGAACTAAGAGTTAAGGGGCTAAGAATGAGAGGAGTTATGAGATTAAGTGTGGTTAAAAATAGAACGACAGATTTCGGGGACGAAATCTAAATAAGGGGGGTAGAATTGTTAGACCCGTTTCCCGGAATACAAATAGGCCCCACCTCAGATGAAGTTGACCCGAACCTGAGTATGTTTGACCAAGGATATGTGGCTGAGTCTTTTAAGTGGATGTCTGATGAGGCCTAGATGCGGCGCATCCAGGAAGTACATGCGACGTATGGTCGAATGAAAAGTAGAACCGGCTTGTTATAGTCCATGCGCCGCATTGGAGAAGGAGATACGGCGTATATAAGATGCGGCGCATCTAAAATATAGATGCGGCGCATCGACCTTAAATAAGCAGAAATGACAGAAATGCTCTCTCAGCTAGTTTATATGTGTTAGGTTCTAGATATCTCCACACAATTCTTGGGTGTTCCTGTGATGTCGAGATAGAGAGAAGAGAGGGAAGATGATGGAGCATTTGGTGATGAGATGATGATGGTATAGTGGTGATAATTCAAGGGTTAAGCCTATAGCTTGTTTCTTACATAAGGTATGATGTTCATGATGCTTAATTAGTGTTTAATTGATGAATTATGAAATTAGGGTTTGTAAACCCTAACTTGGGATTAAAGGGTAAATGGTGTTTTAAGATAATTAAGAGGTAATGATGATTATGTGATGAGTTTATAATGGGTTTAAGTTAGTAAATGGTGGGATTGATTATCATATAATCAATATATGATTATATGATGATTAGAAGTGTTTAGAGATTAGTTATGGTGGTATTAACCATGATTATAGTTAATGATTATGTATTATATGTTATGTATGATTATGTGTTTTAGGATGCTTATGAGGATGATGATGATATTGATTATGTGCTTAGCATGGAGCTAAGGTAAGTAACTCTCCCTAAAACATGTGTTATGTATGTATTTATCATGTATGTATTGTGGTTGTATAAGTGTATGAGAATTGGATTAGTATGGTCGTAAGCTAAGGATGGATGGCTAGTGACCTTGGATAGGAGTATGTTAGTTGTCGGCTTTGGACTAGTTAAGGTATGTTGTTAATTATGTTGTGATGAATGAATGTGGTTATGTTATGAAGGGGTGTATGATATGAGTGGTATGTGTTAGTTTAGAGGCTTTTAATGTGATTAGGATGTTTATGTGAGAATATGTGTATGATGTATGTTTTATGACGGGTTACTTACTAAGCGTAAGCTTATTCTTTTAGTTGTTAATGTTTTGTAGGCTTAAGCGCGCGCGGAATGGAGGGCTTGGATTGTAGCATGAGGATTTGGAATGGAATTGGAAGATAGCAAGCATTAGGAGCTAGGTAGAATACCGAGCTCGAGTCAAAGTTGTACCCCGAGAGTCTATTTTATGAGTCGTATAAAGTGTGTCAAATTCGGGTAACGGTTTGGGGGTCTAACGAGTCGTCAAGTGTGTTTTAAGTGTTTGTAGTTAATGTCTAAAGGAGCGTTTGGATTTCAACATGTTTGTACCCATTTTAGAGTCAAACGGGTCAATTGCCGTGTATTATAGCTTAATATGGTTTTGAATGTAAAATGAGTGTTTTGGCATAAGTCATAATGTTGTATTGAGGTTAAAGTGGATTGTGTGGTGTGTTGAGTATATGCAGGTTTTCCTGCTGATGTTCTGTCTTAGTTGGTCGATGCGGCGTATCTAGTATATTAGATGCGACGCATCAGAAGTTAAGGTGATGCGGCGTATCTAGTATATTAGATGTGACGTATCAGGAGTTTAAGGTGATGCGGCGCATCATTTCAGGTTGATGCGGCGCATGGTCTCTCAGCTGTGATACGGCGTATCCCTCAAAAGGATACGGCGTATCCTTGGTCTGAAGGATCGTTTGGTTATGTTATACAACTGATTATGAAATGTTTTGAAAGGTGTCCGAGTATATGTTCTTGCAAGTATTTTAAAGGGTTAAATGTGATAGATTTTGGATATGTAAATGATGAATTTGTATGAGTCCGGTAAAGTCAAGCGTTTCCGCGTCAAAAGTTTTAAATTTTAGTCAAAACGGGTACGGGGCGTTACAGCAAAGACCCCACTTAACGAGCAGTGCTCGGCGGTTCTCCTCAAGAAGCTTCCCGAAAAGCTCGGAGACCCCGACAAGTTTTTAATCCCATGTCATTTCTTGGGGATGGTTCAGTGCTCAGCCTTGGCCGATCTTGGTGCAAGCATTAACCTTATGCCACTCTCGGTATGGAAGAAATTATCTCTTCCGGAGCTTACATCTACTTGCATGACACTCGAGCTAGCGGACCGTACTATAACTCGTCCACTTGGAATAGCTGAGGATGTCGTTGTGAGAGTAGGAAAGTTCACTTTCCCACTGATTTCGTTGTGGTAGACTTTGATGCCGATCCTCAAGTTCCCCTTATTCTGGGGAGAGCTTTCTTAAGAACGAGTCGTGCTCTCATCGATGTATACGCCGAAGAATTAACCATACGAGTTGATAACGAAGAAGTCACGTTTAACATTAATGCAAACTCTAAATCTCTAACCACCAAATGCAACGTTGCTACGATTGATCAAAAATCTGATACCGTAATTGCTTCCAAAAGAAGTGATTCGACACTTTCAAGATTCACGGTTAAGAGTACTTTAAATAAACATGCTGAGCTCAAAGCGATGAAAATTGCCCCTGGTTCGAGCAAATGGTTTGAGAGTTGTGCTACGGAAGTTAAGAGTATTTTTGATTATGATGAACAAGAATCGGAGACCAAAACGGAAGCGGTGAAAATTGCTAGCTCTAAGAGCACACCACTTGTCCCACCTCCGGAATCGGTTTATCGTATTGAGATTGTTGATTCTGTGGATGAAACTAAAAATCCCACTCCTTATTCTGCACCAATCATTTCCAACTCTTCCCATATAACTCTCCTCCGATTGAGGGAAGTTATATCTCTATGGAAGAGCTCGAGGTTTTCTTTATTGATGCTCCAATTTCTCCGGAAATTGTTGAGCCCGATGGTGATCCGGGGGGAGATGCTCCGTTATTAGAAAAGATGATATTTGATGAACCGTTATTTTCCCTCCCCCCGAAGGAAGTTATTTTTGAAGATAAGCCGTCAGATCTTCCGGAGCTCGAGCTCGAGGATTTTGTTCCCGAATATGAGAGTTTTATATTTGATGCGGCTGAAGAGAGTAGTGGCAATCCCACTTCTCATTCTGATTTTTCTCTCCCGGCTTATGAAGCCTTTTCTTTTGATATCGATCTTTTGGAAGAGACGAGTAGTGGCAGTACCACTTCTCATGCTTATATCTCTCTTCCCGAGTACGACTCATTTCTCTTTGATAAAAATGATCCGGTTATCTTCGAAGAGTTCTCCGGTGAACTCTCTCAGCCGGAATTTGATCATTTTTATTTCAATCTTGAGAAAGATTTTAGTCTGGGGGGAGGTGTACGTAATCATAAGAACGTGCTTGTTGATAAAATCACCCTAGCCCTCCCTCCCGAGACTTTTGAACAATCTGCTTTTGAGGATGAAGAATCGATCTTAATTGTTATAAAAATCTTTCTTCCATTCCTCACATATGGTGTGATTTCTCTTTCCCTTTTCTCCTACGAGAACGAGGACACTATCTTTGACCCCGGTATCATCCCTTATAGTTTCTACTATTAAAATACCGTGGGTATCTCGTCGGTGTGGAACTTTCTTATGTTCAAATGTTTATCCAAACACATTGAATGAAAGTCCGATGGAGATTGTTTCCTCCACTCGCTTCCCCATGAACCAATGAATTCGGGCTCGAGTCAAGCTAGTGACTCGGTTAACAAAAACATTAGCATTGCATGGGTAACCACCCATGTTTCTGTCTTCTCTCTTCTTTCTAACAACTAAGTGTGGGGGATTCCCACTGTGCTTGGCTTTTGTGTGTTGTTTGCTCTGATTTTCAGGTTTCCCTTGGATAGTGTTGATTGACGCGCCTGTTTTCAATCCAGCCGCCCAATATCCTATCCTTTTGCTAACGATTATCTAAGGATATCTTTTTAATCCTGTTTGTGAAAAAGATTTCTTTCACACACTTGGCTATTAGTATTACCTTTTTACGTTCAAAAGTGTCGGCATAATAGCCGGTACTTTGAATATTGAGGGCAATATTCAATTCTAAGTGTGGGGGGGGAATTCTAGCGAATTTAATCACATGTGTACCTTCTAGTGCCCTAGTACCCCCGTTTTGGCCATAATTTCAATTTTTTTTTTCGTTTTTAGATAAGAAATTGCAATAAAAAAGAAGTGTTTAGTCTTGATTAGGTTAGAACAAAGGGAATCCCGACTCTGCCAGAGTATTGATCTGGCTGCTTCCTTAACGATTAGACTAAGATTTTACGATATGTGCAAATGAAAATGCTAAGCGTAGAATAGTTGGTTTTCTTTAGAGCTTATACAAGTAATCTATGGCTTTTCCTCCCAGGAGCTCCTAATCTGACTTAATAAGTGCTTATTTTCAAACATTTGAACACACAAAATCATTTTTTTATACGATTTAGAAAAATACTAGTTCAAAGCTTTATTTAAACTTCGGAACAAGCATATGTCATAGTAATGTAAAATGAAAGTGAGACGTTGCTTGAAAGTTGCAAAAGTTAAGTAATAAATGTATGTGCTAAAAAAGCTACTGTTCAAGATCGGCCATTGGATCCTTATTTCCGGAAGGCGTTTAGGTCTTGGCTACCCTCTTACCCCGGCCCTTGAACCTCTAATTCAGGAATGTGTGAGGTCTTGGTCTAACACCCTTGGATCCTCATTTCAGGAATGTTTAGAGTCTTGGAACTCTCCGTTGTAACGGCCCTTGGATCATTTATTCCGGAAGGTGTAAGGTCTTGGTTCCCGTGAAACTCCGTTAGTTTATGTTGCACAAGTAAAAAAAAAAATGATGATGAAAAAAATGAAAAGAAAAAAAAAAAAAATTAAAATTGAATGATATTGCAAAATGCAATAAGTTTTGATGTGTTGAATAAAGTTTTGAAACTTGCTTGTTGTAAATTTTTAATCTATCTTTCAACTAGTATTAGTCAAAATCTTATAAAAACGTCGATTTTTGTGATCAAAATTTTGAAAATCAAGCACATTCACCTAACTAGAATAAATATGGGAGTGAAAAGTTAAGTCTTGGCTTACATAGATTATTAGTATAAGTAGCGTTAGAATTTTACAAAAACATTTGCACATTGAGTTTAAGCTTAGTTGGGAGTATAAAAAAGAGGATGACGATTTCAATTTCCTGGAGACACCCATTTTGTGTGAATCCCGTTCCATGATATCATTTTTGAAAATCAAGCATGTTATTTATTTTTGTTCTAATTTAAATTTCTTGCATTGTATAAAAAAATTAAAACGGGGTATGCTTGATATTCTTTTGATCCTTTCATTACTTTATATGATTGGATTGCTAGGGACTAGCAATAGTTTGGTGTGGGGGATTGATGAGTGTGTAAATACTCATTATTTTATACCCATAAAAGACATAAAAATGACCAAAAACACCCAGATTATACTGCAGATATCCTTGGTTTGTGTTTTTATGTATTTCAGGTACAAAGGATTGAAAACGGAACGAAAACGAGCATATTTGGATCGACTCGGCAACAATTGTGCATTTGATCAAGTGAAGACAAAAGTCAAAGTCAACCTCCAAAAATACCAAAATGACACAAATGGTCCTTGGAAATAATTTTTATTTTCGGCAGCCTTGGTCCTTGGATTTTCAAATTATTACACAAATGGTCCTTAAAGTTTACACTTTTAAACTTTAAATCCTTTAAACTTAAACCATTTAAACCCAAAACAAATAATAAACCCAATCCAATCTTATCCTATCACCAGCCCACTCAAGCCCAACATTAAACCCAGATCCAACCTACACGTTTTTATCCAAATACCAGGTTTGACCTGGTCAAACCCATCACCCTCAAAACTAATACCCGCAAAACCATACCACCATTCCCACCCTTATCCCTGACAATCCACCATCCTCACCCTGCTTCTTCAGCACTTCACCTACCCAGTCCAAAAGCATTTAATGCTTCTTTCCCTTCACAAGTAATCCAGTACCAAGTGGGGTTTTCCACTAATATCTTTTTGGCGCCAAAACTGAAGTTAAAGGCTGGGATTGATTCTAGCCATTCCAATGGCTGAGGATTACTCAGAGATGAAGACAAGAATGTTCCCAGATATTTTTTTATATATATATATGGTCGTTTGTAAGCTTATAAAGTAAGTAGTTAATTTTCAGTAGTCGACTTTTGTAAGTTAAGTTATTATAATTTGTAATTTTAAGTTCTCAGTTGTTAATTCAAATCATATTCAGTCAAATTGTTCTAATTTCAAGTAACCTTGTACTCAGTTTCAGTAATAATAGAATTTCAAGTTTTTATTCAGTCGAATTAAGCATTAAGTCTTGTTAAGTATCTATCACAAAGCCACAGTACCCTTGCTATAAGCTTATATAAGCTAATCATAGCTTTTTGTAAGCTTATATTAGTTACTAGCTGTTCTTAATTTGAAAAGACCAATTCAGTCAATGAAAGTCAAAGAAGCTCAAAATAAGCAGTAAGGTGGCATAAGCTGTTCTGGAAAGCTGAATTGGGTTTCTAGCTTGTTTTTGACAAGCTAGGTGTGTTTCTGATCAAATTCCACTGTTTCATAGCCAAGTCAGTTGTAAGCATTTTTCAATTTTTTTGCATTGTTTTCTATTTTACTGTTCCTTAGCTTAATTTTAGCTTATTTAGTAATTATCTGCTTATTGATAGTTTAGGAGTGCCTTATATCTGTTTTATCAGTTTAAGATAGCCTTTGTTTTATTTTTCTTAAAAATCTTCATAAAAGCCAAAAATAGCTTAAACATAGGTAGTGCTTATTTAGTGCTTATATCCAGTTGATAATTACTAATTAGTGTTTAAATAAGTTAGTGAAACCTTTTTCACCCAGAAACCCAGCTTAATTTGGCTGTTGCCATTGAAAATCTCAAAATCTGCCTATTAAAGGGCTGTTTGGAATAAGCCTTAAAATGGGTCAAAATAGCATCTACTGTTCATGTGCTTCTTTGTGAACTTTAATCTAGTCTAAAATGAGTAAAATAAGTCATTTGTAAGAGTTCTTAAGCTGAATTGAAGGATTTCATAAGTTTGAGTTGATAGGGTGATTTTTAGAGCATTGACTGTGCATATAAGCTTCTTATAAGCCAAAGCTTATTTGGTCTTTATTTTTAGTAAACTTAGGTCCAATATAGTGGTTAAAGCACATGTTCCAAGTTTGGTAGAAATTCATTAAGTTTTGAGTGATTTGAATCCAAAATACCCCACGTCTGATCACACAAAAAGAGCAAAATGCTTTTTTTTTTTTTTTTTTTTTTTTTTTTTTGCCTCATTCAGCCCATTTTCTTTGATTTTTAATTTGCTCACTCTAAGTTAGAATAAGCTAAAAATTTTCACAGTTAAAATTGGGTTGCTAATCTAGTTGGCCCATATTTTTATGATTTTTTATAAACAGCTTATTAGTGCTTTTCAGTGGCTTAAAGTAGGGTCAGTAGGCTGTTTGGATTGGTGCTAAGTTAGTTTTTTTTCTCATATTCTGATCATTGCGTCTCCTTATTATGTGCTTATTGTTGAGTTTTAAAAATTGTTGTAGTTATAAAAAGTGCTTATTTCCTTGTGCTTATTAAGAGAAAAATAAAAATAAAATAAAATAAAATAAAAAAATTCAATCAAGTCTCTCATAAGCGGCCACCTTAATCTGCTTTTCTGTGCTTATTTCAAGTTTTCATAAATAGTTGTTTTTGTAAAAGGTTCTTATTTTCTTGTGCTTATTAAGCTTATATATATATATATATATATATATATATATATATATATATATATATATATATATATATATATATATATATATATATTAATAATAATAATAATAATAATAATAATAATAATAATAATAATAATAATAATAATAATAATAAAAATAATAATAAATAAATAGTTTTTAAATCATATTAAATTATAATAAAAAATATAAAAGTCAAAAAAATATAATTCTTTTTTCTATTTTTTTTATTAATTAGAACTTAGGAAAAAGAATTTGGCACTTGTAGGATTAGATTTCTAAATATTTTAGTTGTAGGCCCGTTTTTATAATTCCTGACTCGCGTTTTTAGTTTAAATTGTTTAAATCTTAATTTTCCTTTGAGAATTTGTTTCTCATTTATTAATTAGAATTAAAAAATACAAAATTCCAAATTCCAATCATCAAGCACTTTAATTCCAAACCTTACACGATATCCTCGATTCCAACATCGCTGGGACACGACCCGGGTGATCACTTGCCCGGTATCACACATATCACAAGCGTGAGTTTTTGCAAGTTAACCTTTTTCCTAAAGGGTTGGTTTGTCTATTCTCACGTTTACTTGGTATTTTTGATATATATACGTACTTTCAAACGGATCAGGGACCACAAGAGGAAAAGGCAAAATTGCCCTTAAAATTGTATCAACTAACGGGGAAGGACTAACCATCGTTAGTGTCAGGGACTAAAATGATCCAATAGTATGCCCACAGGGAGGCCGCCTGCAATTATGGAAGACCAGGGATGATACATGCTATTTTTTCAAACCACAAGGACGATTTCTGCATTTTACTCTTAAATAAATAACAAATCTGAGTGGCTCAGCGGAAGCGTGGTGGGCTCATAACCCACAAGTCTTGGATCGAAACCTGGCTTTGATATATATTTAGTGTGGCTTCCGTCATGTTTTCTTTGTTTTTTAGCATTATCTCTCTAAACGGTATGGTATCTGCTTATTTTCGAGTTATTTTTTAGTCTTGCCAGTTTTTTTTTGGGTAAAAGGTCAAAATACCCGGTAAATATATTACTCCAAAAAATATTTAAGTACAACGGATATGGGTGAATCCCATATCTCAGCCCGTTACATAGGCGAATAAGCTTACATAACAAGATACTTCCTATTTTCTAAACAAGAAAATAAACCACTACTCAAATGATAACATTAGACTTCTACGAAAATAAAATTACTTCCTACTAAGACCTTGGAGCTTGATGCCATACATGTCATAAAACGCATTCAAAAATCATAAACCTGTTTCGCATAGTCATCATAATCATAGTCATCATACTCATATTCACGATCGTGCCTACCACAAATAGATTAACTGACTCGTCAAAAGTGTTCACAACCTCCTCATCATCACTGTCTGAATCGACAATCTCTCCCACCTTAGAAAATGGGTTAACTCTCTTAGTAGACGACGTGGACGGAGAAAAAGAAGAACTTGACTTACTAGCCGCGACCTGCACCTTTTCTTTCACAACACTCACAAGCGGTTCTTGTGATATAGTACCAATCTTTAGAGACCCAGCCTCCTCAACTTCCTTTGTACTGCCAGAATCCAACTCAGCACCACCCTCAGCCAGGACATCAGTAGGAATGCCATATTCATCAGTATCGATCGTATTAAGGGCATCAAAAGGATTCGACATAGCAATCTTCGTCCCACTCGTACTAGCCACTTTAGTGGCCTTCTTCTTAGTCTTGCCAGTTTACACCCTCAATAAATAGTTTACATTTAAGTTTACAGTTATGCTTTCTCCTATCCTAGTACGTTTTGTTAATTTTTCTTGCTAAGTTTTAAGAGACTTTGAATCTTCAAAAATTTGGGTTTGCCGAGGAGCTCTAATCTGTTTAGTAAAACTCTTAGGATTATTGGTTGTTAGCTGTAACTCGTATTCCATGATAGCCGAACATGTCTTAATGCAGATTGAACCGAAGCATGTTTTGGAGTCGAGTAGAATTGTAGAAGTAGGACGGTTCCCACACGGCCACAAGTGCGGACCAATGTTAGTAATTTGTCACTCTTTTTACAGCACATTGTGAACATAGTCTAATAAAGACAATACCGATGCAATGCAAGTGAGAGTTGATATTAATAGCCTTCAAAAGTCACAGGTGATACATATGGCTGACTTTGTAATTGATCATACTTTCAAGCTCGCAAATCTCTATTACTTGATCGATAGTTAAAGTTCTCCCCTGTGAACTCACCCTTGATTGATTGTTTGTACTTTCAAGCTCGCAAATCTCTGTAACATAGAGTTACACCCAGAGTCACATGCTAATGTTTTGAACATGATTTGTTTACAAATTCACTTTCTGTTTACAAATTAAAATTGTATTAAACTAGTTTATTACTTTTTTTTTTTTCTTTTCTTTTCTTATCACCATAACACGAATCATTTTTTAAAAGTTTTTGGCTATTGTAAATCGCCGAATAAAAGATAGCTCATCTTAAAGTTTAGTATCGAGGATATGGAATACTACTTACTGGAGTAATCATGTATAAATGTCTGATGAAAATTTTCTAAGAACAATTGATAAAGTAACCAACAATGGTTGCACTTCTTCAATGTAGTCATCATAGCTAGCTTGAATCAAAGCTTTGCAAATGTATTATTATAATCAAACATTTGACAGTATGTAAAACAGAACTTGAATTAAAATTGACGACTTGGTAAACATTAAATCATTATACGAGGAGTCTTTTTGTACAAAAGCAATAGTGCAGAGGGCTAATAACATAAAAAAGTCATAAAAACTTAAATGGAGATGCGGGGTATCGATCCCCGTACCTCTCGCATGCTAAGCGAGCGCTCTACCATCTGAGCTACATCCCCTCTTGTACTTGTTTCTATATTTCACAACCACCTTTGTACATTAGTCAGTACATGTCCAGTAAACTCACTATCATCTTTTTTCTAAACAACCAAAACCCAAAGTATATAATCTGCTTCTACTTGTGATGTTGTAGCTTCATCATTAAGACACAATTTTTTTTGTAAGAAATCTAATCATCAACAATCAATCATTTTTTTTTTTTAATATCCAAACACTAATACTTAGTCACCAGAAACACCTACTGATCTTATATTTCCTCTTAGGGATAATGAGTTTTAAATGTATCAAACTTTACATTTTTTATTGAGTTGTGTATTAAACCTTTAATTTTGCTAAGTAATGGTCTAAACTTACTAATCTTTACTATGTTGTGTAATAACGGGGTAATTAAGGTGTTTTACGTTTTTGCTTAACACGTTGGCATCCACACTGGCTTATTTTGTCGTTTTATATAACATTAATCCAAAACCCATTTAACAATTCTGACATATATAACTACAAACTTCTTTCACAATTTTCATCACAAAAATCCAAAACCCATTAAACACCATGACCACAAACCACCAACAACCACCACCATCATCACCACCACATCTCCACCTCCACCTCCGAACCACCACCCAAATCATCAAACAAACCACCACCACCATCTTCTTCTCCGGCAAACACCACCTCATTTCCTTCCTCATTCTCTCTTTCCTTCTATTTTCTATACACAAAAACTCACAATTCCTCACTTACTCACTCACTTCATACATCAATCACCCATATGTTAATACCCTTATACTCAACATCCAAAACCCACCAAAACCCATCACCACTTTCCGCCGCCGTGACTCCCATCTCCGTCGCGCCGGAACCCTAGAAACCCTAAAAACCCTAGAAAATGACATTTTTTCCGGCGAAAACGAACTGAATCACCCAAATCACCATTTTTTTGGTAAAATTCTAAAACCTCACTTGAATGTTACTAATACTACACTTGATTATTTTGATAACCATTTGGGTTTGTTTAAATCTATTGAATTCATTAAAGATCAAGAAAATCTTAGAAATAATGATGATGAAGTAATTGATGATGAAATGGTTGTGATATTTGGGCTTACATATAGTGATTTGGCTACATTTGGGTTACTTGTTTGTTGTTTTAATGTCGCGTATTGGTCTATGTTATTTGCATTTGTTGTTAATCATATGTGGGTTAATGGAGGGATATTTCGGTTGTTAGTGGTTGACATGTTGAAGATTCGTAGGCCGGGGATTATGACGGTTTAAGATGGTAGTAAATTGTTTTCTCGAAACATGGCTTTGTTGATTTTTGTGAAATGGGCGGTTGGCGATGTATTGGCTCAGTTGTTGCGTTTAATGTTTTTTGGAGTAGTTGGGGATAAAAGTTTGTAGATGAAGATAGCAAAGATTATAAAAAAGAAAAAAAGGGGAAACGGGTAAAATAACGGGGTTTTTTTTTTTTAATAATATAACGGAGTCAACGCCGTCAACCTTGCCAACTCAGCCAAAATCCTTGCCATGTGGATTGAGTACACAACATAGCAAAGATTAGTAAGTTTAGACCATTACTTAGCAAAATAAAAAGTTTGATACACAACTCAGTAAAAAGTGGAAAGTTGGATACATTTAAAACTCATTATCCCTTCCTCTTATCATAATATGAGTATGAGGGGTCCTTGTTTACAAGAGCAACAGTGCAGGCGCCTACTAGAAATGAAAATAAGAAATGGAGTTGCGGGGTATCGATCCCCGTACCTCTTGCATGCTAAGCGAGCGCTCTACCATCCCCCTTTTGCTGCTTTTCATTTCACTAGACACTATTTTGTTTGCATCTTTTAGCTAGAAACTTACTAGATGATGGCCATTTTGACCAAAAAATCAAGTTAACGTTGTTGAGACTTCCATTACAGTGCATATATGATATAACCAAGAAAAATAATGGTCCTTTTGGCTCAAAATGGTGCTTGTGGGTTGTTACCAATAATCCTCATGTACGTAGTCAAGATTTGCTTCGACGTGAACCACATGTTAGTTTCTTGATCGATTTGTAGAACATTATATGTACTCTTAAGTTACAAGCTAACCTTCATTCTTTTCTATATTCGGAAAAGCATAATATTTCGTGAGAATGGACGGTTTGGGTGAAACTGTGTAAATACTATGGAAAAAGAAAAAAGGTTCCGAACATGGCATCTTCTTACTTGCATCTTGTAAAACATCAAGATTAATAACAGGTTTTGATTTGCGATTTCTTATTGTTGAAAGCTTGCTATCAGTTGATGCATTCACGTTACCACATGTTATATGTGCAAATGAGTTGGTTGATGGAGGAGGGAAATGTCCGTGGTAAGGACTGCGGTTAAAGTAGTAGATCTTCAACTTGTTTAGTTTCCCTATCTATAGAGTATCTTTTCTCTGTCTGATTTTCTGATATTATCATGGACATTGGAATAGTGATTGCTCATTTTAATTCGTCATTCTTGTGGCAGAAAAATTCCTAAATAAAGTTCGGCTTCTCTTTCTGTTGGGTCCATTCAGTACCCAAGCGTCCTGAAACATGGATTTGAATACAAATTAGCCCAAGTGTCATAACCGTGAACGCTCTCAGGTCACTGAGTGAACAGTCACTCAGTGAGTTATCTTTAGGATGCTTAGGACGAGTCTAAGAAGAAGGATTCACCATTCAGTGAGGCGGAACTCCCTGAGTGTCACCTAAGCCAAAGAAGAAGATAATGGGTTCAGTGAGTGATGACAATAACTCACTAAACCCCAGTCTCCTCAGCAACTATAAAGAATGAAGTTGAAGACTGAAGACCAAGACTGAAGAACCTGAAGTCTGAAAGAAAGGCGGGAAAAGGCGGGAAGAGTTTGAAAAGATAAGGAGAAATCCTTATCAGGCCAAAGTCAAACTTTCCCTGAAAGGCTTTAGAATAAGAGCAGTGTCATCACTGTTACTCAGAAAGCACAATTGTCTTATACCCAAAATAGGTTCTCGTAACAGGGACAAAATACATCAGTATTTTGTCCTGATTAGTTAGTTCATTCTTTCTGTCTTTTAAGTCACGGGTGCTCTTTTATACTTGTGTATAAATAGGATCATTAGGGAGAAAAATGGATAAGTTTTGTGCACTTAAAGCTTAGACATTCACAAAACCACTTTTCTCCCCCAAAGAGCAACCTAGTCCCTGAGATAGCTCAGTGGTTCATTTCTAGTTGCCACTTAAGCTTAGCTTAAGTTTAGTGAGGAGACTATACCATACTTTGTCATTTCAATCCCAAGTGTTTTTTCCGCAAACACTTGGGTATAGATTCTTTTGATTAACTTCTAATAAGAATTTAAACGTTGAAAAACTCTTGTGTTTTTCATTTACGTTTTACTTATTTTGCTTAGTTAATCAATACATTACTCAGTCATGGAACACGATTAGCTTAACTTTGTAGTTAATTCTAATTGTGTAATGGGAACAACAAGTGGTATCAGAGCCTCTGGTTTATAAAATCTTTCAAAAATTAAAGAGTGCTCAAAAGGTTTTTAAAACCAAGATCTTACCATGGCTGATAGTAATGTGCCCCAACTAGTTGACAAAAAGGGAGGAAGCTATTCAGGTGTTGCTCCTAGACTAGAAGCTGAAAAATTTAGCAAGTGGAACAAGCGTATGCTTTGCTACTTGACTGGTATGGAACCATACTACATCACATGTATCAATGAAGGTCCCTTTGTCCCTAAGACTGTTGAAGGGTTACCTAAACCTGAAGCTCAGTGGACCATTGATGAGAGAAGGGTGGTTAACCAAGACCAACGCCTGAAAAGTATCATTATATCATGTCTTCCTGACGATACAATGGAATCATTCATTAACTGCACAACAGCCAAACAAACTTGGCTTGACTTGGTTCATAGCTTTGAAGGTCCCTCAGATACCAAGGAAAACAGGATTATGGACCTGAAACTTGAGTATAACACTTTCAGGGCCAAAGACTCTGAAAGTCTCTCTCAGACCTATACCAGATACAAAACCTTGATAAATGAACTATCAAATGATGGTTTAGTTTTGTCTAAGCATGAAATCAATATTGGCTTTGTCAACAGTCTCCCTGAGAAGTGGTTAAACTTCTCTCAGGGCCTCAGGAATGCTAACCACATTCAAACCCTTGAGCTCCCTGAGATCTATGGGAAGTTTGTCTATGAGGACAACTTAATCTCTAGGAGATACCCTGACTCAAAGAAAGCTCTTGAGACCAAAAAGGCCCTGACAACCATACCCATATCAACTGCCTTTTATTCTAATGGTGTTGTGCAGGATTTCCAAGAGAATTCTGATGATGAGGATGATGAGAGAACCAGTGAGGAGTACCTTAATGATTTACACCTTGAATTTCAAGAAAAGGCACTCCTTGCTAATTCAAAACAGTTTATTAAAAGAAATCAGTCAAACTTTTCTAAGGAAAAGTGAATGAAACCACTGAATGTTTCAAATGTTAAATGGTCATTTTGAAAAAGACTGTTTTTCTAAAACCACCTCAGAACCCTCCTATAAATTCTCTAGTAATAGTTCTTCTTCAGGAACTAGCAAGTTTCAACCAAAAATGCTTCAATCTACTCAATATTTTCAAAACAAAACTGTTCAAAATGGTCAAAAAGACTTTGAAGCTAAGTACAGAAAAGCTAAAGCTAAACTTGCTCTCCTTGAGGCCACTCCCTCAGTATCTCAGGCTGCTCAAACCACTAAACTTGTTCATACAAAGAATAAGGTACTTGTAGCTGAAGCCTATGACTGGGATGAAGAAGAGGTCTCCTCAGATGATGAAGAAGTAAGAGTCAGTGCACTGATGGCACTTTCAGATAATGATCAGCTGGCTGTTGGAAAAAGCCATGCAAGAAATGGAGAGTGGGTCAACATCACCATGAAAAAGGTAAATATTTTACTTTCTATGGATGATGATTCTGATTGGCAATCTTACTTGAATTACATTAATGTTGATCTTAAGTTTGTTGAAGAGCAAAGACTTAATTTGTTTTCAAAATATAATAATCTTGTTCAAGAATTAAATAAGTGTAGAGATGAATTACTTGTCTTAAAGCAAGCCAAGCTAGAAGCTGTTACACTTCAAATTCAAAACACTGAATTTTTGAAACAAAATCAAGCTCTTCAAACTGAACTTAACAAAGAAAATGCTGTCATTGAAAGCTGGACAAAAAAGAATCCTAAAGTCTATGAAACTGTTAGTCTTATTCCTAGTTCTAACAAGAAAGTCATAGGAGAAGACCAACTCACTGAATCCCTCAGTGAGAGTCATAGTGAAAATGCCTTTATACCAGCTGACATATCTTTTGAGCAAGAAATGAAACCCAAGTCTAGTGACTGGGTTGTAAGAAACAACCCAGTCAGTAAGTTACCTAACTTTGAGACTGGGAAAATCTTGCAACCTGAAAGTCAGGCTATAAAAGATATGCTTGGACTCACTGATAAACCCAGTAACACTGAGTCTGTCAATGAGTCTGAATCAGAATCACAAATACCACTCCCACCTCTGAAAGTCCTTCAGGGAGCTGCACCATGCTCAGACCTTACACCATTAGTCTACACTCAACATTCTCCAAAGGAGAAGTCAGGAATGGGTAAAACCATCCTGAAGAGGCCCAAACCTGAAGTCTCAGTTCCTACTGATGAATCAACAACTTCAGTCCCAACTGAAGTAAACACTGAAAGCCCTGATTCAAAATATGATCAGTTAGCTGAGCTTGTCAGGAAGCTGAGTGAGAAGATTGAATCTTCTGAGAAACCTTCTCAATCTAAGATTAAGGAACTCAAATCAGCTTCCTCAAGCACCTCCAAACCAAAACCCTCAAAACCTCAGCAAAGATGTGAGCTGTGTCACTATACAAATCATTCCACTGATGATTGTTATAGAATCATTTTTTGCATGATATGCAAAAAGGAAGATCACATAACTTCTGATCACTTGTCATACACAGTCACATCCAATGTTGCAAACTTTAAAGCACAGGCTTTTCAGTATCCCTCTGATTCTAAGCAGAAGCAAAAACAAAAGGCTAAGCCTTTTTCACCTTGCCCACATTGTGGCTTCAATGACCACCTTCCTGATGATTGTCTAATGGATCCTAGTTGTAACATATGTGGAGATCCCACTCATGACGCCTCAGGACATGAAAAGGTCATTCAGGCTAGAAGAGGAATCACCAAGTCATCCTCTCAGTCTACTGAGTCTACATCTGCAATCAAATGCAAAATCTGTGAAAGCACAGTCCATACCACTACTGACCATGCATCAATTGTAACATTTAAAAAGGCCATCAAAGCCAAGCCCTCCAAAAGGAGGGGTCCTAGAAAAAACTGACACAGTTTACTATTTGTGCAAAGACATGCCAGGGAGCCTGTTTGGCATCTAGATAGTGGATGTTCAAGGAGCATGACTGGTGTGAAGGAATATCTGCACAAATATGTTGAGGAACCAGGACCTCAGGTGGTATTTCCTGATAATTCATCATGTCTCACTGAAGGTTATGGTTCAGTAAACTGTAGTGGATTAGTTTTTACTAGGATAGCTTATGTCAATGGTCTTAAGTACAATCTTATCAGTGTCAGTCAACTATGTGATGCAAAATACATAGTTTAATTTGATGATAAGCAAGGTACCATATTTAACGCAAATAAAGAAGTAGTTCTTATTGCACCAAGAAGACAAGATGTTTATGTATTAGATATGTCTACTCTAACTCAGAATGGAACTTGTCTCTTTGCTAAAGCCACTGAAACTCTAAACTGGATTTGGCATAAGAGACTCTCCCATCTGAACTTCAAAAACATAAACAATCTTGTCAAACAAAACAAGGTCCTTGGCTTACCATTACTTGTGTTTTCAAAGGATAAACCCTGCTCTGCCTGTGAAAAGGGTAAACATCATAGAGCATCCTTTAAAACCAAACAAAACTTCTCCATCAAAAGCTACCTTCATCTTCTCCATATGGATCTCTTTGGACCCACCAGTCCTAGGTCCATTAATCATGAGAAGTATACTCTGGTCATTGTGGATGAATACTCAAGATACACTTGGGTTTATTTTCTGACCAAAAAGAGTCAGGCAGCTGAAACAATCATGTCCTTTGTCAGGAACATTGAAAACCAAAATGACATAAAAGTCAAACAAATCCGGATTGACAATGGGACTGAGTTCAAAAACCATGAACTTGAGTGTTTCTGTGATGAGAAAGAAATTTCTCAAAATTTCTCCTCTCCTTACACACCTGAACAAAATGGTGTTTCTGAAAGGAAGAATAGAACACTCATTGAGGCTGCTAGGACAATGCTAAATGGATCAGTCCTATCAAAACACTTTTGGACTGAAGCAGTTAAGACTGCCTATTATACTTAAAACAGATCCATCATTGTCAAGAGACATAGCAAAACTCCTTATGAGTTATTCAAAGGAAGGATCCTTGACATCAGCTATTTTCATGTCTTTGGGTGCCCTGTGTTTATTCATAATCACAAGGATCACTTAGGGAAATTTGATGCAAAAGTTGATGATGGATACTTTCTAGGATACTCTCTTGTCTCTAAAGCCTTCAGGGTGTTCAATACAAGGAGACAAAAAACTGATAAAACATTCCATGTCACCTTTGATGAGAGTACTGAAGCAATCAGATTCTTAAACACCTCAGTGGAAGAGATAGGAATTGATGATTCATGTAACACCCCCATTTTCGGAACGCAACGGAATACAAAATGGGGTGCTATTTATTAGTCACATCGTACAAGCATAGTAAACGAAATCAAAATAGAGACGTTTATAATAAAACATTCACATTCGATAAAATCAGAGTTTAACGAAGTTAGGTCCCAAAAGTTTTAACCAGGACAAGAGTCCAAAAGATATGTAATTTAAACACAAAATAAGTTTTGAGTTATTAAAAGTTCCATCAAGTATGAAATAACACGTGTCCATCCATCCATGTCCTTGCACGCCCATCCAAGCATTAAACACTTACGAACCTGAGATAAAACATGCTAAAAAGTCAACACAAAGGTTGAGTGAATTCATAGAGTTTAATAAACAATAAGTTGAATACAAGCATTATTCATAAGTTGACATGTAACGAATACAAGTCGGGAAAATAAGATTATAGCATCGAGCTCATGACACCGAACCTTGACCTAGATATAATAATGCCCCTCAAAGGTAAGATTTGCCATTTACCTTGATCTCTCAATATTATGCTACCGGTTTCAATATGAGCGATACTCATTCAGGCAGACTTGTCAAGTCCAATATGCATATTCATAATATTAGCGTTTCGCACGGAATTAACGGTTCATGAAATTAGGGACTTGAATGGCAAAGTTACTCAATGTCTATAATCATGTAATCAGGTCAAGCATACCAAAAACTACTTGTATTCAGTTTGTAAAACTAGCATGTATCTCCCCCAATGGGTTTATAAACAGTTTAAGAGTTAAAGTGGGGCTATGAACTCACCGAATTCGAAAGTGAACAATCAAGTGAAGAAGTCAAGTAATAACCGCAAGAACCTTACGAGCAACCTAGAATATACGCGCGTGTCTCAGCCTTTATGAATAATGATACAATCATTATTATATGCTATATAAATTACGATCTCAATTATGCTTGGTACATAAAGTTTAAATAAATTATCAAGATTAACTTTAGCCCTTTTAAAATGATCTTCAAGTATGACATTTACATTTCTTACAAAAATTCAAGTGTTAAGTCTATAATTGTTTCTATATCCAAAATAAGTTATGAAGGTTCAAGATTAGCCTAAGGTTCAAATTTAGCCCAATGGTCAACTTTTAGTCAAAAAGGTTCAATTAAGTCTAAAGGTTCAAATTATATTAGATGGTTCAACAATATACCTAGAGGTCTAATTTTTATAAAGTGTAAACATTTTTATACTTTTTAACCTAATGCTGATGGAAATTTTAATAACTTGTTCACTTTCAAAAATCCGTTATTTGCAAACCGTAAGTCGAAAAATTAACTTCTTTATATCCCCGAAAAGGTATTCATCATTACTAACAAGTTTTGTGGGTCCCACTAAGTCAAAAATTACGACACAGTAGTAAAATTACCCGTTTACCCATATTATTCACTTCAGAAGTCTCTAACATTACAACAGTCCCACGAAAATCGCGATATCTAGAGTTCTACAAGTCCGATTAATTCCCCGTTTGCGACCACGTTTAAGTTAAGATGTTATATACAACTTTTATGTTTTGAGTAACAGTGGGTTATTCACAAGAAAAATGACTTTTATACGTTTCAAATCTGTTACTCAGAATGTAACATGTTTCACGAAAATATTTCTAGTTTAATCATCGTAATGAGTTATTCAATGAAATAGCCGTCAATACGACCGAAAAACATTGATCTACAACTACATATTTTTAGTTTAGGTCCATGGTCTACTGTTTCATCCAGTTAATTACGTTTTCACCCCTAATCAGAATAGTGTTTTCAGAATAAGTCCTTTTTAGTGTTTTCTTGTAACTTTTAACATGTACCAAGCATATTCAAGCATCAATAACTTATGAAACATATAAAACACATCAAGTAACATGTATATACAGTAGAGAAATGAAAATATGACGGTTGGTTCCTTACAAGGATTTTATGCCTGAGAAAGTTTAAGGGGATCGTAAAAATAAATAAGTATGTATAACAGTTTAGTAATTTTGGTGAAATAGGTACATAACTGGGAGGAGTAGGGTTTGAAATGATGCCCTGGAGACTGAGTATATAAAGGGTAAGAATCGGTAAAACATTTATAATGATAAGTAGTCGAGAGTAAACAAAGTGTATATGAATAATCTTTATATACATAGTATTAATAGTGGTGTTTCGGAAAGTAAGCAGAAATGCTCAGAAAACATGAGTTCACGGGGAGTATGACAACCAATAGAATTTGATAAACTGCAACATGTTTCGATGTTATATGAAATGATATTACATACTATTATGAAAGAGTTTAGAGACCATTGTAATCACAAACAATGTCTGAGAAATAAGAGAGACCATTGTAATCACATACAATGTCTGAGAAATAAGAGAGACCATTGTAATCACATACAATGTCTGATAAATAAGAGAGATCATTGTAATCACCTACAATGTCTAATAAATAAGAGAGATCATTGTAATCCCCTACAATGTCTGATAAATAAGAGAGATCATTGTAATCCCTACAATGTCTGATAAATAAGAGAGATCATTGTAATCACCTACAATGTCTGATAAATAAGAGAGATCATTGTAATCATCTACAATGTCTGATAAATAAGAGAGACCATTGTAATCATCTACAATGTCTGTTACATAAGAGAAATCATTGTAATCATCTACAATGTCTGATAAATAAGAGAGACCATTGTAATCATCTACAACGTCTGATAAATAAGAGAGATCATTGTAATCACCTACAATGCCTGATATAACTTGAAGATGTGTATAAATTTCCGGATGGAAATTTACAATGCTCACGAATAGCATATAATACACCAAGGATGTTTAGTGCACAAAAGCTTACATACATAAGAAGTGATACATTCGTGGATTATCGGACAAGTTAAGAAATAATTATAGTGCTCTTATAATTATCCTTAGTATAATATAATAAAGATATATACTCAATGGAGTAATAGAAAATTTAGGAAGTAGGCGCGCATGGATGTCGGACAAGATGATGGAACTCATAATTTTTGAAAATGATTGGTAATAGTCTAGGCTTTAAAAAAAATGACCGAGTTCACTATAACTTATGCTCTGGTACCAATCTGTAACACCCCTATTTTCGGAACGCAACGGAATACAACATGGGGTGCTATATATATAAAATGGTTATGTAATTAAAATAGAAAAATTAATGACTTGAAATTACGAAATGTCACAGTACGCACTCCTTAAAAGAGCGACGTCCCGGCGCTCAATTCTTCTTAATCGCCATATGGTTTAATTGTGAGGAGATGACAATATAAACAAGTCATCGTCGAGGTTTCTAACGAAAGTTGAATGATAAAAAGCCAAAGCATCAGATATGTTCGATGAACAAGAGTGAATGGATGGAAGAATTTTAATAAATCCTCAATTCTTGGAAGCGGATAATAGTACATTACTATTAGCTTTTCAAGGTCGCGGCGGTCGATACAAATTCGGAAAAGTCCACATAACAAATTACGAGTCGAGAGGAGTTCATAGCCCAAAGAATGATTCGTACGCACGCTATGGCGGATACACATAAGCCCACTCATTTATAATTTGTCACTTACATAAAGAGGCGTCCCAATCCATGTACGTAAGGGATTATAAACTTGAAATATAGTGAAATGATAGTTTATAAAATAATAATAAAATTGTTTACAAAATGATAGTGAAATAGCAAGTGCGACGGACAGAATTGTCGCAACATATTGATGCAAAATAGTAGATAATTATGGGTTGAATAAATCCCACCACTTGGAGTAAAAATGTTATAAGATGATAGGTTAAAGTCGCGTTCAATTTAATTAATTTGTTTCTAGGTGGTGGGTTACGAGGTGATGTAGTGTTCTAAAAGTTTAGGACAAATATTCAAATTCATTTTCGAAGGTGGATAGTGAGATAATCAAGGGGAATCGATAGACTGAGATGGGTTTTATGTTAAGCAACGTTGTGTAAGGTCATGAAAAGTTTTTAAATTGTCACTCACGATGTTTTGAAAATAAATGAGACCGTTGTGCCACCCACAATGCCTGAGAAAGTTTAAGGGGATCGTAAAAATAAATAAGTATGTATAACAGTTTAGTAATTTTGGTAAAATAGGTACATAACTGGGAGGAGTAGGGTTTGACATGATGCCCTGAAGACTGAGTATATAAAGGGTAAGAATCGGTAAAACATTTATAATGATAAGTAGTCGAGAGTAAACAAAGTGTATATGAATAATCTTTATATACATAGTATTAATAGTGGTGTTTCGGAAAGTAAGCAGAAATGCTCAGAAAACATGAGTTCACGGGGAGTATGACAACCAATAGAATTTGATAAACTGCAACATGTTTCGATGTTATATGAAATGATATTACATACGGTTATGAAAGAGTTTAGAGACCATTGTAATCACAAACAATGTCTGAGAAATAAGAGAGACCATTGTAATCACATACAATGTCTGAGAAATAAGAGAGACCATTGTAATCACATACAATGTCTGATATATAAGAGAGATCATTGTAATCACCTACAATGTCTGATAAATAAGAGAGATCATTGTAATCACCTACAATGTCTGATAACTAAGAGAGATCATTGTAATCACCTACAATGTCTGATAAATAAGAGAGATCATTGTAATCACCTACAATGTCTGATAAATAAGAGAGATCATTGTAATCACCTACAATGTCTGATAAATAAGAGAGATCATTGTAATCACCTACAATGTCTGATAAATAAGAGAGATCATTGTAATCATATACAATGTCTGATAAATAAGAGAGACCATTGTAATCATCTACAATGTCTGATAAATAAGAGAGATCATTGTAATCATCTACAATGTCTGATAAATAAGAGAGACCATTGTAATCATCTACAATGTCTGATAAATAAGAGAGATCATTGTAATCACCTACAATGTCTGATATAACTTGAAGATGTGTATAAATTTCCGGATGGAAATTTACAATGCTCACGAATAGCATATAATACACCAAGGAAGTTTAGTGCACAAAAGCTTACATACATAAGAAGTGATACATCCGTGGATTATCGGACAAGTTAAGAAATAATTATAGTGCTCCTATAATTATCCTTAGTATAATATAATAAAGATATATACTCAATGGAGTAATAGGAAATTTAGGAAGTAGGCGCGCATGGATATCGGACAAGATGATGGAACTCATAATTTTTGAAAATGATTGGTTATAGTCTAGGCTTTAAAAAAAATGACCTAGTTCACTATAACTTATGCTCTGATACCAATCTGTAACTCCCCCATTTTTGGAACGCAACGGAATACAGCATGGGGTGCTATTTATTAGTCACATCGTACAAGCATAGTAAACGAACTCAAAATAGAGACGTTTATAATAAAACATTCACATTCGATAAAATCAGAGTTTAACGAAGTTAGGTCCCAAAAGTTTTAACCAGGACAAGAGTCCAAAAGATATGTAATTTAAACACAAAATAAGTTTTAAGTTATTAAAAGTCCCATCAAGTATGAAATAACACGTGTCCATCCATCCATGTCCTTGCACGCCCATCCAAGCATTAAACACTTATGAACCTGAGATAAAACATGCTAAAAAGTCAATACAAAGGTTGAGTGAATTCACAGAGTTTAATAAACAATATGTTGAATACAAGCATTATTCATAAGTTGACATGTAACGAATACAAGTCGGGAAAATAAGATTATAGCATCGAGCTCATGACACCGAACCTTGACCTAGATATAATAATGCCCCTCAAAGGTAAGATTTTCCATTTACCTTGATCTCTCAATATTATGCTACCGGTTTCAATATGGGCGATACTCATTCAGGCAGACTTGTCAAGTCCAATATGCATATTCATAATATTAGTGTTTCGCACGGAATTAACGGTTCATGAAATTAGGGACTTGAATGGCAAAGTTACTCAATGTCTATAATCATGTAATCAGGTCAAGCATACCAAAAACTACTTGTATTCAGTTTGTAAAACTAGCGTGTATCTCCCCCAATAAGTTTATAAACAGTTTAAGAGTTAAAGTGGGGCTATGAACTCACCGAATTCGAAAGTGAACAATCAAGTGAAGAAGTCAAGTAATAACCGCAAGAACCTTACGAGCAACCTAGAATATACGCGCGTGTCTTAGCCTTTATGAATAATGATACAATCATTATTATATGTTATATAAATTACAATCTCAATTATGCTTGGTACATGAAGTTTAAATAAATATCAAGATTAACTTTAGCCCTTTTAAAATGATCTTCAAGTATGACATTTACATTTCTTACAAAAATTCAAGTGTTAAGTCTATAATTGTTTCTATGTCCAAAATAAGTTATGAAGGTTCAAGATTAGCCTAAGGTTCAAATTTAGCCCAATGGTCAACTTTTAGTCAAAAAGGTTCAATTAAGTCTAAAGGTTCAAATTATATTAGATGGTTCAACAATATACCTAGAGGTCCAATTTTTATAAAGTGTAAACATTTTTATACTTTTTAACCTAATGCTGATGGAAATTTTAATAACTTGTTCACTTTCAAAAATCCGTTATTTGCAAACCGTAAGTCGAAAAATTAACTTCTTTATATCCCCGGAAAGGTATTCATCAGTACTAACAAGTTTTGTGGGTCCCACTAAGTCAAAAATTACGACACAGTAGCAAAATTACCCGTTTACCCATATTATTCACTTCAGAAGTCTCTAACATTACAACAGTCCCACGAAAATCGCGATATCTAGAGTTCTACTTGTCCGATTAATTCCCCGTTTATGATCACGTTTAAGTTAAGATGTTATCTACAACTTTTATGTTTTGAGTAACAGTGGGTTATTCACAAGAATAATGACTTTTATACGTTTCAAATCTGTTACTCAGAATGTAACATGTTTCACGAAAATATTTCTATTTTAATCATCGTAATGATTTATTTAATGAAATACCCGTCAATACGACCGCAAGACATTGATCTACAACTACATATTTTTAGTTTAGGTCCATGGTCTACTGTTTTGTCCAGTTAATTACGTTTTCACCCCTAATCAGAATAGTGTTTTCAGAATAAGTCCTTTTTAGTGTTTTCTTGTAACTTTTAACATGTACCAAGCATATTCAAGCATCAATAACTTATGAAACATATAAAACACATCAAGTAACATGTATATACAGTAGAGAAATGAAAATATGAAGGTTGGTTCCTTACAAGGATTTTATTGATGAAGAACAAGAACACTAGCCTAATAATCACCAACCAAGAGATTTAATACCCAAGCTTCCAAGGCTTTTATCCAAATCAATATGAACCCTTTTTAACCTTGTAGAAACACCTCTGATGAGGCTTGTGAGCTAGAGAAAAGAACCCTTAACAACCTTGATGAAGACTTCAAGAAAATACCAAGATTTGATGAGATTTATGTGTTGTTGAGATGAAATAAACCAAGAATAAGACTAGGCCTTCAAGATCTTTAATCCATGATCAATAATTTAGTGAATATTTGGATGAAATGGGTGATTTGGATCTGTATTGAGTCGTTTGTGGTGAAGAGATGAGAGAAAAATGGTGGTATTGCATGTTAGAAATGAGTTGGATGGTTTATGTGAAGTGGTTTTGTGATAGTGGAAGTTTTATGGGAACACTTGTCCACTTTTAGGACAAGTGTGGAACACTTGGCGTGAGGAATAAGAGGGGAGGCACTAAGTGCAGAAATTTTATTAATAAAATGAGTATTTAGTGTATTGTGTAGCGTAGGTTGCTCCCGGTACTTAAACGTAGGGTTTTTAAGACACGTAACGCAATACCGGGTAGTGTAAAAATATAAAAACTTTCAAAAATATTAAAATTTGTTTTCATAACATATTTTTGTAATTTAGATTAGTGGTGAGATCATCGGAAGATTTAAATGTAGTTAGAAATAAAAACGAAGGTTTAGAACGCGTAAGACGTAAAAGGTACAAGGTTTACGTAAAAATGGAAAAAGTGAAAGGTGACTTTTAAAATAGAATTGTAAGGAACCAAAAGTGTATAAAAAGTGTAGACAGGACATAGTCTAGTGTCAGTTGAATACTTGAACGTGTTATGTCGTACGCGGATAACTTCCGACGAAGTTAATTAAAAAAAATATATATATATAAAATGGTTAGGTAATTAAAATAGAAAAATTAATGACATGAAATTACGAAATGTAACAGTACACACTCCTTAAAAGAGTGACGTCCCGGCGCTCAATTCTTCTTAATCGCCATATGGTTTTATTGTGAAGAGATGACAATATAAACAAGTCATCGTCGAGGTTTCTAACGAAAGTTGAATGATAAAAAGCCAAAGCATCAGATATGTTCGATGAACAAGAGTGAATGGATTGAAGAATTTTAATAAATCCTCAATTTTTGGAAGCGGATAATAGTACACTACTATTAGCTTTTCAAGGTCGCGGCGGTCGATACAAATTCGGAAAAGTCCACATAACAAATTACGAGTCGAGAGGAGTTCATAGACAAAGAATGATTCGTACGCATGCTATGACGGATACACATAAGCCCACTCATTTATAATTTGTCACTTACATAAAGAGGCGTCCCAATCCATGTACGTAAGGGATTATAAACTTATGGTTCGGCGGTTTATAATTTTCTTATTTAAATGAAGAGGCGTCCCAATCCATTTCAATAAAATGATTATAAATCATCCTACTTATGTTGTAAAACCCCAAAATTTACACAATCCGAAACGACCAAAATACCCTCTAAATTTGAATTTTTAAGAATTTATGAAATCATATAAGTAACACTAATTGTACTTAACCTAAGATAATTTATGTCCTAACTTATCTAATGCATTGAACTACTAAATAAAAACTTCACACTATGAGAAAAAAATGTACAAAACCATGTTCTAAAATTCCTAGACTATACTAGTCGTTTTTTTTATGTGTAGCAAGCTCCAAGTTCTCGGCTATGTATCAAAAGAATAGATAAGAACACAATTAATTTGAATATATCTCTTTTCCACTAATTTAGACCTTCCTTATTTGCTACAATCATAATACTCGGTTTTTCCTCAACCCATTTAATACCGAAGATTTATTTTCCACTTTGCCAAAACCCTAAAAACCCTCTCCCTATAGTCGACAATTCTGCTGCTCCTCTCTCTCTCCTGTTCGACCAAAACACAGCAGAGAAAGGGGGTTCTTTGTGGTCCTTACTTAGTGATCTAGACATGTGTTGTTCTGGGTTCGAAGGGTGTTCTTGCTCGTGAGTTTTGGCTGTCCATCGAGGGTTAAAATTGACGGTAATCGGCTGGGAAGTTTCTGCTGTTCGATCTTGTTCTTGGTCCTCTTGTGTTCCGCGTTAAGGGTAATCATATAATCCTTGTTCAATACACTCTTCTTGTTGATTCTTGTTTGTTTCTTGTTATTTTGTTGAATGTAATACGCGCTTGAACCCATAACAAAAACTGCATGAAAACCTAAACTAAAGTTCACATGAAATCACAAAAGTAAGAAACCCTAAAAACCCTAGTAACATGGATCGACCGAATTTGTTTTGACTATTAATTCGATTTGAATGTGTTTAAAGCTGTTATGAATCAACTTAAATATGTTGTGGGCTCACCTAAAGTCGTTGGTGTCGAAAATTAATGAACGGGATGAAGAAACCCTAAGTATATATATGATTCTGTGATAACTGTTTTTGATCTGGAACTTGGCTCGACTTTAACCGGCTATAAATAAATGATGTGAACGGGTATTGTAATGGTTTTTAAGTCTAAAACTAAGTTCAATGAAGTGGCTACCTGGAGAAATTTATTTTGTAATTTTTAGAGGCCTGTAAGGCTACCTTTTGATTTTTAGAAAATCATGTGTCTGGTCGTATTGGTAAAGTCTGGAAAAACAGTCCGGGTTTTTCATTTATCATTTTCAAACCATAACGAATTAGGATGTGTCCTTTTAGCTGAGTAAAATATCACATGTTAGCTAATTACTGGAATTTTTGTAGAATTTTATAAATTTTCTAGACTGGGAAAGAAGATGGAAAATGGTCGGGTGTTTTTAATTAATCCGGTTTCTGGAACAGGTTGGGAAAAAGGATTTTAATTCGTATCTAGACAACTTAATAAAATCTGGAAAAATTACATAAAATACTCAAGACCCTGGGAAACGTCTGTGAATTTTTATAGATTTTATTTCGAAGATTTAATATGGTTTGCAAATTATTTAAAACGAGTCCAGTTAATACCTAAAAACTGTCAAGACATGTAAAAAGGATGTAAATTGTTATTTTCCTAAGCGAAGGGTTATAAATTGTGAATCGTGAAACTTGAGGGTATAACTTGTAATAATAAATTAATTTGAAGGTACACTCTGTAATCTTGGAAAATAAAATGCGTGATGTGTTAATAAATTAATGAGAGGGGTTAAAATGTAAACTAAGTAAATCTAGGGTTTCATTTTGTAACTTTGATAAGTAAAGGAGTATAAAGTGTAAATTATGAAACCTAAAGGACTAAAAGAGTAACTTGATGAATCTAAAAGCTAAAATGGAAAGTTACTTAAAAAGGAAGGGTTTGTAATTCTTGTCTACCCCTCTAGGTGTGAAGAAAGAGAGATCCTGGTCCACTCTGTGTCATCCATTTCTGATTTGTGTTTGCTTCTGGAATAAGGTACAGATATTCTGACCTTCTCTGTAAGGTTTCCTGTGATCTCTTTCATGTTCTGATCTGTATAGCCTCTGATTGATACCTGAGACTTGACCTTCTGATAATGAACTTCTGCATTGATCTCTTGTCTTGAATTCTGATATGAACCCTTTTGTGAACCTTGACCTATTATACGAACCTAAACTGTGAAGCCTTTTAATTCTGACCTGGAAATGATTTGAGGAAAAGCTATTTTAAAGTGATGTTGCAAATATGATTTAATACTCTTGTAATTAGGATTTTACTAACTTTTATGAAAAACCATTTTGAAAGATCATTTTATGAAGACCGTTATTAAAAGATTATTTTAAATGGACTCTTAATTAGAAACCCTTTTTAAATGAACTGTTACTGACCTGCTGATTATTGACCACCTGATATTGACCTGCTGATATTGACCTGCGGATGTTGAACCTTCTGATATGACAACCTGATTATGATGTGAACCTTGACATGTGACCCTTGATCCCAGTTTGATACCCGAGCCAAATTTGTGACCCTAGCCATGAAGGTAACATGGCCGTGTCTGTGATGCACCACTGGCATGACTAGTGTGTAGCCCTAGTGATTTGGTTACACCGTCCCCATCTTGATTCTGATATGTGCACACTCCTGTTATTATGGCCAATATGATTTGTTCTTGGGGGGCGAATGGATGCATCCTAGTCTTGTTCTGGTTCTGATATATCTGGTATGTCTGGTGACTGGTACTGTGTGCAATACATGCCTTTCACAACCCTGGGAGCTTGCAACTCCAACCCTGGAGGTATCCCCTCAACCTTGTCTTGGTATGCTGAGGTCACCCCTCCATACACCCTGGTATGTGATTTGATATGATATATTTCTGGGCTCGTGGTGGATTACTGTCCTAAACCTTTACTCGCTCTCTGTACCTTGACTTATCTATTTCGTTATACTGTATATGTTCTCTTCCTTTTATTTTCATATCTTTTGTTTTCGTTTCCGTTTATTATATATCTGTTCACTGGGCTTTGTAAGCTCAGCCGCACGTTTTCTTTTCGTGTGCGGCAGGTTTTTAGTTGGAAGCTGGGTCGTTATTAGAGAGAGCCCTTGACTTAGAAGACTTTGCTAGCTAAATTGGATTTGAGATGATTTGAAAAGTTATATTCAGACTTAGTGATTATTGTATATCTCACTTGTAACCTTGTAAATTCAGATTTTGGTTTGTAACCCTTGGAATCCTATTGTATTATTTATGTCATAAGCTTGTGTTTGTTCTGATAAGAATCCGTATCTGTGACACCTTTGCCCTTGTCGAGTTGGGGTGTTACATATGTATTGCCAACACAACACACAATAAAAACAACAACAAATGCTGTTCTTCAAAATCATAAGAAGTAACGAGAAAAAGAATGAGACGTTAGTCAATCACATTTCAAAGTTAAGTGTCAAAAGATAGCACGATCTGAGGTAACAAATTTAAAGTCATACTCCCATCAACAGGAAGAGTTCAAAACGATAGATTACGAAGCAATATATACGATCTTGAAATATAGTGAAATGATAGTTTATAAAATAATAATAAAATTGTTTATAAAATGATAGTGAAATAGCAAGTGCGACAGACAGAAGTTGTCGTAACATATTGATACAAAATAGTAGATAATTATGGGTTGAATAAATCCCACCACTTGGAGTAAAAATGTTATAAGATGATAGGTTAAAGTCGCGTTCAATTTAATTAATTTGTTTCTAGGTGGTGGGTTACGAGGTGATGTAGTGTTCCAAAAGTTTAGGACAAATATACAAATTCATTTTCGAAGATGGATAGTGAGATAATCAAGGGGAATCGATAGACTGAGATGGGTTTTATGTTAAGCAATGTTGTGTAAGGTCATGAAAACTTTTTAAATTATCACTCACGATGTTTTGAAAATAAATGAGACCGTTGTGCCACCCACAATGCCTGAGAAATTTTAAGGGGATCGTAAAAATAAATAAGTATGTATAACAGTTTAGTAATTTTGGTGAAATAGGTACATAACTGGGAGGAGTAGGGTTTGACATGATGCCCTGAAGACTGAGTATATAAAGGGTAAGAATCGGTAAAACATTTATAATGATAAGTAGTCGAGAGTAAACAAAGTGTATATGAATAATCTTTATATACATAGTATTAATAGTGGTGTTTCGGAAAGTAAGCAGAAATGCTCAGAAAACATGAGTTCACGGGGAGTATGATAACCAATAGAATTTGATAAACTGCAACATGTTTCGATGTTATATGAAATGATATTACATATGGTTATGAAAGAGTTTAGAGACCATTGTAATCACAAACAATGTCTGAGAAATAAGAGAGACCATTGTAATCACGTACAATGTCTGAGAAATAAGAGAGACCATTGTAATCACATACAATGTCTGATAAATAAGAGAGATCATTGTAATCACCTACAATGTCTGATAAATAAGAGAGATCATTGTAATCACCTACAATGTCTGATAACTAAGAGAGATCATTGTAATCACCTACAATGTCTGATAAATAAGAGAGATCATTGTAATCACCTACAATGTCTGATAAATAAGAGAGATCATTGTAATCACCTACAATGTCTGATAAATAAGAGAGATCATTGTAATCACCTACAATGTCTGATAAATAAGAGAGATCATTGTAATCACCTACAATGTCTGATAAATAAGAGAGATCATTGTAATCATATACAATGTCTGATAAATAAGAGAGACCATTGTAATCATCTACAATGTCTGATAAATAAGTGAGATCATTGTAATCATCTACAATGTCTGATAAATAAGAGAGACCATTGTAATCATCTACAATGTCTGATAAATAAGAGAGATCATTGTAATCACCTACAATGTCTGATATAACTTGAAGATGTGTATAAATTTCCGGATGGAAATTTACAATGCTCACGAATAGCATATAATACACCAAGGAAGTTTAGTGCACAAAAGCTTACATACATAAGAAGTGATACATTCGTGGATTATCGGACAAGTTAAGAAATAATTATAGTGCTCCTACAATTATCCTTAGTATAATATAATAAAGATATATACTCAATGGAGTAATAGGAAATTTAGAAAGTAGGCGCGCATGGATATCGGACAAGATGATGGAACTCATAATTTTTGAAAATGATTGGTTATAGTCTAGGCTTTAAAAAAAATGACCTAGTTCACTATAACTTATGCTCTGATACCAATCTGTAACACCCACATTTTTGGAACGCAACGGAATACGGCATGGAGTGCTATTTATTAGTCACATCGTACAAGCATAGTAAACGAACTCAAAATAGAGACGTTTATAATAAAACATTCACATTCGATAAAATCAGAGTTTAACGAAGTTAGGCCCCAAAAGTTTTAACCAGGACAAGAGTCCAAAAGATATGTAATTTAAACACAAAATAAGTTTTGAGTTATTAAAAGTTCCATCAAGTATGAAATAACACGTGTCTATCCATCCATGTCCTTGCACGCCCATCCAAGCATTAAACACTTACGAACCTGAGATAAAACATGCTAAAAAGTCAACACAAAGGTTGAGTGAATTCATAGAGTTTAATAAACAATAAGTTGAATACAAGCATTATTCATAAGTTAACATGTGACGAATACAAGTCGGGAAAATAAGATTATAGCATCGAGCTCATGACACCGAACCTTGACCTAGATATAATAATGCCCCTCAAAGGTAAGATTTGCCATTTACCTTGATCTCTCAATATTATGCTACCGGTTTCAATATGAGCGATACTCATTCAGGCAGACTTGTCAAGTCCAATATGCATATTCATAATATTAGCGTTTCCCACGGAATTAACGGTTCATGAAATTAGGGACTTGAATGGCAAAGTTACTCAATGTCTATAATCATGTAATCAGGTCAAGCATACCAAAAACTACTTGTATTCAGTTTGTAAAACTAGCATGTATCTCCCCCAATGGGTTTATAAACAGTTTAAGAGTTAAAGTGGGGCTATGAACTCACCGAATTTGAAAGTGAACAATCAAGTGAAGAAGTCAAGTAATAACCGCAAGAACCCTACGAGCAACCTAGAATATACACGCGTGTCTTAGCCTTTATGAATAATGATACAATCATTATTATATGCTATATAAATTACGATCTCAATTATGCTTGGTACATAAAGTTTAAATAAATATCAAGATTAACTTTAGCCCTTTTAAAATGATCTTCAAGTATGACATTTACATTTCTTACAAAAATTCAAGTGTTAAGTCTATAATTGTTTCTATGTCCAAAATAAGTTATGAAGGTTCAAGATTAGCCTAAGGTTCAAATTTAGCCCAATGGTCAACTTTTAGTCAAAAAGGTTCAATTAAGTCTAAAGGTTCAAATTATATTAGATGGTTCAACAATATACCTAGAGGTCCAATTTTTATAAAGTGTAAACATTTTTATACTTTTTAACCTAATGCTGATGGAAATTTTAATAACTTGTTCACTTTCAAAAATCCGTTATTTGCAAACCGTAAGTCGAAAAATTAACTTCTTTATATCCCCGGAAAGGTATTCATCAGTTCTAACAATTTTTGTGGGTCCCACTAAGTCAAAAATTACGACAGAGTAGCAAAATTACCCGTTTACCCATATTATTCACTTCAGAAGTCTCTAACATTACAACAGTCCCACGAAAATCGCGATATCTAGAGTTCTACAAGTCCGATTAATTCCCCGTTTGCGACAAAGTTTAAGTTAAGATGTTATCTACTACTTTTATGTTTTGAGTAACAGTGGGTTATTCACAAGAAAAATGACTTTTATACGTTTCAAATCTGTTACTCAGAATGTAACATGTTTCACGAAAATATTTCTAGTTTAATCATCGTAATGAGTTATTCAATGAAATACCCGTCAATACGACCGCAAGACATTGATCTACAACTAAATATTTTTAGTTTAGGTCCATGGTCTACTGTTTCCTCCAGCTAATTACGTTTTCACGCCTAATCAGAATAGTGTTTTCAGAATAAGTCCTTTTTAGTGTTTTCTTGTAACTTTTAACATGTACCAAGCATATTCAAGCATCAATAACTTATGAAACATATAAAACACATCAAGTAACATGTATATACAGTAGAGAAATGTAAAGATGAAGGTTGGTTCCTTAGAAGGATTTTATGGATGAAGAACAAGAGATTAAGAACAAGAACACTAGCCTAATAATCACCAACCAAGAGATTTAATACCCAAGCTTCCAAGGCTTTTACCCAAATCAATATGAACCCTTTTTAACCTTGTAGAAACAACTCTAATGAGGCTTGTGGGCTGGAGAAAAGAACCCTTAACAACCTTGATGAAGACTTCAAGAAATTACCAAGATTTGATGAGATTTATGTGTTGTTGAGATGAAATAAACCAAGAATAAGACTAGGCCTTCAAGATCTTTAATCCATGATCAATAATTTAGTGAATATTTGGATGAAATGGGTGATTTGGATATGTATTGAGTCATTTGTGGTGAAGAGATGAGAGAAAAATGGTGGTATTGTATGTTAGAAATGAGTTGGATGGTTTATGTGAAGTGGTTTTGTGATAGTGGAAGTTTTATGGGAACACTTGTCCACTTTTAGGACAAGTGTGGAACACTTGGCGTGAGGAATAAGAGGGGAGGCACTAAGTGCAGAAATTTTATTAATAAGATGAGTATTTAGTGTATTGTGTAGTGTAGGTTGCTCCCGGTAATTAAACGTAGGGTTTTTAAGACACGTAACGCAATACCGGGTAGTGTAAAAATATAAAAACTTTCAAAAATATTAAAATTTGTTTTCATAACATATTTTAGTAATTTAGATTAGTGGTGAGATCATCGGAAGATTTAAATGTAGTTAGAACATAAAAACGAAGGTTTAGAACGCGTAAGACGTAAAATGTACAAGGTTTACGTAAAAATGGAAAAAGTGAAAAGTGACTTTTAAAATAGAATTGTAAGGAACCAAAAGTGTATAAAAAGTGTAGACAGGACATAGTCTAGTGTCGGTTGAATACTTGAACGTGTTATGTCGTACGCGGATAACTTCCGACGAAGTTAATTAAAATATATATATATATATATATATATATATATATAAAATGGTTATATATATATATTATATATTAATATATATATATATATAAAATGGTTAGGTAATTAAAATAGTAAAATTAATGACATGAAATTACGATATGTCACAATTCATCAAGATATCCTCCTGATGAATATCATCCTGACAACAATCCTTCCACTAAATATCAAGCAGATGCTGATATATCCTATTACATTGTCCCTCATAACCTCCCTTATCCAACCATCACTGAGTTTGTTGAAGCACAAAAATGTACTGATGAAATCAATCAGTCTGAACAAAGTGCTCAGGAACCAATCAATCTCAGTGATCAACCAAGTTAGTCAGATACTCAAGATCCTGAAGATCCTCAAGTGCCTGCACCAGAACCTACACCTCCACCCAATTGGGCCTCCACAAGTTCTAATCAATATCCAAGGCCCCAGGACAGCTGGACTAGGTCTAAAGATATAGAACTTGCAAACATAATTGGAGAGCCCACTGAAGGAATGCTTACTAGAAGTATAGCTGCTAAACTGAAGGCAGCCTCAGCCAATGAATGCCTGTTTGTGGACTTCATTTCCGCTATTGAACCTAAAAGTGTCAAAGAAGCACTGAAACAACCTAGTTGGGTTCAGGCCATGCATGATGAACTAGAACAATTTGACAGAAACAAGGTAATGACCTTGGTCAAATGTCCTCAGGATATTTCAGTCATTGGCATGAAATGGGTGTTCAAGAACAAAACTGATGAAAATGGCATAGTCATTAAAAACAAGGCCAGACTTGTTGCCAAAGGTTACAATCAACAAGAAGGCATTGACTATGAAGAGACATTTGCACCAGTGGCAAGGATGGAAGCCATCAGGATCTTCCTTGCATTTGCAACCTACATGAACTTCAAAGTATATCAAATGGATGTAAAAAGTGCCTTCCTCAATGGATCACTGAAAGAAGAAGTTTATGTTCAACAACCTCCTGGATTTGAAAGCAGTGAGTTTCCTGACTATGTCTGCAAGCTTGACAAAGCCCTTTATGGACTGAAACAAGCTCCCAGGGCATGGTATGAAACTCTTTCAGCCTTCCTCATCCAAAACAAACAGTTAAAAAAACTGATGGCAAAGAAATTTGAAATGAGCATGATGGGAGAACTCACTTACTTCCTTGGACTGCAAATCAAGCAGACTGATAAGGGAACCTCCATCAGTCAAGAAAAGTACACTAGAAGCCTACTGAAAAAGTATGAGCTCAGTGACTGTGCCTCAGTGAAAACTCCAATGGTTCCCCCAAACAACCTTGGTCCTGACCTTGCTGGTAAACCAGTGAATCAAACTCTTTTTAGAGGAATGATTGGGTCACTGATGTACCTACCTGCATCAAGGCCTGATATCCAATTCTCAGTCTATTTGTGTGCCAGATATTAGTCTGACCCAAGAGAATCACATCTCACAGCTGTGAAAAGGATCCTCAGGTACCTGAAAGGTACTCCAAGTCTTGGATTGTACTACCCTAAATGTTCAGGTTTTGATCTCAAAGGGTACTCAGACTCTGACTATGCAGGTTGCAACATGGATAGAAAAAGTACTTCAGGCTCCTGCCAATTCCTTGGTGGTAAACTAGTCTGTTGGAGTACTAAGAAGCAACAATCAGTTGCCATGTCCTCAGCAGAAGCTGAATATGTTGCAGCTGCCAGTTGTTGTGCAAATGTGCTAGGGATGAAAAGTCAACTCAGTGATTATGACATCCATTACAAGATGGTTCCCATCTTTTGTGACAACACAAGTGCAATTGCTATCTCAAACAATCATGTTCTTCATTAGAGAACCAAACACATTGATATCAGATATCATTTCATCAGGGACCATGTCATGAATGGTGACATTGAATTACACTTCATTGCCACTGAATATCAGCTAGCTGATATATTCACCAAACCATTGGATGAACCAACTTTCACAAGACTGAAAGCTGAATTGGGAATGTTGGATATTGAGAATCAGTACACTGATTGAATCCATCCAACTTAGTGTATATTATGATAACCTTTGGTCCCTGACTCAACAAATCTCTCAGTGAATAAGAATCTTATGTCTCACTGAATAACCTTCCCTGAACCTCCTCATACCGAATGAAAAGTCATTCAGGGGCCTCAAGAATCAAACAAAGGACATTCAATTCTATACTTAATGCTCTAAGTATTTAGTTAGTAAATGTCCGAGGTTGGTAACTGAACACCTATTTAATATAGGAATATATGTTCTTATACCTTCTGACATCCACATCTTGGACCCCCACATCATCACCACATATCCCACATGGCATTTAATGCCTTTCCTCACATACAATATCTTTTGATATTATATGTGGTGACATCACATTACAAAATGCACTTTTTGCAGACGGCACAACTGTTCACCTTGGCAGTTGCGCAAAACCTGAGAAAGTGGAAAGGTGGCATTTAATGCGGATATCAAACATTTTTACAAAACAGTTTTTAAAATTTTTGAGTAAAATTCGCTTTAGTGCAAAAACTACCCTCTCTCCACTTCCTTATAAATACCCACACAAAAAATAACACACACACGCTTTGAATTTACTTCAAACTCTTGCCTTTTTTTCAAAAACCTGTGTGTGTTCTTAACCTCTAAACCAGACATTTTTCTTACATTAACAAGACCTTCCCTTTACAATGGCTGCTTCTAAAGCTATTACCTGCGCCTTTAATGTGGAATTCCAACTAGAGGGAGTAGATTTGACCAAAAATAATGTCGTAGGGAATTTTGCCTATCCGAAATTTTTTTCGGCCTATAAGGATATGGTAAAATACCTGCAAAATTGCTTCCTCTCTGCGGCATTTACCAAGACACCCCTAGTCATATACCATAACTATTTGAGGGAGTTCTGGTATACAACGGTGGTCACCAACCCTGATGTCACCAAGGACTCCATCATCACCTTCTTAGTGAACAATGGGAGGAAAACCCTCTCCCTTGATTACAAGACCTTTATCAAAGCCACAGGCCTTGATTAAACTGATAGTGTTCAGTCTCCTGGAGGGTAGAAAAATAGATATTGGAGAAATAATCTTCAAAGACCTCATAGTTAAGCTATCAGGGAAATCCAGGCAAAGACATATGTCTTACCCTAGGTTCATTTCCTGTGTGCTTCAAGACCTATTAGGCTCTGAGTATGTTAGGCCTAATGTCCAGGGATCTGACCCTGATGTCTTACACAAAGCACACTACTAAAGAGACCTCACTGAGGTTACACCAGTTGCCCTGACCACATACATGTTGATGGTCATTCAGGGTGCAGACGCAATATCACCAGTGCCTTCTCCTTCCAAGAAGGAGAAGAAGAAAAAGAAGGAGGGGGGGTCCAGGAAGGTGGTTCAACCCAAACCACTCGACACTGAGACCTCTGCCTCAAAGCCTGAGAAAAGAAGGCAAAAAATGGCCAAGCCCACTGAGACACCCACAAAGGAGACCCAATTGGCCAAGGAACAACCGCCAATGGAGGGCACTGAGAAATCACCCTCAGTGTCCTCGGGCAAACCTGCTCCTAAAGACTCTGCTGGCATATACAAGTCAGTGGAGTCAGAAACCATCTACCAATCACTTTTCGATGAAGGCATTCGTCAATCACCACCTTTGCCTGAGGGAGAAAAGGGTCCTATACCCTCAGTACAACAACATTACTCTACCGAGAAGGGGACCCACACCCCCTCACATCCCGTTTACGGCTTTGACAAATCACAGTCAGAGTCTCATGGTGGACTGGTCCCTAAATCTTCATCAAGGCAGCACAACCTTGGTGGAAAGGGGGACCTCAACATTCAACATCCTGTTTACGGCTCTGATCAATCACAATCAGGGTCTCAGGGAGTAACGGTCTCTATATCTTCGTCAGGGTAGTACAACCCTGATGAAAAGGGGGACCTCAACACCTCATTGCCTAGTGATGGCACTTGAGAAAACCCACCAGTCCCTTAAGGCACCTAAGGGGGCATGCAACCACCCGCTGATATAGAACCTACACCCCCCATGGCGTTGCGAGTCTCTCGGGAAATGGCCCTAAGGACCAGGCAGATAAAACCCAGTCTGCCGGAATAGAGGGGTCAGGACCTGGCTAAAACAAAGGCGAGCCCTCTTTTGAGGGGGAGCTGGATACACACCTAGTTCCAACTCTTGCTGATCTCCAAATGCTGATAAATGAAGAGTCAGAAGAGGAAATGGTTGACTTTGGAGATGACGAGGTTTTTGCTGCTGGGGATGACATGGAAACTGAGACTTACAACTCCCCTCAGCACACTGAGCAATCACCTTCATCTCCTCCTCCTGAGGAACAAGAATCCCATCACAATCCTACATCATCATCATCATCATCAGGCAAATCCTCAGGCTCCTCAGACTCTGCTCCTGCAACTCCTGAATATCTGTAGAAGTATGACAATGTTCTCCCTCTTACTGAAAGGCAGCTGGTAAAGTTCCTCAGAAAATCTAACACTGCCCTCTTTACTGAGATTACAAAAGAACAATGGGATCAGCACACTGAAGCAGCAGCCTCATATGCTGACCTCAGGGCAGTTCTTGAAGGGACACAAGGTCAAATAAACCAAGTCACTGCCTCTACTGCCAACCATGTCAGTGACTTGAAGACCTCCATTGAACATCTGGGCCTTGAACAGGAGCAACAATTCCACAATGTACTGCAGTCTCTCAGTGCTATACAAGAAGAGTTCAAGGATGATCCAACTCTCTGATGTGCGTGTCTTGTGTTCAAGTTTTAAAATTTATAAACACGATTTATCCAATTCTCTAATCACACATACGAGCAAGTATACTCGTCCGTGGTAGTAAAGGTGGGTAAGTCGAGATCGTCCCAAGGGAATTGGGGTTTAGGTTTAGTAAATAAGTTTTAGCAAAATGGAGTGTCAATCCAATTTGAAGCAAATAAAAAAAATAAACAAGCAAGGTTCAATCAATCAAAAACAAATATACTTGTGTGTAGGATCCATGACAATTGTTTAGAGTAACCAATCAAGTTGGGTGATACTTGTAATGATGCACAACTTAAAATGAATGATTCACAATCAATGGTTTTTATCATGAGAAATCATATCTAAGAATTCAATCTCATAGTTAACTCCTTTCGGCCATTATTAACTACTACGATAATTCTATTAAGCCCTTTGTGTTGTTTGAAAGCATGTCTTATCTCAAGAATTCCTACGAATCCTTTCGGCCTTTTTCGTGATGAAATCGTTTCCAAATCCATTTTAATGAGTAAAGGTGTTGCTTGTCACACACCACAATCCATACTAATTCGTGCACTAACTTTTTGGAATAAAAACATAAAGAAAACTCCTTTCGGCCTTTTGAATCTTTGAAAATGTTTTTACCAACCAATTAAGCAAGACTAGATTTTATCTCAACAAACTCATAAAACAAGATATGTTTTCATGCATCACAATGATAAGATTACTCCAACAATTGTCACATCATCCACACACAAGTATAACTAAATTACTCCATAACAATCATAACCAAACACACATAATTAACCAAACTTTCATTCATCATATAGTAAAAGTAAAAATAGTTCATGATATCTCAACAAGAAATACCTATCAAGGAATTACAAGAACTAGAATTGTGGAACTATAGCAATCCACACTCCTCCAATCGCCTATTATCACAAGTAAACAACTCCACACACGGACGCAACTCTTGAGACTCGAACTCAAGATCTCCTGGACGTTTTCACAGCAACTCCAAGCTTTTGGGCAATAATAATAATAGTGGTGTAGCTTTCTTAGGTTATGTCACTTCCCCAAAAGAACTCTCTTTGCAAATTAACCAAGGGTTCCTTAAATAAGTGAGGAAACCCTTCTTATCCAAGTAAAAACGTCCATATGAATTAATCAGCTGAGAAATGATAAGCCTCAATGATTATGGGGCTTAAATTCATCATTTAATGCAATTTTGTAACTTCAGTTTTGGCCAACCGATCGGTATTTGGCTCCAACCGATCGGTTAGAGCTCTCGGTGTTTCTAACTTCACTCCATCCGAATCGGATGCGGGCGGCGTCCGATCGGATGGATGTTCCTGCCGTACACTTTTGTTTTCTTTTATTCATTTCTCGTTACTTGCTTGATCCTTCGCTGTACCATTGATTTCCTTCATAAAACTTGATCTTTTCTTGATACATTAAGCATAGAAGTCTTGGTCTCATCAATTCTTTGAAGTATCAAGTGGTTTCTTTCTCGTAATTCCCCTTATGTGCATAATCTCTTCATTTCTTCGTGTTTTCCTCCATTTTTCCTGTACTTGGCTATATTTACTTGCATACACACTTTTTCATCATTTAGCAACAAATACATGCAAATATAACCAAATATAATGCACAAAACTAGCAATAACGCACCTAAAAACATGTTAGATTTAAGCGTTATCAAATCCCCCACACTTGAGTTTTGCTCGCCCTCGAGCAAGTCTAATTTTTAGAAAAACTGAACTCAATGGCATTTTCATTATGTTCATAAAAAAATCCTTGAAACGTAAGCAAATTAAATTGAGTTTAGTTAACATCACCAAGTACCTCACAAAGGAAATTTTAAATTCACACAACTCTCGATAGTAGATTTGATTGTATATCACTCAATTGCCCAGGCGCGATTCATGTCTCTTACCATAAGCTTGTACTTGTATCAAAACAACAAAATAAAACATCAAAGAGGTCTTTTTCTTCGGGTTTAAGGCTTAAAGGGATATAAAAGACTAATGCGCCGCTATCTCATGCAAAACATAATAGCTTCCTAACAACGAATTCTTGCATCATCAAATAACGGATGGTCACTAGATTGTACCTTGGTTCGCTAACGACGTTACTTGCATAACGGATGGTCGCCAAAATACTCCCTAGATCGCTAACAACGTTAGTTAATTCCTCAAGAAATCGGATGGTTACTACATGTCCATACACTTAATAATTTCACAAAGTCAAAGAAAAGGTAGGATAAGGCATGGGAATTTGATTTGGTTAAAAAAAAAAAAAAACAAAAAAATCAAGCCCAAATTCAATCCTAACTCTTTACATCACAAATGATTACTCACCAAACTTCTTCGATCATTATTCCGCACTTCATATAAACTTCATCTTCCATAATAACTCTTTGAATATCTTATTTCCACACATACATAGCTCATTGGCTCTCTCTCTCTCTTTTTTTTTTTTTTTTTTTTTTTTTTTTTTTTTTTTACACTTTGGATGAGCACACGCTACAAAAAATATAAATAAGAGTAGCGACCTCCTTCTTCATTGGAACAACATGTACACATACAAGGTGTGGTCAATCATGCAATCATCAAAAATAAATCGTTTCGAACTTCATTTGGACTTGATTCGGGAAAGTCTAAGGTGTAAGGTGTAATAATTTTCTGGTTAAATCAAAAGAAAAGATAGGCTCAAAAGGGTGTAACTAAGGGTATCTAGCATATAATGCTAACAAATGGGTTCCAATTACTAAGGACAACTAACCGATGTGGTTAGCAAAAATGTATTGTAAACGGAAGGCCATTTGGTGAAAATCCTAATTTGCCTCTTATCATTTGAATATATTTTATTACTTGAAAGTAATTTTAACCGTAATGCATAACAAGTACAAGTTCTAGAATTGACATAATCACCGGCACACTCATACGAAATATAAGGCATGAATCCTCACAATTTAAAGTGGTGGTAAAATGTGTACTTAGCAATAGCTACCAAAAACTCTCAAAACTTGACTACATTCCAAAATTTTTTTTTTTTTTTTTTTTTTTTTTTTTTTTTTTTAAAAATAACCTTATATTTTACCATTGAATCAATTTTATCTATCAACTAGAAAAATCAAAGGCGAATAAATTCACAAATTCTAGTCCTTGAAATCCAAAAAACAAAATTTAAAAAAAAACTTTCCTATTTACTTCCCTCCCCCACACTTAAGTTTTGCATTGTCCTCAATGTAATAAAACGAACTTCAAAGTAAAGGAAATGGAAAGAAAAATAGAAAAAACTACCCGGAAAAAATTAGCATTAGCCTAGTTGATCACAAGTAATCTCGTGAATTCTTCCAATTTCCAAAATTGATCAACACTAAGCTTCCGTCAATTCTCCCCCTGCAGATACTGCATACTATGCTCGAAACAAACAAACAAAATACCAAAAAAAAAAAAAAAATAAACCAGACAAACATAGAAATAAACATAATCCAAACAAACCAAAATCAAAACAAATAAATCCTACAAGAGTTAAAGTTTTAAAATAGAAAATAATAAAAATAGTTCAACCATCATTGTTTTGAAACCATACTCATAAACCATCATTGATCACTCATAATCCATGTCTGGATCAATCCTCTCATCTTCACTTTCTTCATCTTCATAATTCTCATCACCCTCAAAAATTGTAAACCTTTGTCTCTTCTCTCCAACACCTCTTGAGGAACCTCCCACATCAAAGCTTGAACTCCCAACATTAGGAACTCTACCATACACTGGCACTGGTTCAGGAAATGGTGCGTACCCAGGATATGGGTAAGGGTATTGGCCAGGATACGGATCATACTCCAATGGGTAGGGTGGCACATTTGGTGGGTTGTAAGGAGGTACCTCATAAGCGGCTTGTTGAGCCACATGTTGAAGCATCGGCATTGAATAATCATAGTTGTAATTTTGCCTCATCATCATTGAATCTCTCCACACGTCCCTTTTCTCAATCTCATTTAGCTCACGGTTCCAATCTCCCCATCCCGAGTCAAAACTACCCGGGGTATGAATATTCCCAACAGGAGGTGGTGGTTGATATGGTTGTTGTTGGTAAGACGGCTGTGGTGCTCCATGAGGTTCAATCCAAGCTCCCAACTCTCTTGTCTTCCTATTCAAGGCTGTGTTAAAACTTTTATCATCCCACGTCTCACAATTCAACATCTCTGAACACTTTGCTAACTCTAAGTCCACATAATAGCCCAATCTTTTCCAATACTCAGCCAACCCGGCATAATCATTATGCCTCCTTACCAATCTCACAAAATGTGATGCAAACAAACGATCCTTGATCTCATTTGGCTCGTACAAGCCAAGAACAACGGCAAACTCCGGCAAAGTAAACTCATGATCTCTACCACAGAGCCTAAACCAAATGCATTTGTCATTTATAAGATCCACCATTTTCCTCTCAAAGTAAAATGTGGAGAAAAACTCCAAACACCATTCACGGTTAACATTCTCGTGAATACTAAACGCATTCTCCCACGAATAATCATCAAAACTATCACCATCTCCTTCATATACATACGTCATTCTCATCAAATTCCTTAACTCCATCTCACATCCATATTCATGAAATAAACTCCAATCAACTAACCTTGGTTTAGCGATTTTTCTACCTTGTAACTTCGATAGACGCTCACGAAAAGCGTGCCTCTCCTCGCTGCTTAAACCACTGAACTTCAAATTCTCGTTACGCTCTGTAATCAAAGTATATTTAACCTTCTCTTTGTTATTCCTATTCACAAACTTTTGCACAATTGGATTACTAACTTCACGTGATGAACTCGATCCTCCTGCAAGAAATCTCTGTAGAAATCATGATTATTTGTTAGTATAAGAGTATAAGGAACAAAGTTAGATGATTAAGAAGTCCAAAATATTCGATTTGAAAATCTTCAAAAAGTTTTACCGAGACAACCATCCGATCGGTATCTCTCTCCATCCGATCGGATGGATTTGTGACCTTGTCCAGCCGATCGGTAGCAATTCGCAACCAAATCGGTTGTACTCACTGTATTCAAAACAAAAATTTTCCGACTCCAAACTCAATCCTAACTAATTCCACTCTTCCTTATCCTGCATTTCATCACTCATTATGGTCTCTACACATCCCACTTATCTCCGATTAATATCCATAACATTCTCGCATAATCAATCTTAAGAACTATGAACATATTCAAAATCGAACCTTATTGATGTTCTAATCCACAATGCATCATCCTAGGAACAATAATCAACATCCAAACAACATCTGGAAATCACTAATTTCTACCCAGAATCGATTCAAAGTTTTGACTCTTTTGATCCAAAAAATCAATTAATTCATTCTTCCTCAAAACTTAATCAATCCATCTAATTCTTTTTACTTTGATTTCCTCAATCATTTTCCAATCTATTCCAGAAAAATCATGCCTTAATTCGAACTATATCAAAAACGCCTAAATTTTGACCTAATTCAATCAACTCGAATTAAAACCTAATTGACACAAATTAATGATGTTACTTACTTGTTTTGGTGCCATTGATGATCCTTCAACTCTTCTGCAACTCTTAAAATTCTCCTAATGGTCGAATTAATGAACCCCAAGTATGGTGGAATGAGTGTGTGTGTTTTCTTGTGATTTTTGAAATCTTGGGTATATATACTTTAATCCATCCGATCAGTATTTCATCCAACCGATTCGGATTGAATTTTTGCAAAGCTTCACTTTTTCTTTCTCTCTTCAATACCTTGACTTTTGGAAGAACAAATGAAAAGTATTTGACTCCCTTTAAGACTTCTCTTTAAGTAAAAATACCACCAACACATACTTATTCTTCCAACTTGTTATCCAAACTATCTCTACAACTTCTAAAAACAAAACTTAACTCTATAGATTAAAAACTTAATAAAACCATAAGATAACCAAAAGGTCTTAAACTTAAATCAAACTTAAATGCAAAACATTAAACTACCATAAAAATTGCATTAAAAATAAACAAAACAAACATCAGCACAAGCCTTGTGCTTTATTCTCCAACTCTTGCTCTTCAACTTTCAACCTTCAAAATACTCATGCTTCAAGATGTCTTCACTTTGAAATTTACCGGATAACTTTCGATTAGTCACTTGAGTTTTAAACTTCCTTGCAAAATTTCTTCCATCCGGACAAACTACATCAAACTTCACATGCCATTCTCCATCACCTTCTTCTTTCTTGTAAACACTAGCTCCTTCGGATACCCATTCCAAATTCTTCAATTGAACCGGTAAAGATCCAAGAAAATCTGTCAATTTATGGAACACAAAAATATTCTTGAATGGATTATAGAAAACCTCCATAGCTAATGCTCTTTCCAACTCATCTTTAATACCAAAGTAACTAGGGACAATCGGCCCATATTTAGGTCTTCCCTCTTCATCTCTACCAACTTCAAAACAACCTAAATGGTCTTCTTCTTCTTCTTCATCATGCACTTCCTTAATAATCTTGCCTCTAGGTTTTGGATAATAGGTATGCTTCAAGATTCCATCACTAATAGTCATAGTACCTCTACCCATATCTATAATAGCTCCACAAGTTCTCAAAAACGTTCTCCCTAACAACAAAGGTAACTCCTTATCTTCCGGGATATTAAGTACAAGAAAATCGGCTAAGAAAGCTTGATATCCTACTTGCACTCTAACATTCTTCACTTCTCCCATTGCTTTTGCTCTTGAATTGTCCGCCATTGTAAGATTATATTGATTTGGTTGAGGATTACCAAGTCCTAATCTTTTGTACAACGGGTATGGCATCACATTCACACTTGCTCCTGTATCGGCCAATGCATACATTGCATCGGTTCCATTCACCTTAACTGGTAACACAAAATTTCCCAGATCACTCTCTTTCTTAGGCAATCCATTTTCAACTATCCTTTCCCTTGCAAACTCATCAAAATTCTTATCTTCTAGCCTAGCTGTTGCCATCGTAACCACATCTAACTTCTTACGATAAACCATGTAATTGTTCAACACTTCTATAACCGGCTTCTCTTCCATAAGCTCCTTAAATTTCATTTCCAAGTTCTCCAAAACAGCTTCCTTTTGTTCTTTAGTCAATGGTTTAACTTCTTGAGGTGATTTGGGCGATGAACTAGATGAACTAGCCTCATTTTTAGGGGTGGAGGGTTGGGTAAGTTTGTTAAGTGGTGTTTTCTTGCGATTAGCCTTTCCCATTTTAACAATCTCTCCTTTTCCTTCCTTCTTCTCTACCATATCATCATCAACATCAATTCTCATCTCTCCCATAGCAAAATCAACCCTACATTTAGTTTTCACCATGAAATTTCTACCAAACATAACTTCCGGTTCATCCACATTTCCATATTCCAACACAACAAAATCAATCTTGAAAACATGACCATGAATATTAACTTTCACATCTCTCACTATCTTCCTACCATAACTTTCATAATCAAGCCTAACAAAGCCAAGCTTACCAAGCATTTCTTCCGTAATGTAATTTTCACCATATTCCATATTAAGTTGAGCATCCCAAGCTTTAACTCCTTCCACACCACATGGTGTAGCATACCTCATACATGGTACATCAAACTCTTTAGGTGGTGCTTGTGTAAACACAACTACTCTCTTCTTAGGTAAACAAACACTGCTTTCGCCAACTTCTTCTTTCCTTTCTAAACCAATCTTAGCTTCATCCAAAATGCTTTCCAATTTCTCCAACGAATTTCCTGAATCTCTCAACATCTCTTCCAAATTTCTCAAGTACTCCGAAACATTGCTCAGACTCTCCATTCTACTTAAACACTATCATAACATAACCACGAAACAAAAATTCCAAACTATTAGCGTGAGGGTTAGTTATAATCGAACCTTATCAAAATATCAAACAAACATAAGCTAACAAACAACCTCAAATCATCAAAACATGAAAACAACTAAAAATAAAAAATCATAAAAACTTTTACCGAGGCAACCATCCGATCGGTATCACCTTCCATCCGATCGGATGGGTAAACTGCAAAAGACGAAATCTCACCAACCGAATCGGATGCGGGCGGCGTCCGATCGGTTAGATCGAAATTTTTTTTTTTTTTTTTTTTTTTTTTTTTTTTTTTTTTATATTAAAAAAAACTAGAAAGAAGAAATAACTAAAAACTAAAACTAATTATCATAATCCTACAATTACTTATTAAGCATTAAACTATGTGATTAACTTTTTAACTAATGAACTAATGACCATAAAAACTACTTATTACTCATTCAATAAAAACTTTAAAACTACCAAACATTAAAATTAAATAAATTAACTAACATTAAATATAAAAACTTTCTAATACCCTAATTAATTAATCTAATTACTATACTAATTAAACATAACATTAATAACTCATAAAAACTGAAAAATAACAAAAATTACTTAACAAAAAAAAAATATTAATATTAACGAGACCACCAACCGATCGGATGGAAATCCATCCGATTCGGCTGGTCCGAACCAAACTTTTTTTTTTTTTTTTTAACTGTTTTAGCTTTCTAAAAAAAAAACTTAAGACTACTAAGCCCAACTACCAAGAAAATCTTAACAATTCCCCGGCAGCGGCGCCAAAAACTTGATGTGCGTGTCTTGTGTTCAAGTTTTAAAATTTATAAACACGATTTATCCAATTCTCTAATCACACATACGAGCAAGTATACTCGTCCGTGGTAGTAAAGGTGGGTAAGTCGAGATCGTCCCAAGGGAATTGGGGTTTAGGTTTAGTAAATAAGTTTTAGCAAAATGGAGTGTCAATCCAATTTGAAGCAAATAAAAAAAATAAACAAGCAAGGTTCAATCAATCAAAAACAAATATACTTGTGTGTAGGATCCATGACAATTGTTTAGAGTAACCAATCAAGTTGGGTGATACTTGTAATGATGCACAACTTAAAATGAATGATTCACAATCAATGGTTTTTATCATGAGAAATCATATCTAAGAATTCAATCTCATAGTTAACTCCTTTCGGCCATTATTAACTACTACGATAATTCTATTAAGCCCTTTGTGTTGTTTGAAAGCATGTCTTATCTCAAGAATTCCTACGAATCCTTTCGGCCTTTTTCGTGATGAAATCGTTTCCAAATCCATTTTAATGAGTAAAGGTGTTGCTTGTCACACACCACAATCCATACTAATTCGTGCACTAACTTTTTGGAATAAAAACATAAAGAAAACTCCTTTCGGCCTTTTGAATCTTTGAAAATGTTTTTACCAACCAATTAAGCAAGACTAGATTTTATCTCAACAAACTCATAAAACAAGATATGTTTTCATGCATCACAATGATAAGATTACTCCAACAATTGTCACATCATCCACACACAAGTATAACTAAATTACTCCATAACAATCATAACCAAACACACATAATTAACCAAACTTTCATTCATCATATAGTAAAAGTAAAAATAGTTCATGATATCTCAACAAGAAATACCTATCAAGGAATTACAAGAACTAGAATTGTGGAACTATAGCAATCCACACTCCTCCAATCGCCTATTATCACAAGTAAACAACTCCACACACGGACGCAACTCTTGAGACTCGAACTCAAGATCTCCTGGACGTTTTCACAGCAACTCCAAGCTTTTGGGCAATAATAATAATAGTGGTGTAGCTTTCTTAGGTTATGTCACTTCCCCAAAAGAACTCTCTTTGCAAATTAACCAAGGGTTCCTTAAATAAGTGAGGAAACCCTTCTTATCCAAGTAAAAACGTCCATATGAATTAATCAGCTGAGAAATGATAAGCCTCAATGATTATGGGGCTTAAATTCATCATTTAATGCAATTTTGTAACTTCAGTTTTGGCCAACCGATCGGTATTTGGCTCCAACCGATCGGTTGGAGCTCTCGGTGTTTCTAACTTCACTCCATCCGAATCGGATGCGGGCGGCGTCCGATCGGATGGATGTTCCTGCCGTACACTTTTGTTTTCTTTTATTCATTTCTCGTTACTTGCTTGATCCTTCGCTGTACCATTGATTTCCTTCATAAAACTTGATCTTTTCTTGATACATTAAGCATAGAAGTCTTGGTCTCATCAATTCTTTGAAGTATCAAGTGGTTTCTTTCTCGTAATTCCCCTTATGTGCATAATCTCTTCATTTCTTCGTGTTTTCCTCCATTTTTCCTGTACTTGGCTATATTTACTTGCATACACACTTTTTCATCATTTAGCAACAAATACATGCAAATATAACCAAATATAATGCACAAAACTAGCAATAACGCACCTAAAAACATGTTAGATTTAAGCGTTATCACTCTCCTAACCAAGCTGACTGAGTTCATGGGTTCTCAGAAGACCACCTCCTCCAACATTACTGAGCTTCTCAGACTCCTCAAGGAGGTGGATCTTGCACCTATCAGGTCTTAGCAAGAAGCCCTTCAGAAGTCTGTTTCTGATACCCAAAGATGCCTGACACAGATTTCCTCAGCCTTTGACCAGCTCTCTGCTAAACATAATGAGCTGGTCAATCATTATATCACTAGGGTCACTCAGCTCTCTGAATCTCAAGTCAGCATGGCCACAGAAATCTCCACCCTGAATAACGAGACCACTGGCATCAAGAACATGGTCTCCACTATCCTGAATGTTCTTCAGACCTCTCATGTCCCCCAGCTCCTCAATCAACAGATGCTTACATAGAAGCTCCAGCATCTGTTGAGGAGGAGAAACCTGATGAACCAGTTCCTGAACCCGAAGCTACCAATATCACTGAAGCTATTCCTCTCCAAAGCTTTATGCGAGGAACCTCAACTTCTTCAGCACTTGTTATTGCTACAACTCCAATTACAACTGAAGCAACAACAACTACTGAGTTCCCTGAAGCCTCCTTTAGTACACCCCCTCCCACTGACAAAGGGAAGGGAATCATGGAGACTGAAAATTCTCCTCCCAAGTTGGTAAAGGCACCAAGAGACGTGCGTCTTGACCCAGATGCACCAGTACTCATGTAAATCATCTTAGATGATGGGAGAAGATTTAAGGGAACCACTGAAGAAGTGGCTGCTATTTTGAATGAAGAGGAAAGGCTAAAGGTTGAAAGACTCAGTAGGCCAGTGATTGCTGAATTGGCGAAAGAAGTCATCATAGAAACTGAACAAAATATTAGGGGGGAACAATTCCTCAAACTTCAGGCTGACCGAATCAAAGAACACAACCTCAAGGTCAAGCTGAACACTGAAAGAAAGAGGAAGAACTATGAGAAGTATGTCCGGTACATGATGAAGACAAAGGGTGAAGGTCCTATTACTGACATGACCATTCATGCCAACACTGATCCCATCGCCATCACAGTTCATAGAGGGCCAAGAAAGTCTGAGAAGAACAAACCTTTCAAGTTCTCAGAATATGGGATCAAGGAATGGGACATGATGGGGCCTATCCTGAGGAAGAAGAAGAATAAGTGTGTTCCTGACCTTCTGGCTGCCCTGAGTAACAAATATGAGGAACTAGAAAGGGTTGCCAAGAGCTTGGGAATCGATCATCAGAAGGCACTTGCTTCTCAGGGACTAACAATCCCTGAACCAACTCAGAAGACTGGGAAGAAGAGGAAAGCTATAGGCCAAGAACCTGAACAATTTATAGCTGCTCTTCACTGCAACAGGATTCCTCCTGAAGGGGTCAAGTTTGTTCCCAACAAAGTGATCAAGCTTCCTGAGTTTGGTATCTTCTTCATTGATGAGTTTGGCCAACAAGCTTTTCAAAGAGTCAGTGATATGCATCTGGTGGAAACAACAACTCTTCTGGCCTACAAGCAGATGGCACTTCATGTGAAGAGCCCTGAGAATGAAGAGTTCATAAGGCTGATGGAAAAGATGATGAGTGAAAGACCCAACAAGGAGAAGTTGGTATCTAAGAAAGCTAAATTGGAACTCATGGGTGTGGAAAACTAGAAGGGGGGTTGAATAGTTTTTACCATTTTAAATTTAATTCGCTTTGAAACTTAACGTGATTCCAAGTTAATGCACACAAACAATCAATATAAGTAATGCAAGTAAGGAAAAGAACAATCAAACCACAACACGAAGATTTATAGTGGTTCGGCTACAAGGACTTTCTTCCTTGCCCTACTCCACTCCTCGAGCCTCTAACTCGAGAATTTTTCTTCACTAAGAAACAAGCTCCCTTCTCGGCGGAGAAAACCTTTACACACGTCGCTTACACCTTTTTCCGGTACTAAGCTGAATACCGGGTTCTAGTTCAAGGTAGAACCAACCTGACGTCGCCTATACAATTTCCGACACTAAGCTAGATGTCGAGTTCTTTACAAGGGTTCAACCACTTCCGACACTCTATGTGTTTTGAGGACTAAAACACTAACCGATCACTACTGAATGAATGGTATAACAATGATGTGTGAACTACTAACTAATCACACAGTGAATACACTAACAGGATAGCAACAGTTTGTTGATCCTTGATGCTTGATCTCTTTGCTACAAAAGTAAGATAACTAAGAATGAAATGAATGGGTTAGTAATGTATAAATGAGTGAATATGTACTTTATGCTATGTAAGTGATAGTTGTCCTTGAATGATCAGTTTGCTATTTATAGGCAAAACTGGTCAGACAACTGGCGGATTTGGCGGACCCAAAATAAGGGTTCTGCCCTTGTACTGGTTTGGTTCTGCGGGAACATGCCAGCTAAGAGTTTTCCAAATCTTACCATATCTTGTCTAGTCTTGTCAAGATCTTACAAAGTTAACTCCTTTGCTTCAAGATCTTTCCAAAATATAATGTAAAGTCAACTAAGATTTCCTAATGAGGTATGCCATGATGTCATGTGTATTTCCATTTTTAAGAAATAAAAATAAACATGTAAATGTATATATGTATGCAATGTGTAATTCCTAGTGATCATGTGGTATGTAAATATGTTTTAAAAAGCTTGTTACTAAAATGTAAAAGACTTTAACATATACTTATGCTTTGCCAATGATAAACCTTATAATTGTCATTAACAAAATAAAGCAAAGATCGTAAAATATAAATAACGTTTTTGGGACGATATTTGTATTAACAATCTCCCCCTTTTTGTTGATGACAAAATATTACGTTTATTTTTAAGCAATGGGATAAGTAAAGTGAAAGTCTTTTAAAAATATAGATTAAGTTAGTTTTATGCAAGTTGTGAAAACTATTTTAAGCATAAAAGCATGTACTGTGATGTTAACAGTGATGTATGAACTTAATCCTATCTCCCCCTTTTTGTCGAAACAAAAATAAGAAATGCATAGCGGAATGTGGTGAACGATTCTTGGTTATAACTCCCCCTAATTTGGAGTACCAAGAATGATTCAATGATTTTGAGAACTTAAAGATCCCCCTTGGATAATACTCTCCCTAATGGGAATTCCAAGTTCATGATGCATGAATGTTCCTACAAAACAAAAGTTAGTGTATGATAAGCTCCCCCTCGATCAATACTCCCCGTTGGTAGGGTACCAACGTATGTGATTCAAGGTTTATGAATGCTACAAAACAAAAGATTAGTACATGATATTCTCCCCCTTGATCAATACTCCCCGTTGCTAGGGTACCGACGTATACGATTCAAGGATGAGAAAAGCTACAAAACAAAGGTTAGTTTGTATATGAATCAATCCAACTAAGTAGCACAATGCAAATGTAAAGGTTCAAACAAGCAATGTAGTTTAACCCGTTTGACTATAGAAGCCAACTAACTAAAATTGTTCAAACCAATCACAAAGTTCAAACAAAGTTTATACTATAACCAACCAAATTATGTTAGTAAACCAACCAAGATATAATGCATATGTAGTGATCACCCACAAGCATAAATGTAACATCCTTTCGTTTAAAAATTGTTTATGACAAAAGTCACAAAACAAGGTGTTACAATAATAAAAACAATCCTAGAAATTAAAAAGAATTCCTAAAAAGTCCTATGAAGTCCTATAGAGGAAGACAAAGGAGAGGATTCTAGTATCTATTGTGGAGGGTTGGTTGGGTTTGGTGAAGACAAGATGGAGGCAAGCCATAAGGATTCTAAATCCATAGTGTCATGTAAGTGAGAATTCATCATGTTTGAAGAGGCGTAGGGAGGATCAAGTTCCTTATTGCCTTGAATGTTTGGTTGGTTGAGCCACATTGATTCATCAATGGCTTGGAGTGTGGCAAATATATCATTGGGTTGAAGTTTGGGTGAATGATGAGGTGATGATGATTTTCTCACTTGAGATGGTGTGGGTGGTGGTGTGGTAGCCACTGGTGTTATGGTAGGTGATGGTGATCTTGGTTGAGATGGAGTAGATGATGGTGATCTTGGTTGAGATGAAGTAGGTGATGATATGTTAACCACTAGAGTTATGATAGGTGTTGTAGTAGTAGTAGATATAGTAGGGAAGTTTGCATTAGGAGTGGGATTTATGAACCAGTATGGTTTGACACTTATTCTTGTAGTCCTTCTGTGTGGTCTAGACATTGAAGAGTTGTTGGATTTGTGCAGTGTGAGGAAGAAGGTTGTTTAGGAATGCAAAGATATTGCTCTAAAGCTTCTAATTTATAGTTTCTAAGGTTTATGGAGGAATGTGTTTGAATGTTAATTCATGGGAAAGTGTTGGTTTCCAATGTTTTGGAACAAGACAATGAGTTTGTCATTTTATCAAAGTCAATCCATAGAGATGGAGTTGACATGAAGATTTGCAGTGGATGCAGAAGGTGAGTGGAATTCTAAGAATGTGATTGATTCACGGATTCCAAGGAACTAATTAGAGGGGTCCTTGGTTGTTACAGAAAGGTAACTTGGAAGAAAATTTAAATTTTCAAATTTTGGTGGGAAAAGAGTTTCCTATGATTCTAAGTGTGCTTAAATCTTCCTAATGTGCCTAATGATCTGTGAAGGATTATACAAACACTTGGGATGTTTATCTTAATAATGTGTTTGAGATATTTATGAATGAATGTGATGTAGTACGCTGAATTTACTATAACACACTTAAAAGAAACAAAAGGTGGTGAATATGTAAACGTGAGTTATAATGAACAATGAACACAACTTTAGAAACACAAAACAATTCAATATTATTGATGAAATAATACGGATGATCTAACTATCACCGGGATTACAAAGTAACCTTGAATCTTTGATTAGTTAAGGATTTGTGAATTGGTAACTAAGTTACTAGAGAGATTGTGTTGTTTTGGATATGGCTAAGGTTATTAGTTAAAGAGATATCTATTAAGGTGACTAAGGGTTCCTTTTATAGGATAAAGAACCCTTTTACATGTTGTCAAGTTGCACAATAAAATAAGATACTTGGACTTTTCTAGCCTACTATTTATTACAACTTCCAATGTAAACTACTATGTATATTCTTCTGCACAACATAGAAGACTGAACAACTTCTACTAAACGTATTACATTGTACAAAGACTAATGATACAACTAAATATCTACAAATAAATATCTATCAACTTGACATTCAACTGGGCAGTACCTTCTTCAACTAGCAGTACCTTCTTACCCAGAAGGTACTGTTAGTACATCTTCAACTTCTTCAAAATCAACTAGCAGGCTCAATAGCTAATCTGGCAGGCTCTTTGACTTGAACATTTTATTCCCAACAATCCTCCCCTAAACTTGTTATTTCCTTTAAAATACACAAGTTTCTTATGAATAAAATACATACCTTGAGGATCTGAGGGAACTCTTCCAAAACCTTTACTCTCTGTTCTTCCTTTTTCTTTCACATTGCTCAAAAATACTCATCAGTAAACTTTGAACAAGTTCTGACTTTTCTTCATCTTTATCACATCTCAACCTCTTTGAAATCATGGTTGTAAGAACTTCATAGCTAAGTGGACACTTTTTTTCAGCCAACATAAAGAGCTCAATCCCACTTTGTGTAAAAAGATGATGAATACTGCTAAGGCTTAGAAATTCCCATGTGGTTGAAGTATCATGATATGGAAACTTCCAATGAACATCTTTTGGATTAGGATCATACATCCTATTGAACTCTACCCAAAGTTCTTGTTCCTTAACATCAGTGCTAGAATTTGTGTCAAGCCTAATTTGAACTAGATTCCACAATTCTTCTAAGTCAGCTCTATCACATGCTCTAATCAGATTTTCAAAGTTTTTGAAGATAGCAGTTTGTCCCCCAACCCTAGTTATTTTCCATGACTTTCCTGATCTATCATGGTGAATTTCCCAATCAATAATAGGGTGTCTAGACCTAATTGGATCAGCATGTATAATTGTTGGTAAAGCAATTAACATTTTACTTACTTGCTCTGGTTCCAATTTTGCTTCTTCTTTCTTTTGAGCATCTTTCTTTTTCATTGAAGGCTTTGCATCAGATGGGATCTTGTAGTAACATGTCTTGTAAGCATTCAGATAAAGGAAATGAATTTCTTCAGGAGTTTTCTTCTTCAGTTGAGATTCAGTCCAATTGGCTTGATTCCTTAGAAACTTCTTCATGAAATTCACTTGATCTTTTGGAGTTTTGCCCACCTTGAAACCTCTTTTCTGACTTTCTTGAATCTTTAGAAAAATATCATCCAGAGCTGCTTCTCTATACTTCTTGTTGATAAAAGTTTCAAGCTCTGATGTTTTCTCTTTAGTAGAAAGATTCTTGTCATCCATAATTATGGAAGCTTGACCTCTTACAATAGGATCATTGGCAATAATCCATTGCATCTGTGCATCAAATGTTTCCTGAGCAGCTTGAGTATCAAAAAGAGTTTGAGCAGCATCTTTTTGCTCTTGCATTTCTGCAAGCAGTCTTGAAGCTTCTAAAGCCTTTTTCAATTCTTCTTCATGAAGCCTTTTGGAGACTTCTTCATCTAAGGCCATCTGCACTTGCTCACTTTTCTTCAACCTTTTGGGCTTAGGTTCATCTTCAACCATAATTTTCTTGCCCTTGTCTTTTGTAGATGGTTCTTGAGTTGGAGCAGTAGATTGCTCATCAGTAATAAATAACCTCCCTTGAACAAACAAATCCCCTTGAGGTTGTGATTCCCTTTTTCTCTTGTAGACATGCTCAGCAGACCCTTTATAATCCATAGCCAATAGCCTTTCAATCCTAGCAGGCTCTTGCTCTGCTTCAGCAGGCTCTTTTGAACTAGCAGGCTCTTGCTCTGCACCAGCAGGCTCTTCATCATATACCTGAGTTCCTTCATGAAAATGAAATTGAGCCTCCTCTTCATCTTCTGAACTACCCATCCTCCCCTTTTTGGAAGAGTAACCCAACCTTTCAGTATCTGATCTTGAAGAACTAGATAACACCAACTTTGAAGATCTTTTACCCTTCAGCATCTTCACTTCTTTCTCCAATTTCTTAACCCTCTTAACTAACTTGATGTTGATCTCAGAAAATTTTGTGTTCTGACTTTTAAGAGCATTTTCTAAGAGCTGCACCTTTTCCTTTAGTTCTTTCACTGTCTGAGAATTCAGACTTTGATGTAGAGGAGATTGGGATGGTGATACATGATGTGATGGTGTTGGTGGTGTTGCAGATGGTACTGGTGAAGGGATTGGTGATGTAAGATGAGTTGGTGAGATGTAACCAAGTGAAGAACTTGATGATGGTGATTCAGATGATGGTGTTGGTTCTTCAGCATGTTGTGGTAACATTTCATCAAAAAGTGGTATTTCTTCCCCATGGAAACCAATTTTCATGTTTGAAAACACCTTATGTGAAAGTTTTGGTGTTTCATAAATAGAGTGTGGGGGAAGTAACAAATGTTTTGATTTTGTAATGATGCATTGAATAAATCTTGGATACATCAAAAACTTTGTTTGGCTATCCACATTTTTAACCAATCCTTCAAAAATATGTTTGGAAAAATTGAATTTTCTGTTTGTTGCCAAGCAAATGAGAGCAGTAGCCATGTTACCACTAAATTGCTCCCAAGAGGTTTTCTTTTGGCTCAACCAATGAAGGATTGTATGGATCAAAAATCTCCATTGTGGAGTAAAATGCTTTTTAAGAAAGGTGAGTTTAGTAGAATCAGCATTATACCCCATTCTTTCCAAATTTTCAAAAATTTCAGTATCAGGCAATTGACTAATACCATCTGAATCATCCAAATGAAGATGTCTTCGAATGGATGACTCAGTAAGAGTCAAGGTTTTGCCATCCACTTTGGCTTTTATCCTTTGGTCTCCATTTTCAAAAGTTTCAACTTTAGCCGTTTTCCAAAATTGTAAAATTTGAGATTCATAAATAGTGGGATTTACAAGTAAAGCAAACCTGATGTAAGAATCATTTAAAAAGTCCACTATTTGATGAAAAGATTCGTTATCCACAGAATTTTCCAAAAATGCTAACTGATTGTGACGTTTAACGAAGTTTAGATTAGCCATGGTGAAAGATAATGAAAAACTTGATTAGGATGGTGGGATTTGATGGTGGTACTGGTAGAAGATGAAAGGTGAGTGTTAATTGTGATAAGGACTGATGAAAGATATTATGAGAGTTTTACTTTTAACCGACAATAAGAAAATGTATAATAAGTAAATGAAAAGGCGGTTAAAAAGATCTTTTATATGTGAAATATAATATAATATAACATCAGTAATTTACATAACTACCCCAACGGCTAATTGTAACTACCAGGCCCAACGGCTAGAATTTTATCTGACAGGCTCAACGGTTATCTAGCAGTACCAAAATTTGAACTACCAGTACCTTTGAAAGAAAATTTTACTTGGCAGTCTCTTTGAAATTTTAGCAAAAATCCCTTATAGTTTTTAGCAAACTATCAGCTATCAACGGATTTGATTTGTCTTTACCAAAAGCCGTTTGCTTATGGACTAGTTAACTATTTACTGTTAAGTATGGTTAGTTAAATACCATATAGTTTTTGGTAAACTATCAACCATCAACGGATTTGATTTGTCTTTACCAAAAGCCGTTTGCTTATGGACTAGCCAGCTCTTAAGTTTGTAAAACTTGGTGAACTGAATACCAATTCCATATTGATCTTAAAGATGGTACAATTTCCTTGGATGGAGGAATTGTAAGAGGCAATGATGCTGTGTATCTTGGATGCTTGGTTCAACAAGTGAAATCATCTATTTGCATGCCTTTGCATTAAAACTTTCCTTAGTTTGATCTAGATAGAACTTTCTCCTTTAGGAATGCTTCATCCCTTCTGAATATTTGATCTAATCTTATCATTTTCAACCTCTACATCATCTTGTATGCTCTTGTCTCTTCCTTCCTTTCATTGGATTATCTTCCTTTTCTGGGCTATTATTTCCTCCCCTGAGATTATTACCTCCCCTGAGATATAAATAACTTATATTTCCCCCTTTTGTTTGGAAGATTTCTTGTTTTGTTATCAACCTGAAATTTGTTAGTTACAAACCAAAAGAACAAAGTGCAAAGCACTTGTTTTATAGTATTGTAAACATTTAATCATCAAGATGAACAAAACATAGCACACTTTATACTAACAGGACCAATTTTGAACTGACAGTACCTTTTGACTAACTAGCAGTACCATGTTTAAAAGTCAATACCAGTTATTTTATTTACAAAAACACATGTTTTTCAAAGATTAATCATTCCAATACCTCCTACTAGGTATTTGAATCTACCTAAATCAAAAGCTTTGGTGAGAAGGTCTGCATAATTCTTTTCAGAATCAATTTTAACAACTTGTATTAACCTTTTCTCATTGCAATCTCTTATGAAATGGTGTCTTATTTCAATGTGTTTTATTTTTGAATGTTGAACTGGGTTTTTAATGATACAAATAGTACTGCTATTGTCAATGTAAATAATGGTGTTAAGAAAATTGTACCCATAGTCAAGCATTTGATTTTGGATCCAAAGAACTTGCCCACAACAACTTGCACCAGCAACATATTCTGCTTCAGTTGTAGAGTTGGCCACCATTGTTTGCTTCTTGCATTGCCATGATATGAGTCTGCAACCAAGAAATTGACATCCACCAGTTGTGGATTTTCTGTCTAGGGTTGCACCAGCATAGTCACTATCAGAATAAGCCACCAAGTCAAAAGATGATTCCCTTGGATACCATAGACCCAACCTAGGTTGACCCTTGAGATATCTAAAGATTCTTTTGACTGCTGTGAGATGAGAAACTTTGGGATGTACTTGAAACCTTGCACATACACATACTGAGAACATGATATCTGGTCTTGATGATGTAAGGTACATCAAGGACCCAATCATTGATCTATAATTATGCAAATCCACATCTTCACCCTCAACATATTTTAGTAACCCTTTTTCTGAATCCATTGGTGTACTTGCAACCTTAGAATCAGCAAACTGAAATTTCCTTAGGATCTCTGCTACATACTTATCTTGGCTGATAAATATGCCTTCATTTGATTGTTTTACTTGGAGACCCAGAAAGAAAGTAAGTTCCCCCATGGAACTCATTTCAAACTTACTATGCATAAGTTTTTCAAACTCTACACACAAGTCTTGGTTTGTGGATCCAAAGATAATGTCATCAACATAAATTTGCACCAGCAAGATGTCTTTCTTGGTTCTTTTGATGAACAAAGTTGGATCAATCTTGCCTCTTTGGAATCCATTTTCTAATAAATAGAAAGCCAATGTTTCATACCATGCCCTAGGAGCTTGGTGTAGACCATAAAGAGCCTTGGTAACCCTATACACCTTGTCTGGATACTCTGCATCAATGAAGCCTGGAGGTTGAGAAACATAAACTTCTTCTCCAATAGTACCATATAAGAAGACACTCTTGACATCCATTTGGTAAACAGTGAAGCCTATGAAAGAAGCATAGGCCAAGAATAGCCTGATTGCTTCAAGTCTTGCAACTGGAGCAAAAACCTCTTCATAATCCACCCCTTCTTCTTGAGTATACCCTTGGGCCACCAATCTTGCTTTGTTTCTGATCACAATCCCCCTTTCATCTTTCTTGTTTCTGAACACCCATTTGGTTCCAATTGCCCAGTGACCTTTGGGTAAATCAACCAATTTCCAAACCTTCTGAAGCTTGAATTGAAGAAGTTCTTCTTGCATTGCTTCAACCCAACTTGCATCATCTAAGGCTTTGTTAATGTTTTTGGGTTCAGCTTGAGAGAGAAAACATGAAAACAGGCATATGTTGGCAACTTCATGATTCTTTTCTTCATAGATAGATGAGATAAACCCTTCTTGGTCTGAAGTCAAGACTTGAGATCTTGTTCTAACACCAGAATCAATGCTACCAATCACATCATCAGTGGAGTGATCTTTGAGAATTCGTGTGTTGTGTGTTGTAGGAACTTCATAGGTAAATGGAAGATTGCCAATCCCCACTTCTTCTGGTAAAGAATCATCTGATTGAACATTTAATGGTTCAGCAGTACCAATTTGTGAGCTGGCAGTACCATCTGGTGAACTAGCAGTACCATTGAAATTTGTACTACTTTCTTGATTCTCTTGACCCTGAGTTCCATGATCATCTTCAACACCTTCATTTGTTGTATTTGAAGGTTCTTCATGACTTGAAGATAAATCCAACCCTTTCCAAATTGGCATCCAGATGTAATCTTGATCTTTAGGTGTTTCAACATTGTATTCAAAACCTGCATTATCATTAGTATTTGTACCTGCAACAGGCACATAATTCATAGATTCTGAAAGCCTATCAATGTCAAACATCCAATCTGGCCCAATGCCTTTAACATTTGCTAGTTTCTCTTGAAACTCTATGTGCAAATTTTCTTCCACTAGCCTAGTGCAACTATTATACACTCTATAGGCCTTACTTTGCAAAGAATACCCTATCAAAAAGTCTTCATCAGCTTTTCCTTCAAACTTTCCTAAATGATCTTTGGTATTGAGAATAGTGACATGACATCCAAAAGGTCTCATAAAACTTAAAGATGGTGTTCTACCAAAGAAAAGTTCATAAGGAGTCTTTTTATGTGGTTTAATCACAAGAACCCTGTTCTGCACATAACAAGCAGTACCTACTGCTTCAGCCCAAAATGAAATAGGCAACTTAGAGTCTACTAACATTGTTCTAGCAGCCTCTATTAGTGTTCTATTTTTCCTTTCTGCTACTCCATTTTGCTGTGGGGTTCTAGCTACACTAAATTCTCTTTTTATTCCTTTTTCTTTGCAAAATTCATCCATAACCCTATTCTTAAATTCTGTCCCATTGTCACATCTGATTACTTTTACTTTCTTATCAACTTGGTTTTCTACCTCAGTTATATAAGCTTTAAGAATCTCACTAGTTTCATGCTTAGATCTTAAAAAGAAAACCCAAGAAAATCTGTTGTAATCATCAGTAACTACAAGACAATATTTTTTACCATTCAAGCTACTCACATTAGTAGGACCAAAAAGATCCATATGAAGCATGTATAAAGCTTGAGAAATTGAGTTATGGGTCTTGGGCTTACAAGAAGCTCTATGTTGTTTGCCTTTTTGACAATCAACACAGGTTTGGTCATTTTGAAAAATCTTTTTGGGTAAACCTCTAACCAAATCATATTTTGCAATTGTATTGATTGTTTTAAAGTTTACATGACCAAGTCTTCTATGCCAAAGCATAGATTCATCCAATGAGGCTTTTGCTACTAAACAAGTTAAGCACTCCTTAGGATCAATGTTATTTAAATCAACACTGTACATATTGTTCCTTTTTGGGATTTTAAGAAGGATATGACTTTCATCAGGAATTTTAAAATCAGAAGAAAGAACCATACATTCATTGTCAGTAAAGAGAACATTTTTCTTTTTGTCACACATTTGTGAGACACTGAGGAGATTAAACTGAAGCTCTTTCACAAAGTACACATTTTCAAAATCTAATTTACTGGTTTTGATTGTACCTTTACCTGTAATCTTTCCTTTGATTCCTCCCCCAAAGGTAACATATCCTCCATCAAATGTTTTGAAGTCTGTGAGGTAAGACATGTTGCCTGTCATGTGCCTTGAACATCCACTATCTACATATCCTTTATCAGCCATATCATTGGAATGTTCCTGCACACATATAAACATATTAGTTTCCTTGGGGTACCCAAGCCATGACTGACTTGGGTTTGCCTCTTGCATCAATGAAATCAAACCTCTTTAGGATTGTTGATGCACCTTTTGATTGGAGTGGTTTCCATATCCAACATGCTGAGGACTTAACAGCATTTTCCTTTTTAATCCATTTTGTGGTCTTTGGTCTATCAGTACCAATTTTGGCAGTACCATTTGGTCTAGCAGGACCTTTTGGTTTTGGTCTCCAATCTTGTGTTTTAACCACAAATTTCTTTTCAATGGGACTTTTCACAACTTTTGGTGCATATTTGAAAGTGTTTCTTGCACCCTTATCAGTTGGTTTTGATTTAACAGGCTTATTTGGTCTAACAGTATGATTAACTTTTGGTGTGTTAGACTTCACAAAACTTTTTCTGGGGTTTGTTCCATTTGTTTTAGACCTTGATTTACTCCCAGAAACCCAATTGTTACAATAAGCATGAGTATGATTAAAACTACCACAGTAATAGCAAGCCTTATTGTACATAACAAAATCATCACCAAGTTGGTGTGACTTAAGATTGTTCCAATTTCTTTGGATACCTCTAGGTTTGCTATTACATTTAGCACAACATTCAACTGTTTTCAGAACAGCTTTAGGCTTAATCTCTATTCTTTTAGGACTGACTGGTCCTATTTTGTTTCCTTTGTTTGAAACAGTCTCTTTGTAACACCCCAACCCGGCAAGGGTAAAAGTATCACGTGAATGGCTTCATATCAGATCAAACAAAGCATACATTCAAAAGTAATACAAAGATTCTCAAAGGTTACAAATGGAATATTGAATACACAAGGATACAAAGGAAACAAAGGCTAAATACTAAGTCTGCAAGTGCAATTGTAAAACCCTAAAATCTGAAAACATGTAAAATGACCAAATTGCCCCTGCAAGTTTAAAAATTTATTTAAAAGATTATAAAGTACCGAATCAATCCCAAACTTCGGGTAATGTACAAGTATGATACCAAATAATTTTGACAACTCCATTTAATATTTTTGCAAGCTACAAAATTACTAAAATACCCCTGGATTGCCGAATGGAAATTATAGTATTATTATTATGGTTTTAAGTGTAATTAAAATACATTAAGTAGAGAATTAAGGCCATTAATTATTCCCCAACAAGAATCTCGGTATTTTAGGCCCATACCCTCCCCAATGACCGGTCCAACCTAATTTAATATTAATCCCTAAATTAATTCACCTCTAAACCCTAAAAACTAAAGTGCCGCCACATCTAAAAATCCCCCACACCTCAATCTGATTTTTCTGCATCAAGAAGATAATTTTCTGGAGTTCTTCATAGTGCCAAGAAGGTGGGAAAAATAGCCACAAGGTTCTAGGGTCGATCGTGTGTTCGTGGTGATTTATTTGGGTCGAATTAGTGCAACCGAGCATCAATAATCCACAACGTGTAATCCTTTGATCTATAAACTTCCTGGTAATTTTCTAGCACTCCTTTAATCACATATATCATGGGAAAAATAATGAAATCGACCCATGCATTGTTTTATGATCAAACGAAAAATAATGGATCTATAAACCCTAGAATCGAATTAAAATTATAAAACATGTATGCGATTTTTAGGAGCCTTGTAAATAATTTTAGTGGGTTCCATATGCATCATATAACATGAGAAAAATTGTATCTTGATTTGTGGATGTCGAATTCATGGGTTTTGGAGTTTATGTTATAATCGGATTTTGGAAAATAAAAGGGAAAATTATGGAAAGAAATATTGGGCCGATTGATCTAGGGTTTGTAAGGATGAAATCTGGAAATATTGATGATATAATGATGATATAATAATGATAAAATGATTGGGGAATTATAGGGTTCGATTTTGATGAATATTGTGTAAACCGATTTAAAGATAAATAGTTAAGGGACTGTTTTGTAATTTTTAAAACTTGTGGGATATTTTTGTAATGTTTTATAGATCAGGGGGAAGATATAAAAATTATAATATAAGGGCCTTATTTGTAAATTGAGCAAAGTGTGGATTTAATTTGTAATATTAATGCCGAATTGAAAATAAATAAAATGAGGGACTAAATATGTAATTTCTGGAAAGTTGGTGCTGTTTTGAATAATAAATTATATTCAGGGGGTTATGTGTAATTTTGGTAATTTAATGGCTTAATATGCAATTATTGATAATTAAAGGTTGAAATTGTAATTTAAAGGACTAAATATGTAACTGTGATAACTAGAGGGACCTATTGTGTAAATTATGGAAATTTGAAGGAACATTCGTATAACATGCTAAAATAAGTACTCATGATGTAAAATTGGTAAATTAAGGGTTTAATATGTAATTATAGTAAATTATATAATTCGAATTTGTAATTTAAAAAGTATAAGGACCAAATGTGTAAATTACCGAAACATTGAGGGCTGTTTGTAACATAATTAAATTGAAGGTTAATCTCTGTAATTTGAAGAATAAAAAGGACTTGGTGTGTAATATGAATATTGTAAAGGTTAAATTTGTAAATTTTGTAAGTATAAGATTAATTTGTAAATTAATAAAGTAAAGGGGTGTAATCCGTAAATATTGGAAACGTGAAGACTAAGTGTGTAATTCTGGAAATGAAAGTATTCAAATGGTAAATTATGAGGTTCCTAATTTAAACCTTGAACTTTGGTAAAGTTACGTTTATAACCCTGAACTATGAAAACTTGTCATATTTGACCCTGAACTTTTGTGACTTGTTTAAATGCACCCTAAAGCCATATTATGATTCAATAATAACTTAACCTAAATGAGAATATGGAAATCTTACTAATTATGGAAACTTACTAAATATGGAAACCTGCTAAAAATGGAAAGTTACTTAAAATGGAAAGGTTTGTAATTCTCTTCTACCCCTCTAGGTGTGAAGAAGGAGAGGACATGATCCTTTGCATCTTATTCTCTTGGTTGTGCTTTGCGTTGGAATAAGGTACAGATATTCTGCCCTTTTTAATAAGGTGCCTTCGATCTCTTGATTTCTGATTTGAACCTATGATTTGAACCTTTGGCATTTGAACCTTTTGCATTTGAACCTTTGACATATGAACCTTTGATATGAACCTTGAGACTTGGACTATGACTATATGAACCTTTGCTTTGATATGAACCTTTGACCTTTGACCCCAGTTTGATACCCGAGCCAAATATGTTTCCTAGCCATGAAGGTAACATGGCCATGTCATTGATGCACCAGTGGCATGACTCTAGTGTACTCGAGTGATGTTGTACACCGTCCCCATTATGATATGTTATGCGCGCTTTATGATTTGTTATGGCCAATATGATTTGTTTGGGGGGCGTATGGATGCATCCTAGATATGTTCTGATATGATATGTTTTGATATGATATGATATGGTGACTGGGGCTGGGTGCAATCCACTCCTTTCACAAAATATGGGAGCTAGCTACTCCACCTGAAGAATGAGGACACCCCTCATATTATCTGATTATCTGAGAGGTCTCCCCTCTATATGATTATGAAGATATGATATGATATGATATGTGATATGTTATGATATGGGCTCGTGGTGGATGACTGTCCTAAACCTTACTCTTTATTTCCTTTTCCTATATCTCATTCATTATGATATGTCTGTTCATTTCCATTTAATTTTGGTTTCCGTTTATTATATATCTGTTCACTGGGCTTTTTAAGCTCAGCCGCATTTCTTTTCCTGCGGCAGGTTTTAGTAGGAAGCCAGGAGCTTGGGTTTGCTTTGGGATGAGAGATTAGCTTATGAAGACGATACCTTAGTTAGAATTTACTTATGTATGACTACGTAGATTTGGTGTATTTTCCTTTGTAACATTATAAACCATTTGTAATATGTAAGTCGTATGTTATGCTTGCCTTTGATATGTCACCATTTGCGTGACACTTCTACCCTTGTCGGGTTGGGGTGTTACAGCAATTCTTCTAATAACTTCTACTTCAAAATAACTATCAAGGTCTTCTAAGTCCAAAAGTCTCTTCACTCTTACCCAGCTTCCAACTAAAACCTGCCGCGGGAAAAGAAACGCGGCTGAGCTTAAAAAGCCCAGTGAACAGATATATAATAAACGGAAACGAAAGTAAACGGAAATAAACAGATGTAGCATAATGAATGAGATATAAATAAGATACAAGAGTAAAGGTTTAGGACAGTCATCCACTATGAGCCCAAACAAATCAAATCATATCATATCGTAACCATAATCTTCAAATCATATAGAGGGGAGACCTCTCAGATAATCAGATAATATGAGGGGTGTCCTCATTCTTCAAATGGAGTAGCTAGCTCCCGAACTTGTGAAAGACGTGGATTGCACCCAGCATCAGTCACCGAACAATATCAAATCACATTAAGTCCACGAACACGGACACGAACCTAGGATGCATCCATTCGCCCCCCGAACAAAATCATATAGGCCATAATAAATCATATAGTGTGCATGCATATCATAATCAAAATGGGGACGGTGTAACCAAATCACTAGGGCTACACGCTAGTCATGCCAGTGGTGCATCACAGACACGGCCATGTTACCTTCATGGCTAGGAAACGAACTTGGCTCGGGTATCAAACTGGGGTCAAATGTCAAAGTCCAAATCAAAGTCCAAATCTCAGGGTTCATATCAAAAGGTTCACATATCAAAGTTCAAATGCTAAGGGTCCCAATTGCCAAAAGGTTCATATATCAAAGGTTCAAAATCAAAGTAGGGAATCATAGCAATGGCATGGGAAAAACCCTAATACGAAAATAAAGTGAGAGCGAAGGCTCCTCATTCAAGAAGCAGAATATATGTACCTTAGCAAATGAGATTAAAGCAAACGAAAAAGAAATCGCCTTCTTCAATGAATCTACACAGATTATAGATCATTACTTATGCGTCCATTCGTAGTTCATTTAATGTCATAACTGATTCAATACATAGTTAATTATATTATCATGTTTAGGGTTAATTATGTCAAATTAATAAAGTTTAAGGTCATAAATGTAAATTATCAAACTTTAATATTTAGAATCAAATAATTAACTTTGGGGTTTATACAGTAAATTATATCAAAATGAAAACTTAGGACTCCGCCGTTTCGTAATTTATTTAAACCTACTCTCGACATTAGTTTAGACCGCACCGACCAAAATACAATCATTCACATGTATACCCACACGACTCACGTTTATTTCAATTGATTATCTATTGTAAATTATCCTTTATTTAATAACAGTCATATATATATATGTAACTGACATTTTGAAGTATTGAAGATGTCACATTAAGGCACACCAAAACTCAAAATTCTCAAACTCCAAGTGAATCCCACACGTACCACATATACAATACGACCACTAGACCTACTAGTTATCCATGCATCCCCACTCACATGCAAATTTTAATATATGAACCATTTTTAAGCAATTTAATCCTTCACTCCCGAACACACAGTCTTACTACCCACGTCCCACCATATCAATCCATCTCTTCTTATTTAAACGCACCCATTGGCCACAAGTTTATGTGCACAAATTTAGTTTCCAGCCATGATATAAGAAACTGATAGATCAACAGCTGACTACCTAGCGAAATATATATTTAACAAATATTTGTTTAACAAGTTCAATCATGAAATACAAACCTTCGACAAAAGTCATAAAACAGCCACTAACAGTTTGTTATGCTACTTTTTGTTTGACTCAATCTATGTGTGACTGATATGACAGCCACTATATGTTGACAACGAAATTTACCACATGAACACAAATTTGCGAGGAGCATCTAACTCAACACCGTATAGGTCGACATCACTCTCACCACCACACGACACACACGAGACCCCTTTTACTTGCATGAAATTCGACTCATTTTACAGCCCCAATACACACGTAAACTCGACTTAGTTCACAGCCTAACTCGACACACATAGAGTTGTACACACTCAAATTCCAACTCTTGTTCCTTTTTAATTCATGTACTAAACTCAGCTCATCACACACACAAATGCACACCTAAGCTGCAAATCGATACTCATACAATCATATTATAGGTTGACATGGGGCTGGAAACAAAAGGAAATCGACAACAATGAACACGACTTGACACTCCATATTTTATAACACTCGACATTAAAATATATGTGGCGTTTTAATCTTTTATACATATTAGCATATTAATTAGCCAAGTAGACATCACACCATGATTAAGACGATCATGATTAGGTTTAGCGTACACATTTTAGATTAGGTTTAATCATATATGTTGTGTAGGAAAATAGTTATGACAAGCTGGAAATCAAGGTACCTTAGGCTGGTATTGGGGAGAAATCGAATGGGGAAAGAATCAAGACTCCACAAAAATGATAGTCTCTAGGCTGCTTCTAAACTTTCCATTTGACACCAGCAGCAACCCTAACCCTCACATACAGGATGTATAGCAGCAGCTCAAACCACCATCTAACTTGATCACATACTCTCATATTCGAAAGATACTTATTCAAACTCCAACCAAATCGAACAGGAACAAATGACAAGGAGAACGTATGGGATTTCTTGAGGGGTACAACAAAAGAGAATTTTGTTTACATCAATAGGCGTGTCCTGCTTTTGGTATGTTGTTTCTATTGCAAGGAGACAGCCCATGTGTGAATGATATACGATTTTAGAGGAGGGAAAAAAAATGGAATTCCGTGTATGGAGATTAGGAAATACGTATGATAGTTTGAGATAAGAGGAACAAGTATCTTTTTATTGTTATAACTTATTTGGTGTGATCCTTATCTTGATAAATCACACGTACACATCTTGGCCTTGCATTTGTTTTATTACAAATGGACATAGGGAGGGTCAATGGTTTACTTTAGGAAACAAATGAAAAGCGTGTAACTTAACTTAATATAATCATAAGAGTCTTTTATGTGAAGATCAACTTAGGATGTTATAAATTTAGTTTAGTTAATGGTATTATTATGTAATTTCAATTTATCACATAAAGTTTTTAAATGTCATACAATTATATTACACTTAGGTTACGTATTCATATTTTATTATTATTTATAGCGTATTTCATAAGTTCTTAAAATTTCAAATTTAGAGGGTATTTTAGTCATTTTGAATTGTGGTGATTTTGGAGTTTTACACTCTTCTTCATCATCATCAGATGTCCAATCTTCAATAATTAGAACATCTGATTTCTTATTAGTGAGCACCTTTTTGTTAGAGAGTGGAGCAAGATTAGCACTCTCAAAAGGTTCACTTTTCTCTACAGGTTTCTCTAGTGGTTTGTTGATGAATTCATGTAAACCTGATTCTGCAAGATCTAATCCTGGGGGACAAGGGATTCCTCTGTAAGGAGGTGGACAAGTATTGTATCCAATTCCAGATTTGATTCTCTTGTTCATTTGATTTTCAACTATGCTTCTAGTACAGTTAGAAGCAGTTTCCAAAGTTGTAACAGTTAGTTGAATATTATCCTTTGCCAATGTCACTTTAGCACACTCAGTTCTTAACATATTTATTTCAGCATCTTTCAAAAATATTTCTCTATTAAGAATGCCTTTTTCATCAGAAAAAGTGAGTTCATTTTCCCTAAAATGGATTATCTGCTTTTCAAGTTTGGCCATACCACACTTATGATTAACTAATTCTTGATGAGTATTTCTTTGCTCTACTTTCAGTTCATCATAAAGTTTTATTAAAGTTTGTAATTCTTCAAAAACTTTGCAAGTATTAGAACATTTAGTAATTTGTACCTCAGGATTGGAGAAGGCCATTAGAGCCATTTCATCTGAAGTTGACTCCTCTTCACCCATAAAGCTCCAATCAAAACCTATCCCATCAATAGCTACCATAGCTTTAGGCTCAGTGATTTCCACAGCCTTGCTCTTTCCCTCAAAGCTTCCTTTTTTCTCAAAGCTTTCCTTGTTCTTGTTCTCAAAACCTCTTCCCTTATCATCCTGCTTCTTTGGTCTTCTACACTCTCTTGAGTAGTGACCCTTCATGTGGCAGTTGTAGCACTCCACTTTGGACTTGTCATACCCAGCAGGCTCATTACCATTTATGATAATCTTCTTTCCAGTCCTCATCAGCAATTTCTTAGCCCTTATGCTCAGAAGTGAAAGTTGCCACTTTATGTCCATTTCCTCAAGATCATCATCATTGATCTCTTGAATATCTTCAAAGGTTAATATGGACCCATTGTGTTGTGATGTCAGGAAAGCACAACCAATTGTTTCATCTAGAATTGTTTTGGTACTGCTGGAAGTACTGGCAGTACCAAAATTTGTGTTGGCAGTACTTTCTTCTCTACCATCTTTTTCTTCATCTACTACCCTTGAGGTGCTTGGAGATGATACAAAGGCCATATTTCCTGAGCTTGAACCAGTAGTCTTCTTCACTTCATGCTCTACTATTTTGAAGTTGTTGTAAAGATCATTAAGACTCATCTGATCAATATCTGGTTTGTTTTTCCAGACAATGACATGCATGGACCATTCAGAGGGTAAACTCCTAAGGAATTTGGAGTTTAAGTCCTCTTGAGTTATCATCACTTCATGAATGGCTAACTGACTTGAAAGCTTTTGTAGCCTATTGAACATGCTGTCCAAAGACTCATTTGTTGTGGCTGTAAAGTTTTCAAACTGATGTTTGAGGAGAGTTTTTTGAGTTTTCTTGGTGGCATCATTTCCACCAAATCTAGCCACAATAGCTTGAAAAAGAGTTTTAGCACATTTGTACTTGTTGAAGATCAAAAGCTGGTCATTTGGAATAGTCATGAGAAGCATACTCCTGGCCTTGAGATCATTTCTCTTTTGGATTCTTTCTTCTGCAATTGCAGGGTTTACTTACAAATTTGTTACAAGTGCATCGTTCACTGTGGAGGTGGTGATTGTAGGTTTGAATGAGTTTCCTTGTTCAATGATCTCCCAAAGTGCATACTCTTGCACTTAAAGTATTGCTCTACCCTCAGTCTCCACATATCAAACTCATTTTGTTTGAGTAATGGAAGTTTTGCAGCCACATTGGTTTGAATGTGTTCAACATCCATTGTTCTTTTAAATCGTAAATATCAGCCTAGCTCTGATACCACTTGTGAAGGATTATACAAACACTTGGGATGTTTATCTTAATAATGTGTTTGAGATATTTATGAATGAATGTGATGTAGTACGCGGAATTTACTATAACATACTTAAAAGAAACAAAAGGTGGTGAATATGTAAACGTGAGTTATAATGAACAATGAACACAACTTTAGTAACACAAAATGATTCAATATTATTGATGAAATAATACGGATGATCTAACTATCACCGGGATTACAAAGTAACCTTGAATCTTTGATTTGTTAAGGATTTGTGAATTGGTAACTAAGTTACTAGAGAGATTGTGTTGTTTTGGATATGGCTAAGGTTATTAGTTGAAGAGATATCTATTAAGGTGACTAAGGGTTCCTTTTATAGGATAAGGAACCCTTTTACATGTTGTCAAGTTGCACAATAAAATAAGATACTTGGACTTTTCTAGCCTACTATTTATTACAACTTCCAATGTAAACTACTCTGTATATTCTTCTGCACAACATAGAAGACTGAACAACTTCTACTAAACGTATTACATTGTACAAAGACTAATGATACAACTAAATATCTACAAATAAATATCTATCAACTTGACATTCAACTGGGCAGTACCTTCTTCAACTACCAGTACCTTCTTACCCAGAAGGTACTGTTAGTACATCTTCAACTTCTTCAAAATCAACTAGCAGGCTCAATAGCTAATCTGGCAGGCTCTTTGACTTGAACATTTTATTCCCAACATGATCAGTATAATGATCCTAAGAATCAATGATCTAAGGAGCGGGATTAGTCGGGAAATTTGAAAAAGTTACTGTTGGAGGGGCGGATCCAAACGATAACAAGTGCGGAACCTAAAATTTGGTTCCGCAGAATCCGCAGAATGAAATTTGGCGGAGCCAAAATATTCAACAGACGGAACCCATAGCTTGGGTCCGCCATATCCGCCGAATGAATTTTCTTAACAGAGGGCTTACGAAACTACCCGAAACCCGTTGAAATCCCGAAAATTTTCCTAAATCCTATGTAATTAATTAGTTGTGATTGATTAAACACAAAAACACAGGTTCTAACACATGTGAACATAGAAATCAATCCGATGGTATCAAACTTACCATAAAAGAGAGTTATGCCAAACAGTGGCTTATGCATGAAAAATCGATAACATCACGTGTTATCGTCCTGCAAAGTTACGTTAGTTCACACAAATGTATCACACTAACATAATATTCTAAGAACACAAGAATTCTACACACATCATTGTTTTGAGATTATCTTATACCAAACATCCCTAACCCTCACTTCTTGTCGAGCTTCTTGTTAAGCTTCATGATTCAACGTCCAATATTCTTCATCATCCCTCTTGTTTGTTGAAACTCCTCGGATTGGTTGTCGATGGAAGGGAGTTGACTCATGTATTCGGGTGGAGGGATCCTGGAGTTTGGCAAACCATCATCCTCGCTATCCGATGATGATGATGATGAGGTTGGAGGATGAGCTCGTTTTCCTCTTGCTACGGTGACCCAATGATCACTGAGAGGTACAAAGGTGTGTTTAATTTCGTTGTAGTTGGGTATGAAACCTCTAGCGTTTGGAGGAATGGGTGCAAAATCTCGATAGATACGGGTAATAAGCATCCCGTAAGGCATGGCAGTGGTGCCTAAAACTGGAATATTGGTCATTCTTTTGGCGATATAGTAGGCTAAGTTGAATTGTTGGCGAGTAGACACACAATATAGCATGTAACAAAGGCTTGCATTGACATGATCCCTATTCCCTATGGTACTTATGACGTTAGCCCTAAGAACTTCTTCCAACTTTTTAAATTGAGGCATAAGCTCGTTTAGCTCCATGCCAAACGGATCTCGATCTACCTTTTTACCTCAACTTGTCTTAGTGTGGGTGGTCCTAGGGACAAAAAGATGCTCACGGATGGTTTCTTTTGGAGTTAAGGGTGTGTCATATGGATGCATACGATCAAGGTTGGAGTCGAGGATGGACAATGACCATTTGTCCGAATAGAAGCAAGTTCCTTGATTTGGAACTCCTAGTACTTCCGCAAAATGGTTCAAAGGAATGGTGAATTCATGGTGGTTAGCTTTGAAATGGATGCTCATGAGGCCATAGTCGTTTGAACTAAGAACAACTCTAGCATAGAATTCTAGTATGAATGTAGGAATTATTGGTACATCTATGTCTAGAAGACAATCAAATTGGATAGCGGCTAGTTGTTCTCGGATGTTGGTGCCTTCTAAGAATGAGGGGTCTACGGTTCTACCCTCGTGAACATAACGTTTTTCTAAAGCCTTAAAGATTTTGACTTGGTCACTAGAGAGTCCTTTGGTTTTATGGTGTTGAGGTAGGTATTTGCGGGTATCTTTGTGATCATAGTATTTCGCGGGAGGCATGATTATCCTAGACACGAAAATTACATAGTTTAGTTAAAACTATTAAAAATACGTATAATAATTTCTAGTGTGTGCCTAAATGGGGAGAATGTGGAGGTGCGGTTATCTCGACTCCTTTTGATGCATGAAAATTTTGTTTATCCAAGTTTTATAACAAAATTAGAGATAACCCAAACGCTCCTACTTCAATGTATCTATGATTGAATGTACCCGAAAATACATATTAGTTATGTATTCCCTTTAGCATTCAAGAGACATTATGCAAGTGGTGTTTAAAACATAACATTTTTGTATTTGTATGAACAATGTTCAAAAACCGTTTTTCCTAGTCGTGAGAAGATTTTGATAAAAATTTCTCATGGGGTTTTTGATGAATTATGATAATGCCATATGATATGCAATTCCTAATTAAGAAAAATATGATTTGTTATGTAATTTAGTGAATATGCTTCATGATTTTACTAAAAATATGCATAAACCCCAAGTTTTGATTTTGTGCAAGAAATAGAAATCCTAGACTCAGATTAGGAATGCAGATGTGATTAGGATACTTACAGAGATGATTAGAGCACAAATTGGTGGAAGGAGATGACCTAAATTGTGAGTTTGGTTGATTTTGAGTCGAGTTCCAGTAGGTGGTATATTTTTGGGAGTTGTGATATACAGTACAGGGTGTTTGTTTAATAAACTAGAAAAACTAGCCTGGAGACTCACGAATTCGGTAGAACCAAAACAAGGGGTCCGTCCTTGTTGTCGTTTGGTTCCGCAGGATCAGACTCAATGTTTGGTTTTTGTTGTGTTTGGTTAATCTAAGGTTCTAGCTACACATTTGGTTCCATTAATCCTAAACCAAGTCTAAGAAAGTTAAAGGGTGCTCTTTTAAGAGGTTTAGTGAGAATGTCGGCAATGTTGTCCTTTGAGAAAACTTTCTCGATTGAGATGTTTCCCTTCTGAACATTTTCGCATAGGAAATGGTGACGTATTTCTATGTGTTTGGTTCTAGCGTGTTGGACTGGATTTTTGCTAAGTTCGATAGCTCCTTTGTTTTCGCAAAGAATGGGAATGTCATTGAGTTCAATTCCATAGTTTACGAGAGCTGGTTTCATCCACAGTGCTTGTTCACACGCCATTCCTGCAGACACGTACTCGGCTTCAGTTGTTGATATTGCTAGGGCCATTTGTTTATTGGTAAACCATGAGGTGAGACAGTGCCCAACAAAAGTACGAATACCACTTGTACTTTTTCTATCGACATAGTCTGAGTCGGCATACACTATGGTTTCCATTCCCATTCCTTTGGGATACCATAATCCTAAATGTGTAGTACCTTTAATATATCTAAAGATTCGTTTAATGGCTTCAAGATGGGATGTTTTGGGATCTTCTTGAAAGCGTGCACATAGACAAACACTAAACATAATGTCCGGTCTATTAGCCGTGAGGTAGATTAAACTACCAATCATTCCTCTATATGGTCGGTTCTAATAGACACAATGTTATTTCCTATTTGATTTTGAATTTTCTTACTTAGAATTTCAAATTTATCAAATGCCTCGTTTTTAGTTTTCAAAAACTTAGTCCAAGTATACCTAGAGTAATCATCTACTATTACCAAAGTATAGAAGTTTCCCCCATAACTTTGTATAGCGGATGGACAAAACAAATTCATATGCAACAATTCTAGACACCTAGATGTAGACACCATGTTTTTAGCCTTATGGCTATTATGAACTTGTTTCCCAATTTTGTAAACATCACAAAAGTGTTGGTCGTATTTCAACTTGGGTAGGTTCCTAACGAGTTCCTTATATGATAAAGATTGGATTAACCTCATATTGGCGTGACCTAAGCGTCTATGCCATAGAGTTGAGTTTTCATCCAAAGAAGTGAGACAAAGTTTGTCTTTAGGTGTTTTGTCTAATTTCATAACGTAAATGTTATTCTTCAAAACACCTTTTCCTACGGTTATGCCATCTTTAAGTATTTTACTTTCATTTTCACTGAAAAGGACGTTATACTTTTTACGGCATAATTGACTAATACTAAGCAAGTTAAATCCTAAGTTATCTACATGAGCAACATCATCAATAGTGAGAGAGTCATGAGAGATTGTACATTTTCCGATGATTTTACTTTTAAGCTTGCTACCGAATGTGACATTACCTTTGTCGTACACTTGGTAGGTTGAGAAAAGGCCTTTATTTCCCGTCATGTGTCTTGAACACCCACTATCTTTAATCCACTCGTCCGGTTCTAGCCCGACTTTCAAGCACACATAAGTTAAAGAGAAACTCAAGCGTTCGGTCCCCAATATCTCATGGGTCCATTTGGGTTAAACATTACATTATCATGGTTCATGTATGGAAATTGTTAATACAAATATCATCCTAAAAACGTTATTTATATTTTACAATCTTTGCTTTATTTTGTTAATGACAATTATAAGGTTTATCTTTAGCAAAGCATAAGTATATGTTAAAGTCTTTTACATTTTAGTAACAAGCTTTTTAAAACACATTTACATATCACATGATCACTAGGAATTACACATTACATACATATATACATTTACATGTTTATTTTTATTTCTTAAAAATGAAAATACACATGACATCATGGTATGCATCATTTACATATCTTAGTTGACTTTACAATTTATTTTGGAAAGATCTTCAAGCTAAAGAGTTGACTTTGTAAGATCTTGACAAGACTTGACAAGATATGGAAAGATTTGAGAATATCTTAGCTGGCATGTTCCCGCGGAACCAAACCATATAACTGGCGGACCCCAGATTTTGGTTCCGCCAAATCCGTGGTTTGTCTGCTCAGTTTTGCCTATAAATAGCAAGCTGATCATTCAAGCACAATCATCACTCATATAGCTTAAATTATACATTCATTCATTTGTACATTACTAACCTATTACATTCATTCATTTCATTCTTAGTGATCTCTCTTTTGTAGCAAAGAAGATCAAGCATACAAGCTTCAACACACTGGTGTAAGTCTTGATAGTTAGATACTGTGTGATTTGTTAGTGTTCACACATCATTGTCTATACCATTCATTCAGTAGAGTTCGGTTAGTGTTTTAGTCCTCAAAACACATAGAGTGTAGGGAGTGGTTGTACCCTTGTTAAAGAACCAATGGGAGTAGTTGTACCCTTGTAAAGAACTCGGTGTTTAGCTTAGTACCGGATAAAGAGTAAGCGACGTGTAAAGGTTTTCTCCGCCAAGAAGGGAGCTTGTTTTTTAGTGAAGAAAAACTCTCGAGTTAGAGGCTCGAGGAGTGAAGTAGGGCAAGGAAGAGAGTCCTTATCGCCGAACCACTATAAACATCCGTGTTGTATGGTTTGATCATTTCTTTCCTTACTTGCTTTATATATTGCTTGATTGTTTGCTTTACTTTAAAATCACGTTAAGTATACAAAGCGAAGAAAAGTTTAAAACGGTAAAAACTATTTAACCCCCTTCTAGTTTTCCACAATTAGCATCAGAGCTACGTTACTCAAGATTTTCAAATATATTGTATTTTAAAACTTGAAACGATCAACGGATTTTGAAAACTTCAAAGAAGGGCAATCTCTGAAAAGACCACCACCATTTGAACCAAATAGTTTTATATATTGGAAAATCGCTTTGAAACTTATGTGAAGTCAAATGATATAGATTTGTGGTATATTATTGTAGAAGGTGATAATAAACCTATATCAAATATATCAGGTGGTCGGGATGAGGGTACTTCTCTTACTCGTCAGAGTGATGAGCAAAAGAAGCTGATTGCCAAAAATAATGAAGCCAAAATGATGCTTTATAATGCCTTACCTAAGAAAGAATATGAAAGAGTTTTTATATGTAAAACGGCTAAGGATATTTGGCAATCATTGATTATCACTCATTAAGGGAACTCACAAGTCAAAGATAACAAAATTGATCTTCTTGTTCAACCATATAAACAATTTGTTATCTCTGAAGATGAGACCATTGATAGTGCTTTTGCTAGGTTTAATACTATAATTACTTCTCTTAAAGCACTTGACGAATCTTTTTCTAGTAAGAACTTTGTCAGGAAATTTCTTAGAGCACTTCATCCGAAGTGGAGAGCAAAGGTGACGGCTATTGAAGAATCCAAGGATCTTTCAAGCATGACACTTGACGAGCTCATCGAAAATCTCAAAGTTCACGAGATGGTGATGGAAAAAGACTCAGAAATAGTTAAAGGCAAAAAGGAGAAGATGAAGTCCATTGCCTTAAAAGCTAGAGTAGAATCAATTGATGAAGAGTCTAGTTCGGGTAGCGAAGACGAAGAGTATGCCATGGCCGTTAGAGATTTCAAAAAGTTCTTTAGGAGACGAGGAAAGTTCGTAAGACAACCTCATGAAGAAAAGAAATCTTTCCGAAAAGACTGTGATGATAGGAAAGGAAAAGTAGATAGGAAGTGCTTTAGGTGCGGGGATTCAGGTCACCTAATAGGAGAATGTCCAAAGCCTCCAAAGAACAAGTCTCAAAAAACATTTGTTAGTGGAGCCTGGAGTGACAGTGAAGGTGATGACGACGAGCCTAAGAACGACGAAGTTGCTCTCATGGCTCATGACTCAGAAGAGGTACATTCTGACTCGTCATACTTTTCTATTGATGATGAAACCTTAGAAGTAGAATATAACAAACTGTGTGATATTACCCTAAAAATCATAAACAAAAATAAGTTCTTAAAAACCAAAACGACACTTTTAGAAAACGAAGTCTATTGGTTAAAAGAAAAAGAGATGCGATCAGAAAAGGGTAAAAGTGTTAAAGAAACATGTGTCTCATGTCAGGAACTTAAACTAGAATTAGAAACACTTAAAATCACACAGGAAGATCTTATCAAACAAAACTCTAAGTTTAAAAGGTTTGATAAAAGCATTTGTTTAGCAGATGAGATAATGCAAATTCAAAAGTTGCCTCATGATAAAACCGGACTAGGTTTTATGAAACTAGAAAACTTAAATGACTTTAAGAAACAAACAGTGAAAGTATAAGAATCAGTTCCAACAAAGTCAGACACCCACGGATCCGGCGGACCCAAAAATTTGGTTCCGCCAGTAGTGACCAAAGGGTCCGCGGGTACTGTTGCTGAATAGAAGGTTTGTACTTCGGATCGTACTGAGTTCGTTAAAGTCACTAGAAAACCTAGCACTAGTACAACTGTTAACAAACAAAAACCAGCAGTTACTATAGGAAAAGGTCAAGTTAAAAATGAGTTTAGGATTAAAACGGTTCAACAGAGACCTAAAACTAGTTTTCCCAAACACCCCTTTCCTAAGAGTAACTTTAATTCACAGCATCATCATCAAAATAGTTGGAACCAAAACATGTCTAGGAACTATCAAGGTCCCAACTACATGCCATAGAACACTTGTCCACCATTTCCATACATGAACAGTGATAATGTAATGTTTAACCCAAATGGACCCATGAGATATTGGGGACCAAACGCTTGAGTTTTTCTTTAACTTAGGTGTGCTTGAAAGTCGGGTTAGAACCGGACGAGTGGATCAAAGATAGTGGATGTTCAAGACACATGACGGGAAACAAAAGCCTTTTCTCAACCTACCAAGTGTATGACAGAGGTAATGTCACATTCGGTAGCAAGCTTAAAAGTAAAATCATCGGAAAACGTACGATCTCTCATGACTCTCTCACTATTGATGATGTTGCTCATGTAGATAACTTAGGATTTAACTTGCTTAGTATTAGTCAATTATGCCGCAAAAAGTATAACGTCCTTTTTAGTGAAAATGAAAGTAAAATACTTAAGGATGGCATAACTGTAGGAAAAGGTGTTTTGAAGAATAACGTTTACGTTATGAAGTTAGACAAAACACCTAAAGACAAACTTTGTCTCACCTCTCTGGACGAAAACTCAACTCTATGGCATAGACGTTTAGGTCACGCCAATATGAGGCTAATCCAATCCTTATCATCTAAGGCTAATCCAATCCTTATCATCTAAGGAGCTCGTTAGGAACCTACCCAAGTTGAAATACGACCAACACTTTTGTGATGCTTGCAAAATTGGGAAACAAGTTCATAATAGCCATAAGGCTAAAAACATGGTGTCTACATCTAGGTGTCTAGAATTGTTACATATGGATTTGTTTGGTCCATCCGCTATACAAAGTTACGGGGGAAACTTCTATACTTTGGTAATAGTAGATGATTACTCTAGGTATACTTGGACTAAGTTTTTGAAAACTAAAAACGAGGCATTTGATAAATTTGAAATTCTAAGTAAGAAAATTCAAAATCAAATAGGAAATAACATTGTGTCTATTAGAACCGACCACGGTCGTGAATTTGATAACGAAACCCAATTCGGAGCTTTTTGTGATGCTAATGGCATAACACATAATTTCTCGGCTCCTCGAACTCCTCAATCTAACAGTGTAGTAGAACGGAAAAATAGGAAAATTCAAGAAATGAGTAGAACAATCTTAAATGAACAAAACATACCACAAAAGTTTTGGTGTCACGCCGTAGATACATCCACATACATCTTAAATTGAGTATTAATTAGACCATTTTTGGAAAAGACTCCATATGAGTTATATAGAGGCAAAAAGCCTACTTTAGGATATTTTAGAGTTTTTGGAAGCAAGTGCTTCATTTTAAACACTAAGGATTATCTCACCAAGTTCGACCCAAAGTCGTATGAAGGTGTGTTTCTTGGGTATTCGCAAAATAGTAAAACCTACATAGTTTTGAACAAAGAAACCTCAAGAGTCGAGGAATCCTTGAACGTAACATTCGACGAAAGTCCACCTCCCTCTAAGACGTCACCTTTGGTAGATGATGACTTACTTGAAAGTCAAATGGTTGAAAACCAAGAAAACATAGAAAATGACAGTTAAGACGAACCGGTAAAAAGAGAAATAGTCAATATAAAAGAATCTAGAAGTCATCCATTAGATAACGTCATAGGTGAAATTAATGAAAGAACATTAAGATTAAAAGTCCAAAACCAAAGTAATTTCTTTTGTTTTGTTTCAACCATTGAGCCTAAAAATATAAATGAGGCCATAAAAGATGAATCTTGGGTAGTAGCAATGCAAGAAGAATTAAATCAGTTTGTTAGGAATGACGTTTGGACATTGGTCCCTCAACCTAAAAATCAAACCATAATTGGAACTTAATGGGTGTTTAGGAATAAAATGGATGAAAATGGAGTAGTGTCTGGAAACAAAGCTAGGCTAGTAGCTCAAGGCTACAATCAACAAGAAGGTATAGATTACGACGAGACATTTGCACCCGTCGCTAGGCTTGAGTCAATTAGAATACTACTTGCATATGCATGTGCACATGACTTTAAACTATTCCAAATGGATGTTAAAAGTGCTTTTCTAAATGGTTTTATTAATGAGGAGGTGTACGTTGCACAACCTCCCGGCTTTGCCCATTTTGAAAAACCTAATCATGTCTACAAACTTAAGAAAGCTTTATACGAATTTAAGCAAGCACCAAAAGCTTGGTATGATCGACTTAAGACTTTCCTAGTTGACCATAAGTATACCATGGGCCTAGTAGATAACAATCTTTTAACCAAGAAAAAGGGATCACATATTATCATAGTCCAGATATATGTGGATGACATTATATTCGGTTCAACTTGTCAAGAGTTATGTGATGAATTTTTGAAAATCATTCATGATGAGTTTGAAATGAGTATGATGGGGGAACTAAACTTTTTCTTAGGTCTCCAAATAAAACAATTAGAAGATAGGATATTCTTCAACCAATCTAAGTATATAAGGGATATGCTTAAGAAATTTTGTAACCACCGGTAAATTTCCACTATAATTAATAACAGTTAATTAAATATTAATCTCGGTCATAAATTTTAATTACCATTTTTGTGGGGAAATTTAAATATTTCATTATTATATTATTTTAATACGAAAACATTTTCGCATAATTTACCAAATGACGGAACGAGCCCACACGCGAACTACGGAATTAAAATTTATACACAATACATAAAAACACAAAACCAAATGGACCAGAAAATCCACAAGCCCAACTTCATTGCATGCTACTGTTCATCAGAAGCTCAAAATCCCTTTTTGCTTTCTATTCTAGTCGATTAGAACAACCTCCAAATGCCTCATTTTTCTCCCATTTCTGAAACACAAACTTTACATATTTTTGTTCCTTCTATTTTTCCACCCACCAAACAATTAGGATGCCGAGTTTCAGCCCTTGATATGAACGTTTGACACATTAAATTTAATCAAAGTAAAGTGACCTAGAGTCACCCATGCGACATAACCAATTTTTACAAAACTTGTCCAAATAAACCCAAGCTTAATTTTACTCATTTATAATGTTCCTCCTAGGTCATAAATATGTTATTTCCACTACTCTAACCCAAGGCCATACGCTAAAACAAATCCTTGTACATAACAAATATTTTAGTCGACTTATATATATAGAAACCCATTCCCATTTTTGCTTCCCTCCCTCACATGATCCTCATAACCCTCCAAATTCATAAAATCTATCTTAAAAATCTACCTATCGTTGTCACAAGAGTTGGTGCAAGATGTGGTGGAAATATATACACATACGTGTGTATGTGTAAATATGCATACCACATAACTTGTCCATCTTCTCTACCACATACCTTACCAACTTATTTACATATTCTTAGGCACCTTCTCACTTTATATATACCCTGGAATAACCAGAAACAATCGCCACAACTCATTTCAATTTTCATTCGAAAAATAATATATGTACATATAAATCGTATAAATTGATATTAACAAGCTTGTGGATTTTCCTCTTGTTCTAACCTTCTTTCCATGATCACTCACCACCCTAGAGGTGTGGTAAGTCCTCACCTTCCATTTCTAATTCGTTTCTCACGTCTTGATAATCTCATGCATTTCATATTCATAAGTATCGAACGTATAAACTTATTCTATGTATATACGTTCGTGTTTTTCATTTTTTTTAGTTTGTTGATTCCTATCATGGTAGGCTTAGGAACTCATTTGCATCATAATATAACATGTACAATTCATTTTTAAGTCAAAACGAGACCCAAAATGAATTGAAGTCAAACCGGGTGAAAACCTATGAAAAATAATCTAAGTATTCTCTTTGTATAAAACTGTCCCGAATAGCCCACAAAGCGCCCCCATTTATTTCGAAATGGTACACGTAGCATGCCAATATTTTTGCACCAATCAATTGTCGACCTGGCTAGCTAAAAGTTTCGTGTTTTAAACTTCCCCTCATAAGCTATAATAAGCTCTTAAAAATCCATGATTTATAAGCTACTTGACCAAATTAAAGGACTTAGAAAAATATTGAGCTTTTCAGATTATAACTGTTTCGACTAGACTACAAAACAATATTGTATGTTTGAATTTTTGTACATAGAAACCCAATGTTTTTGCTCAGTTCGAAAGACCAACTAGGAAACTACATTTTTCGTGTTTTAACTTCGTCCTCATAAGTTCAATTCGATCCTTAAATCTAATCATTCCTAATCGACAGAACACTAGTTCTAAATTTCCAATTTCAGAAAATAAAGTTAAGAATCCGGTTGGGCTAACATTTGAGCCCAATAAGCTTTTGCGATTGGACAGTCCAATAAGCCCATGAGATATATTTTTAGAATCACAAAAATAGGCCAAGTCTAGGCCTAAAACTATTTTCATGCCCTCGCCTCTAGATTTCTTAATGGGCCTTGTTAGTTTACGTTAAAAGCCCATTTGACTTAAAAATAAGCTAATCAGCTAATAAGCAGTAGGAAAATTTTGTAATAAGCTTTGTTAATCATAAAAATGCCTCGCTAACTTTTTCTATAATTTTTATGTAAAAAGGACTAATTTTGCAAACTATTTTTGAGTTTAGGGACTAAAACTGCCATTTTGTAAAATAGGGGTATAAACTGTTAAAACAGTAAGTTGAGGGTAGAAATGAAATAAATAGTAACTCCAAGTCATAAAAAGTCATTTTCGAATTAGTTGGACCAATTATGTAAATATTTTATAAACTAGGGGCTGATTTTGCAAATCCCTCTCGGTTAGGGTTAAAAACGTAACTTTCAACTATATAAATCCCAAACTATTCTTTTTATAACTTGAGGGTATAAATTGATCAATCATTTAATACAAGGTCTTAGAATGTTATTATTTAAAGCTTTTGAACTAAAATGAAATATATATCTTATTAAGAACTATTTTTGTAAACTAAACCTCGCTAGGGTAGAAATTGTAAAAGAATGATTAATACAAGGATCAAACTACGAAATAAACTCATGCATATTCATTCCATATTTTCATCTCATTCACGTGCATATCTTTACGATGTATTCAATATTAAACTAATAACATATATATTTTCATATAGTGAATTTAACGAGTTTGACATTAACGTTATATTTATACAAAACATGTTTTTACTAATAACTCAATTGTTTTCCAAACCACTTTTGAAGAAACGACATTCATGATTTAAATGACATAAAAGCTAGATAATATTAAATATAATAATATTTTTGAACTTCAAGCATTTTAAGCATATCATTCATTCTCATCACGAACCACTTCGTCATCCGATATCATTTCATCTATTATTCGTATTCGGCCAAAACCGTCCAATTTCTTAGATTTCCTTATTCATATTCACCTAGGTTACATGCCGGAGACGTTTATCAACTCTGTTTTCCATCCAGACTGTCAAGGTGAGTTCATAGTCCCACTTTTTATACATTTTCCAAACTTGTGGGGAGATACATGCTACTAAACCGAACACAAGTATTTTTCCTGTATGCTTTCCTGATTTATATTGCATAAGTTTAACCGTTGCCTCTTAAAAGCCCCTCAATCATGAACCATTAATCACTTTCGGGTGAGCGCGAATATAGTGAATAGATCTATTGTAAAGCCCGAAATTTCCGTTCTTTTGAAACTCCCATTTTGCCCTCAAAACTTTGAAATGTCACAAGTACAAAATAAATAATACAATGACATATGTATGAAAAATTTACCTAAGTATAATATATATTTAAACCATACAAAACAAAAGTTGTACAAAAAAAAAAGGAAGATATTGTGCCGCCCCCCCCCCCCCCGGTCCAAAAAGGGGACTTAATACGTTTTAACCATATCAAATCAATTATCATTATGATGATTATATACCTTCCTAAAATGTTGCACTCTATCCTTATCAAGCCAAAAAATTAAAACCGGCCTTTCTATTTCCCCCTCATCCATTTTGTCGACCTAAAGAAAGAAAAATAAAATAAAACCCTAACTCCACAAACACACCAATCGGCCACCCTCCCCCATCTCCTATATTATTCGATCAATCAAGCCATCAAGGAGGGATTCGTGGTGTTCGTACGTGGGTATACTCGTGTGTTGTTACAAGAGAAGAGAAGGTGTCGATGTGCTCGGATTCTTGGTTTTGATTCGGTGTTCTTGTTCTTCGTTTGGTCTTCAAGGGTAATTAGTATCATCCTATTCATTTTCCTCCATTTTAATTTTGTGTTCGTCATGAAAAGTTGTCATCATGAAAGCCTAATGAATCAGCCATAATAATATGCATATATATGAATAAACCTCACATAAAATCATAAGATCATCATAAAATAATGAAATTTTAATTAGAGTTTAATGAGAATTCATGGGTAATTGGATGTGGGATTTTTAGAACATGTTAAAATGATGTTAATATTTATGTACTATGAATTATGGGGGTCTTGGATGTGTTGGATGCATCATTATGTGATGTTATGGTTAAAATCATAAACCTAGTTACTGTCCAGGAAATTAGGTCGAATTGAATTGGGTGGATCTTGATGATGGTAACGTGTTTTTGAGTGTTTCTTGGGTCTAAAATTAATTTTAAGAAAAGAGTTTTCTGGATATATAAGCCTTGTAATTTTTAGAGGTCGGGAAGATATACTTTTTGATTTTACAAGTTCATGTGTCAAAACTGAATTCGGGTATCTGGAAAATTAGTCCGTGTTTGCGATTTTTAATTTTCAAACCATGTCGAATTAGATGATAAAAATTGGTGGGATTCATATTTCATATGTTTAGTAATTACTAGAATTTTTGTAGATTTTTCTAAATTATTTTGATGGGGTAAAGAAATACAAACTTTTCGTATGTAAAATCTGATCATGAATCTGGACGAGTTGACCTAAGGGATTTTTAGACTATAGTTATACGAACTAATAAATTCTAGGAAAATTAGTGTGAGTTCTAAAGACATCGAAGTACCTGTGTCAATTTTTGTGGATTTTATTTATGAGTTCTAATGTGATTCATAAAATCGTCAAAGCGTGACCAGTTCATATATATGAACTGTTAAGGTTCAAAAAAGTTTTTAAAAGGATTACTTGTGTAATAATTAACTAAAGGGTTAAATAGTCATTTTTCTAAACTAAAGGGCTTAACTTGTGAAACCATGTAACTTTAGGATATTTACATTCCATACCCTGATCTTACCATAATGACACTATAATCCCTAAACATGTTATATTTGCATAATAAACCCTAAAACTTTTGAAAACTACACTATGAACCCTAAACTTATATAAATGGCATTATGAACCTTAAGCTACTAAATATGGAAACTTACTAATTCGGGAAACCTGCCTAAAATAGAAGATTACTTAAAATGGAAGAGCCGACTAAAATAAGTAATCTGATTTAAAATAAGTTATTAATCAGACGATCATAAATTCGTGTAGATTCGCTGAAGATGGAGTTTACTTCCGATCTTTTCGTTTGATATGCTTCGTTGTTATGATGATCCATTTGACATTCGTTCATTATGACCCTTGTGATATGATACTTGGCATAATTACCCTATGACATGAGTATTCGAATCACTTGATGCTTTGAAGGTTCATTTGATATTGTAACTGGATGTGAAAACCTTTCTTAATTGTATCATGGAAATGTTTTGAGAAAAACCATTTTTAAAACAATGTTATGAGCATGATGCGCTACCATTTTTATATAGAATCTTGCTAACTTTTATGAAAACTACTTTTAAAGACTTCCTTTATGAAAACCATTTTAAAGATCATTTTTATGAAAACCACTATTAAAAGATTTCTTTAAATGAACCTTTGATAGAAACCTTTGAATTGAACCTTGCTATGAACCATTTGATTTCGAACCTTTGATTATGAACCCTTGAGATCCTAAGCCTGATATGATTCCCTTATTTGATTCATGACTTTCATTGTATGATTGTCATTCTTATTGATTCATTCTGACATTTATTTAAATGTCTCTGCTATGCTATGCTTATGTTTTGCCATGCTAGTATGTTATTGTTGTATGCTATGATATGATAGATCTGTGCCTGAGCTTAACTAGTTGTGGAGGTACCATGACCATGTCTTTGATGGCACCTTAGACATGACACTCCCGTAGAGGTTTGATAGATCTACGGCGTTCCCCCTTATGATATGATATGATTTTGTGTACACTATTGGCCAACTTTATATATGCGTGACCAGTCCAGTACTGGCATTCATATTTTGTTAGGGAGCGTATGGATGCATCCCAGGTTTATGTATGCGAATGTATGGTGACCAGGTGGTGTGTGCCTTACACTCCTTCTCACACTTTTAGTACTTAGAGGTCTCCCCTCTTCGTACACTTGTATGGCTTTAAGTATGATTTGACGGATTATGTATGTATGGAGTTCCTATGGCACATCCTTGTATGAACCTTTCCATTATTTCATTTTCTCTCGATTCATTATTACTCAGTTCTCATGCATTCTTGATTTTTAGTTCTCCTTTAAATTCGTATGACTTTCATGATTATGCTTTCTTTTGGCATTTTTATTCCTATGTCGCTTATGCTTATTTACCGTTATGTTATGTTATATAGTGAGACTTTCTTGCGAGAACCATCTTATCTGCGAGAACTGACAGAACCACCAAAAACATACATGCACGCCTTCAATAATTGTATTTTTGCACATATGTTCTAAAAACAACATATATGTTTTAAAAAAAACATGGTTGTTCTAAAGAATTTGATAAGAAATTGGAAACACAAAATTTTTCTTTGAAGGTGTGCATGTATGTTATTATAAGTCGTGCAATGACAATATTGCGGCCGTGTGTAAGGTTTTTGTGAAAAAAGAGGATGAGTTCATGATGATATTGAAGAACATAGGTGGATACTTACGATTATTGATGATTTGCATGTATTTTTATTTTATTTTAAAAGGCGTGTATGTATATTTTTGGTGGTTCTGTCAGTTCTCGCAGATAAGATGGTTCTCGCAAGAAAGTCTCCCTATATATATATATATATATAGTGAGACTTTCTTGCGAGAACCATCTTATCTGCGAGAACTGACAGAACCACCAAAAACATACATGCACGCCTTCAATAATTGTATTTTTGCACATATGTTCTAAAAACAACATATATGTTTTAAAAAAAACATGGTTGTCCTAAAGAATTTGATAAGAAATTGGAAATACAAAATTTTTCTTTGAAGGTGTGCATGTATGTTCTTATAAGGCGTGCAATGACAATATTGCGGCCGTGTGTAAGGTTTTTGTGAAAAAAGATGATGAGTTCATAATGATATTGAAGAACATAGGTGGATACTTACGATTATTGATGATTTGCATGTATTTTTATTTTATTTTAAAAGGCGTGCATGTATGTTTTTGGTGGTTCTGTCAGTTCTCGCAGATAAGATGGTTCACGCAAGAAAGTCTCCCTATATATATATATATATATATATATATATATATATATATATATATATATATATATATATATATATATTATATAGATATTGGTTCTATAAAAAAGCCCACTTTGGTGGAAAAGTGAGAAAATAGTGCAAATCACCCCTTCCCTTCCCACCTCCCTTTTTTTCCTAACTCAAGGGGCCTCATTGTAACTTCTTGTGTTTTATAAGGTGTGATTCGTACATTTTTAGAAATTCTCTTATTCTATCATATTTAATCACTTTTTCACTTCATTTTTTGTATTAATCCTTTCTAAAATTCTCTTGATCTCTCCCTATAAAATCTACGCATTCATTCGCTTATTATTTTTCACATTCACACAATACGTAAAAGATTTATATAATAAATATCTTACATACAAGATCATCAGACATAATCATTAGAGAAAAATGTTAACAGCTTTTCAAACACAATTTTAAAAGTTTCATACATGTACAAGTGCTATCAAATACACTAATATTGTAAGTGATGCCCTTAAAAACCATGTTCTACATGTAAAGATTTAACAAAACCTCCAGATATAAAAGACATTAGATTACAATCTCGAAAGTATTGCAACCTTGACACTCCATGTACAGAGGATCTCGTAGAAGAATACTTTTATCCCGACTTCCTGAGGACAACATAGACGAACTCCAAGCTAAGGCGCCAACACGTAATCTATGTCCTTCCATTGTTCTTACTCTCTTACAATGTGCAGCGTCCCAGATCTGGAACGAATATTACACCATCATTCAATATGCAAAGATTCACCCATCACGTTTAAGTATATATAACATAACAATACTATCAAATTAACGACATTACCTGAACTTTACCGTTGCTAGTCCCAACAGCAATACTAGTTCCCCGTTGTGCCCACCCAACCGAACACACACTATCATCATTCCCCAAATCACACAGCTTCGTCACCTGCATGACACAACTGAGATGACCTTACAAGCAATTTATTTAATGTGATATATATGGCTAAAGTTTCATTACTATTAGGTTCACAGGCTAGAAAAAAGAGCTGTAAGTAACAATATACTTCTACTAAATCCAAAAGTATAAAAATTGCTTCACCTAGTTGACTAATTGCAAATTTATTAAGCTTACGTATGCAACAATGAAATATGACGTCACACCATATAATTCCTATAAAATGATAAAGTATGCGTCTATGTGTGTGTGTGTCTGACTGTGTGTCTGTGTTTGTGTGTTATTGTGTACGAATTTTGGGAGAAAATTTACCTGCCAACATCACCGACTATGACTAAATCAGAATTAACCCTGAGACAAGGAACATAAGCTGCCGTCTTCATCATTTTAGGAGCTTCCACTATGATGATTGGTGACCCTATCTGTAGTGCATTAGAATCTTTTTGTGTGATCCCTATCTCAGCTGATGGCTCTTTCGATCCAGACACAATTTTACCAGCAAAACTCTGATTACTTCCGATGCCCAAGCACTATAAGTATAAAGAAAAGTATTATAAAAAAATTGTGATAATCCATATCTAAAGTACAGAACGGGAATTTCAATTTCAAATTTTTAGTTAAGCAGTCAGTGAAATATATCTTCTATGAAGTTTACTGTTAGATTTTTCTTGCTGCACTTCTAATGATTCATAAAAATTTCGTACGCAAATCCTTCAGCTTCAACTCAGTATGCAAAGATTAATAAAATCTTGTTTTTATCGCATAATCAAAGTGAGTACCCCACACTCCCACAACACTAAATAGTGAATCCAAGTATTATAACAACAAGGGCAAGTACTAACAGAGAATGATACACACATTCTATTAGGCGAGTATCCAACATCAAATACTAAAGTTATACTCAGCTTGTAACTTTAAAATGTTTGTACTTTGAATCCGTAGAATAACAATCAATCTCATTGAATCAATTAATCAAAATATTGCTTCCATAAGACGCTATACATATGCTAAGGAACTGCAAGCGATTTTCAAAGGAATGCACTAAAGTATCTTAAATGGATGCACTAAATGTCCTCAAACGGATGCACTAACGTACCTCAAACGGATGCACTAAAGTACTTTAAATGGATGCAATTAAAGAGACAATGTATATCTATCATATTCATTATTCCACCAACTAACATAAAGCATGAATCAATCAACGAGTGCTTGATCATATAATGGTTAGTTACAAAAACCAAAATAGAAACTCACTGTGAAGAAATCAATGTATGCCTTCTTGTCATATTGTTTCTCTCTCACTTCTAGGTACTGTTATGTAATAACATAAGGCTTGCAAGATCTTGTTTAATGTCCTATATACTATATAAATGATATTCGAAAGAGCATGACTATATGTTACATTATAGAATTAGATATATAGGAATACCGTTAATGCCACTTGCTGATCTTCCTTCCTTGATATCTTGTAGGCTGCACCCCACTATAATAACAACAACGACAACAAACAAGATGATTACAAGAACCAGTTAGTATATACAAGCTACTACTTACTTAGTACATTGCTTTTATTAATATATTAATAGTGATTATATACAAAAATCTTACACAACGCGCCCCTTGTGCAGGTTCTAAAGTGACAGTTCTTCTCGGATACTCTGGAGTGCCTCTGTGGTCAGTGCTTCCTAAACCACATCATTAATAGACTGAATATTTCATATACAATGAGAAAATCAGGTAGAAGTATAGAACAGAAGTTCGGCTTGCCTTGGTAGAAGACGCGGCGATAATCTTTGATGAAACCAACAAGACGATCATCGTAATGAAATCCAGCTTTCCAGATAAGAGATCCGTACCCGAATACCCACATCACAATACTCCTTTCACTTTCCTTTCTATAATCAATTATACGCCCTGAAAGCTCACATACATATCTAACCAGCTGATCAACTTACCCCATTACTGACATAAATGGAACTTGACCGCTAGCTTTTATAAGATAAATATAATTTAAAAATGTTACAGGACCTTTTCGCATTTTGCTAAGTCTATGTGGAATTATATTTAGTACACGTGTTGTAATAATTTTTTGTTTGACATGTTCGCGATTAAACAATCACAGATTGACTATTTCTAAAGTAAGCAAAAGCATGTGATAATACCTGCAAATGTACACGTATTTCTTGCACACGAGATGCAAATAGACTTGACCTAACTGCTAGCTTCATGCCTTTCTTTCTTCACCGACAATTGCCGCATCATCAAGACAAACCAAACCAAACCAAACTGAGAACATACATTTGAAAACAGATGCAGTAATATATAATACAGATGCAGTAAGATCTAAGTACAGATGCACTAATATAAGATGCAGTAAGATCTAAGTACTTTGAGGAATCCATTTGCTGCTTCAAACTGAAGCAATCATGTGAGATTTAATTTGCATGGAACCAAAAACAGAATCACGTCATTCATTTCAAACATAAGAATCACAAAAAAACGTTCACTTTCCAGCATAAAAAGGTATAGGATGACTAATCATACTCATTGATGCCCGAATATATTCACTGATGCACTAAACATACAACCAGATGCACTAAACATACAAACAGATGCACTAAACATACAAATAGATACACTAAACACACACCGATGCCTTAATATGTTTAACAATGCAATAATCATAATCACCGATGCCCTAAACATATTCATTGATGCTCTAATATGTTCAACGATGCACTAAACATATTTTTGATGCAATAATCACACAAACAGATGCCGTAACAAGTCATTTGATTCCCTAATCTTACTAACAGATGTTGTAACAACTATTCCTGATGCACTTATCATATTAACAGATGTCGTAATACATTTTTTTGATGCACTAAGAAAACAAGAAGATGCCCTAACTTAACATTATGCACTTATCATACAAAAAGAGATTTCATAACTCATTTTTTTAAGCACTAATTATACAAACAAATGCTGTAACAAGTCGCGTGATGCCCTAATCATACTAACAGATGCGCTAACACTTATTTTAGATGCGCTAATCAAACAAATAGATTCCCTAACTTATAACATGATTCTCTAATCATACTAATAGATACGCTAACGCTTATTTTAGATGCGCTAATCAAATAAATAGAATCCCTAACTTATAACATGATTCTCAAATCATACTAACAAATGAAATAACATGAATCGTGATGTACTTATTCAGACAAACAAATGTTGTAGCATATTAGTAAGAGAGATGCACTAAATTGTAACTTTATACATACATATGCCTTAATATGTCATTTCATTCAAAAATAACAACAATTATATTATAATTTACACAAAGATGCACTAAAATAACATAAAAATTAAAAAAACCTATAAACACTTACTGTTGCTTTTTTGATGATCGGATTTGCATCCACGAAATTTTTTTTATCTGATTTTTATTTGATTTTGATAGTTTTTAGGGTTTTTTGATCGAAGTATGTGTTTTTGATTGGAGTATGTTTGTTTTTTGTTCGGAGTTGTGTTTTTTGATCGGAGTATGTGTTTTTTTGACCGGTGGTGGTGTGACGGTGACGGTGGTGATGGTGGCGACGATGGTGGTGGTGAGGGTGAGTGTGTGTGTTTGAATCGGTGTGTGTGTGTGTGTTTGAATAAGGATCGTGTGTGTTTGGATCTGTATTATCAAAGTACGGTTCCTTCTTTTTTTGTGTTTTTTCTTTTTTTACCCTGAACTTTCAAGGGTTTTCATAATCTACCATATAATTATTTTTCTCACTTTTCTAACTAATTACACTTTTCTCTAAAACCGGACTCTAAATATATATATATATATATATATATATATATTAAGTTCCCTTTAACTAGCAATATATTTCATGACTCGAACCAATTTCAATCCATGATATAGAAACTAACAGATCAAATAAATCAGCTTTCATTTAAACTGTTGCAAAGTTGTTATACCTGACGACTAGCATTAAGTGTTATACCGTTATGTGTGTGACTCACTATCCCTGTGACCATCTGTGAAGCCACTGTGAAACGATGGTTATGTTGAGTTATTTGCTTGAGTTTAGCTGTTAGTTTTTCGATGAAATTTATATCCATATTTTCTTAGGGACGTTATATACTGACCCTCCCTATTTTTTATATACTAACCCTCCCTACCTAGTGGGGAGGTATTTTTTTTTTTTTTCTTCTTTTTTTTAATGTTTATTTTATGTGTAATGTTTATTTTTTTTGTGTAATGTTTATTTTGTGTTTTTTTTACACGTTAACGTTAACACATTAAACAACTGCAATGTATTCGTCTGACGTGTTTCTATTTAATTAACACATTAAACAATAACACGTTAACGTTAACTCATTAAACATAACAACTGTTATTATTCAATTAAACAAGAACGATAACACATTATTTAATAAAAACACCTACTACATGTGAAGATTATTAATGTCATCTAAAAGATCATGGAGCATTGCACCTGACTGACATGCGTGATCCTCAGGATTCCTTGCCAATTCCAGTGATGCCTCGAGTATCTTATTTCTTGTCATCAACAACTTGTTTTGAGAAACTAACATCTTGTTTCTTGTTTCAAGCTGGTCAATTTTATTATCTTTAGCAACGCAGTTTGAGCATTGCGTTGAAGAAGAGGCTTGACTAAAGTACTTCTTTTGAAACTCATCCTTCCACATAAAGTACCGACAACCATAGTCTGTTGTTCCTGGCTGTTACATGTTAAGAAAATAATAAGAAATGTATTATTAACAAACAAATAATTTACATAACTAAGCAAACGTATGATTACTTACCACTGAAAGAGGACATGTGTAATACGGTTGACCATAACTAGCTTCTTTACGAGATATCCTCTCTATAATGAATCCGTTCTGACAGCGACACATGTAAGGATTATTTTGTTTCACCTCGACAAAGAATTAATTTAAATAATACAAACAGTTATTTACAACATAAATCAGTAATGTATTATTAATTTAAATAATACAAACAGTTATTTACAACATAAATCAGTAATCATTCACAATGTTTTTTCGGTATAATTATTTACAACATAAATCAGTATTCATTTACAATATTTTGTCTGTATAATTATTTAAAACATAAATCAGTAACCATGTACTATGTTTGTGTTCGTCTAATCTCATTATACATGCGTAGTTGATCGTGATACAATGTTTCCCATCCGGATGCAACGGGATGTCTGTGGTACCTCCATTGTGGGTGAATAGTCGGAAATGGTGAGTTTTCATCTAGCGTAAGATGAATGTAGTGACCAGTTTTCCCACTCCCCACACGGCCAATCACAAGGGGGCCAATTCCTTGTGATACATCTGGAGCAGAAAAAAATGGAAAACACGTAGTGCATCCACCGTTTGATATAAATACAACAGGCCGGTTAAGCACTGTGGCAATAACCAACCCCGTGTTTGGCATAAGCATCCAGTGTTCTTCCGGACAACCACTATCATATAACCAGTTTATTCTGCTCCAAATATTGTCATAGTCCATTTGCAACCACATACCTACGTAAAACTTACGATTAATTTCCAACTCTTGCAATAACCACCTTCGGACATTGAGCCAGTTTCCTTGGTGATGACCAATACCGTGGGCAACGCACCGAAACCCACAATTTCCATCACCTTCCACATTATAGATACTTGTGATGTATCGACGGAAAAGCTGTGGAAGCTGCTTAATGAAATACCCGCTCTCCGTATTTCCAACGTATAACCTGTGTCTGGGACTTCTTTCAACTCTAGGACCCATGTAAGAACTATGTCTCGCAGGTTGCTTGTTCAAGTCCGGGACTTTTGTAGATCTTATATTTGTGCTTCTTCGACTTGGATCTACCGTTGTGTTTCATTTGTGTGAAATCTGCTTCTTTGTGGTTTGTTACTGAGATTGTTGCACTTGTGTTTCACTTTACTGAGATTGTTTTGTGGTGTTTCACTTGTGTTTCACTTTACTGAGATTGTTGCTTTGTGGTGTTTCACTTGTGTTTCACTTTACTGAGATTGTTTCACTTTGCTTCTTTGTTGTGATACTGCTTCTTTGCTTTGTGGTTTGTAACTGAGATGGTGACATGTTTATAATGGATGAAAGCCTGCAGTTTGAGAATCTTACTATTAACATGTGAGAAACTTGTACCTTTGAGAATCTTACTATGTAACTTGTGAATTTTGAGACTTACAGTGTGAATTTTGAGACTTACAGCGTGAATTTTGGCGATGATGATTGGTTTACTAAGAATCGAATGGATGGTAAAGTGATATTTTATCACTTTGCAACCTTCAATTCTGAGCCTATTAAAAATCTCATACGTTTTTTTTTCGACACTATTTTTACCTTTGGTGTGACACTTTGGACAAAAAAAACAAAAACAAAAAAATACCACTTGTGATACTTTGGGAAAAAAAAATAGAAAAACAAACTATCCTACTATCTTTGGACATGTGCTGTTACAAAAACAAACTTTGGACAAAAAAAAAAAAAAAAAAAAAAAGGCTAATGGTACTACTAGTCTACTACCTTTGGACAAAAAAAGAAATAAAAACTGCCTACTATCTTTGGACAAAAAAAAAAGGGTACGAAACAGCAAAAGACAAAGAGGAAAAGTGTAAAAAGTACACCTCCCTAGGGAGGGTTTTGTACTACCTCCACTAGGGAGGGTTCGGTTAGTAGTACCCTTTTCTTAACCTTGGTATATAACTATAATTTAACACGTATGTTGTCCAGATGATGATTTTGAATATGATTTGTTGAAAGTTGAAACTGGAACTCATTAAAAATGTCCACAAGTACAAGAGTTAATTGCATTTTTGGTCCCTGTGGTTTGGCTAAATTGCAGGTTTGGTCCTCAAAACTTTGAAAGTGCAGCGATAGTCCTCATTTTGAAGTTTGAATTGCATTTTTGATCCCTGGATAAAGTTAAATGACTAAAATACCCTTTGTCTTCTTCAGAAAAAGACAATGGTAATTTGGTCATTTCACACCGATAAGGACAAAAAATGCAACCCAAACTTCAAAATGAGGACTATCGCTGCACTTTCAAAGTTTTGAGGACCAAACCTGCAATTTAGCCAAACCACAAGGACCAAAAATGCAATTAACTCCAAGTACAATTTCATTTCTCTGTAGTGTTTTAGTTCCCATCTACACTGGTTTTGATGTCAGTAATCTATTTTCTGTCATAATATATTTATGTGTTTGCAAACCTATATGTATCATGATAATACTGCAGCAATAAAACGCAAATTGATGAATCACTTGCAGCATGCTTGTCCCCTTTAAAATTTAAATTAACCTTTTGTGGGCCGTTAGGCTATGCACAGTCGTGACCCGAGTCATCCCCTGCCACATCAGCTTTCTCTCTCCGGTGACCAGACATGACCAAGTTGCCACAGTCGATGACCGAGGTTTTTTTTTTTTTTCCTTGATTTGTTCCTTAAGCTGCAAAAGTTCTTTTCGTTGTCGTGCGGGCAAATTTGGGTCGATTGCTGATAATCCATATTAGGACGATGTGGTGGGACAAATGGACGATTAAGGTAAAACATGTTTTGATTTTGATTCGGTGGTGGTAGTCGTGATTGATATTCAAAAGCGGGTGCACGAAAGCGAATACCCCGATTTTGTGGTGGTCTTATGCCGGTTAATTCGAAGTTGTTTTCCGGCGAGAAATTCAAATTCGGGGCATTTTGGGGTAGTCGGGATCGTCGGTTTTTTGATGTGGGAGTTTTTTTTTTTTTTTGACATGATGAATATGGATGAGAAGTTGTTTGAATTGTGTTTGAAATTGTGTGTTTAGAAGTATGTTTGAGGTCGGTATTTATAAGGTTGTAAAGTGGTAAAGTTTAAAAAAAAAGTTTTTATTTTTTTTTTTATTTTTTTTTTAAAATATGCAAACGGTAAGTTTTTTTGGAGTTTTGTGATGTGCAAAGTCGGTCGAATTTGTGACCCATATTGCGAATTCAAGTGGCCATGACCGATATTTTTTTTTGCCACAGTCGGCTCGACCGGTGCATTCGACCGATTTTATACATCCCACTGTGTGCAGCCTTAGTCTCTTCTGTATTACATGTGATCGTCTGTTTCAGGTTTTATAAGCAGTTATAAAAATCTTTTCCATCTACAACACGTACACTCTTAGAGAACGCAGATATATAGACTGCAGAGAGCTCCTAGATGGTCCACCTTTGCCAATAGATTAACTTAAGATACCCTAGACGACAGATAAGTATAAGCCACGGTAACTTCTTGGCACTGGCAAATCCATGGAGTTGTCTTCTTCAAGAACTTTTAACGAAACGGCTCAGATAGTATATCAAACAAAATAGTGATTGATGGATTTATACATATGAAAAACACATACAAACAACTAAATAGTCGGACAAAAATAACCATATTAGAGCAACCATGTACTAATGTGTGTTTAAAGCAACAAAACTAAACCATTAATACTCCAACGTTTCCGTAACTTAAAAACAAACAAGGTGCTATCTCAACACTAAGCTTTATTTTACTAGAACCTCCAGACTATATTCTTTCACTGTACTTAGTGAAAGAGCCACGCCACCTAAAACTGACCCTTTCCCCAAAACCTTGTTTCCATTAGCTGATTGGTTCAACTAATGAACGCAAGTATACAACTACAACTACCTAAGTACCCCTTCTCAACCCATTGTTCTCCTCAGTTAGCTTATCAACACGAGACTGAAGAATGTTGATCATCGCCTGGGCCCGCATCACTTCAATCTTCAGCTGCTCCTTCTCCATTGAAACATTCATGACCTCATTTTCCAAGTTACTAATGAATTTCAGATACCCTGGAGGCACCGAATTCTCAAGGGTAGAAGCGTTAAATGACGCTGAGGTGGTAAGAGGACGACTTTCTTTGGCTGCAATTGATTCTAGTAAAGGATACTCCACAAGTGCAGATGACAAGTTGGTAGCTGTCTGATCGTGACTGGTTGTCGTTGAATCCTCAGAACCATTTGCATTGCTCGAATTAGGGTCATTTTGTTTTGACTTTTTGGTAAACAAAGAGAACGTTTCTGGCTCTGGTTCAGACACTTGATCTTCGGATCTTTCCCTTTTGCAGCCAAAAGGGATTATTTGAGTTTCCATCTGAAATATAGCTTGGTGTCAACAATCAAGAACCCCAGAAAGATTCGAACATTATGATAGAAGGGAAAAAAACAGAACAAACACTCATATGTCATAACGCTCATTGTTCCAGTAAAATCACATAAATGGTAACAGTCTAAACCAGGAAAAAAAAGCCATTATGGAGATAATATATGTGATCTAGCATCACATAAATGGAAAGAGGAGACTACAACTATTGTCTTAAAGATAACACGGATAACTAAAAAAGTGCATCCATACGCGGATGGCTAACAGATCGTATGCAATTAATGATACTGTTAATGAATGCGATTAAACAATAAGTATATTTCTTGAACGCTTTCGATGCAAAACAATAATTTCAATAATACATTCTTGGTTAGAAGGAAAAGAGCTAGAAAAGGGATAGTCCAGAGCTAAGAATTGTAGTTGGTTTATCGTTTAAATCAGGCTCTATAAAAAAGAAATATCATGAAGGACTATTATCTATGTAACTTTTGTATGCATCAGTGGATTAGCTAAAAGATGTATGCAATCAATTATAGTGCCCCACTATGTGTTACATATGTTTCCTAAAAGCTTTTCGATGATACTCTATAAACGACAAGCGAGGTCTTAAAAAAGTGATTCCCGTGGGTTTTTTTCAGGCAACTTTTCATGCATATCAACAAATAGAGTTGACCACTACCATAATGACAAATGGTAGTGACGTCAAAACATACACAGTTACACACGTGAGGGAAGGCATATATACCTGCACATTGTCGTTTTTTTCACAACTTCCATCACCATTGGCCATATCGTCTTCAGTTTCTCCACCAGGAACAAACACGGTCACGTCATCTTCCCATTCTTCCTCAACAAATGGTGCGTAACGGTCTGCATTTGGCGGCCCTAAACCACTCTTTTGGAAGATTCTGCATAGCATATATGCATCCTTTTTCCCCACCACCACCCAAAACAAGAATAAATATTCCTTTTAGTTAATTATTCCAATACCAAAAACGTAACATAAATTTTATCTATTTAATTACATACTAATATTGACTACACGTGGTTATTCAAACCTGTGCTACACCAGCTTTCCCCAATTCCTGATCTGTAAGTCTATATTCATGCATCACCCAATCAGTGCGCTTGCCCACTGGGGCTCGACCACTATGGAAAACCAACGTTTTCTTTGACCCTATTACCTCCCCCTTATGACGTACATACCTGTCCTTCCCAGTCGCCTTCCAATACCCACGATCAGTGGCACGGTTCAAACGAGCACCATTGCTATACTTCTTATCAACAGGACAGAAAAAGTACCATTCTTGGTCTCTTGAATTCAATGATGAATGGTCTACAAAACCATATATCACAACACATCAAGATCCTTATCATTAACAGACATATTAGTAAAATACGCAATTGAAATAGAAATCAATAATCACATAAAAATACTGCCTCGTCAACCCACCCAAAAAAGAACACACAAGCACACACACTTAAATCATTGAAGAATCTTCTTTTCGAGAACTTTATATCTTCAAACCAAGGAAATATACCAGACAAGACACAAGAATCATGTTAACAGTCAAGACCTCTATGCAATTCTAACAAGTCCTCTATGCAATTCTAACAAGTCCCAGACACTTGACAAAAAAAAAACCATGAAAATTTTATATACTAAACCTCAAATCAACCTACATTTTTAGAAAACTTTCAATTTCTTCCACACAAAATACAAACTACAAAGATTCAATCTTCCATAGAAAGACAGCAACTTACAAATCAAGTAACATGTACACACTGTCATAAAATTAAATCCCCATTTTTAATAACATTATTCAATCTTTACTTCAATTTTCAAAACATGTGACTGACATAACTTAATTTTCCACAATCTCAATCCCCAAATTGCTAAATTTTTTACTTATATTTTTAAGAACCAAAAAAAACAACGATTTAGTAAAAATGAGAACCAATTAGAAACATCAAATAATCAAAAGTAGTCAAAATTCAAAACAATGTTCCAAATCACAATTTATTAAAAAAGGACAACCAATTAAACATTACCGGCAAGTTCCCATGGTTCAGATTTATAAACATCAATCTCCGAGACAGCTTGAAACCTAAGAGATTTCCCACAAACCTTCCTCCTCAAATAATATCTCACAAGCTCCTCGTCTGTCGGATGAAACCTGAACCCAGGAGCCAAAGATGTCGGGTTATGCTGACGTTGCGGCGGCGGTGGAGGTGGGGCCACCACAACCATCAATTCATTGCCATTAACATTACCATTACCATTAGCCATCTGATTTTTGAAAATTGAATTGTGAAAAGGGTTAAATTGAAGACATGAAGATGGATTGTTTGTTTGTTGGTGAAGTAAATAACAATAATAATTTTGTGTTTGGGTTATAAAGAAAGTGACTAGATACTTGCTGTACACGATAATCAAGAAAATTATATATAGGGTGCGTGTGTGGTTGTGTGTTCTCTTTACTTCTTTTCGGGGTTTCCTATTTTTTATATTTTGGAAATAGATATTTTATTTATTATATTTATTGTTTTTCTATTTTGATATATATTGTAAAAGTTTGAAACCAAATGTCGATATTCTTTGATTTAATGAAAAAGTATTTACGCGTTGTAGCGTAAATCAGTATTATAGTAAAATAACTAGTTATTCTGACTCGTGCGATACATTTTATTATAAAATAACTAGTTATTTTTAATAGATTTGATTGCTCGATAAGCAACCAAGAATGTCAACTTACTAGATTATGTGAGTTTCTTTGTTGAAGTTATAGAAGAGTTTGAAATATTTAAAATTCGTGTTTGTTGCTTGAAATTTTTTAACTCGACTAAAGCCGGCCTGAGGGGGCTAAGAGATGTCTACGACTTTCGTGTCTAGAAAGCAAGTAACTTGGATAGTTAAACAATTGTTTATAACAAAATTTTAATTTTTTCACATGAAATTTAAGTTCGAAGGTAAAAGAGTTTTAGATCTCTAATACTTACATTGAAACTATATTTTTTTATTTAAGATTATTTACATACCGAACTTTATTTGGATACCTAACGACCAATCCTCACCTTCCATCTCCAATTGATTCAATAGATGAGATTAAACCGACATTAAAAAAAAAACTCACTTTCATCATTTTTTTTTCCAAATATTAATATCTATTGAGCCGTTAATCATTAAGCGAAAAAAAAATATACCATCACGACGAACATTTAATTATCTTTCTATAGATGCGCACTTTGATATACTTTCGACTAATTTTTTTTCTTCGTTTTTTTTTCACTTTTTTTTGTTATGTTTTATTTTTCGTTGTTGAAGCTTGCATGAAGAAATCACATGATCAATAATTTGACTATACTAATAAAAATCACATGTGATATTGGTGTTAAATCACATATGATTTTATGTAATCACCAAGAATCGGTTTCTGGAGGATGAGGTTGATCAAAGTATATCAAATCCATGATAGTTTTTAGAGAGAGAAAGTAGAGAGAATGTGAGGTGAACAAGGATATTATTAATATGAAAAGAGAAGGTTATACTCCCAAACCCCTCAAGTGAAGTCTTGAGGGGTTTATATAGGCCTTACACAAGACAACTATTTCAATATTACATTAGCAGTCCCTGCATTATACGTATACTAGTTGTCTACTCTAATTCACGTAAATATCGCTCAGCTTCATTTCTAACAACAGCTTCATTTCTAACAACAGCTTCATCTCCCTCCAGCTGTAGATATACGTGAATTGGTTACAATGATTCCTAACAAGTACATAACAATGATAAATACAATGCTGAAGTAGTGCAGTTGCCTCTGAGGATGTCTTCACAGCTCTTGATCTTCTTGTATCTTCCTCAGCTTGCTTGAATTACTTGCAGAATCATTGTAATGATCTAATTGGGTTATTACTCCCTCCCAATTAGTAAGCCCTTTTCTTTTACATGCTCCCTCCCAAATTGACAACCCGTTTGATATAACCCTGATGCTTGTAGAAGAAGTTTCTCTGAATTCTGCCCAAATTGTCTTCAGTCTCTTGCACAGCGGAAAATGGATCATAGACTGATAATCTGTAACTTCTTCACAGGTTTGTTTGGGGAGCATCATATCGACATCTTCAACTCACTTAGAATGCTTCCAGTTCTTCAATAAAAGCCCATGAGTGGATCAACATATCAACTGGAAGCAACATACAAATCAATTGGAAGCATTTCTCCCTCCAGGATGATGGCGATCTTTCGGACTCATCATACATATGTGTACATAAACATATCAACTAGAAGCAACATACAAATCAATACCCCATGAGTGAATGTCGATAACTATTCTCTCTACAATTCTCTTCAGATCAACCTCTTATCAAACCTCTTTTCACTTCCACTGGCTAATAGTAAATGACCACGTATGGAGACAACCCGATATGACAAACTTGAGAATGAAGTAAAATAACCCGAACTTGTGACTTAAACTTGCAATATTGTCTGACTAAGAACCAATACTGAGAATTTCAATAAAGGTAGAATCATATACCCATCCAACCATCCTTAACTGTATGTGAACTTCTCTCGAATTATCCACAGCTTTTTGTGACACTTGAGCACTACAACGTAACTCCTTTAAAGTGATAGCTATACACTGTGACCACAACAACGTAACTCCTTACATCAGGTATAACTAGATAACTCAAGTCGTAATCATTCTAACGGTTAAAAGCTCGAACAAGGATCTCGAAGAATCATGCATCCAACCAACCCCGATATCTTCAAGATACTAAGTACACACACCTGTGAAATTCCACTTCAAGCTCAAATAAGTAATAAACAAATAATCCCGTAGTCACATTTTGATAACGTTCAAAATTTAGCCATTGTCATTTGATTGTGATTCTTGATCAGGATCTTTTAAGCTATACGTGGTTGTTTTGAAGGTGTAGACCAATAATATCATTTGTGATTTTGGTGTGATGAGTGAGTTTGAAATACATCATAAAATGCAATTCTAAGGATACGAGAACATTTTGAGTTTTAAATATTTTGACGCCAAAATTCACCGTAAAAATTCGAATTTTAGGCCAAAATTTTCACCGTTATACCAAAATTTGAATTTAGCGTAAAAATTGACCGTTTAGTCACTCCTAAAAATTAAATTTTACTCAAATTTTCCCACCAAAAAACTCGTTTTTTTTTTTTTTTTTTTTTACATCCTTACTCGAAGTCCTTTGTTGCTTAGTTCCAAAGTCGAAGAATCCTTGATAAAAATCCAAAGTCGAAAAGTGCTAAGCTTTGATGAAAAGTCGAAGACTTCTAAGGTTTGATAGAAAGTCGAAGACTTCTAAGGTTTGATAGAAAGTCGAATGATTCTTAGTCTTAAACAAACTCGGAGAACTCCACACTTTGGAAAGAAACTCGAAGAACAACTCCAAACTCGGAGAACTTTAAGTAACCAACAAAGTCGAAGACCTAACTTAGGAACTCGAAGGATTGACAAAGTCGGAGGATCTTAATCTGAGAAACTCGGAGGATGCTAATCTCGAAGGATCCAAGGATACTCGAAGGATTGCACAAAATGTATCCAAACTCGGAGAATTTTGTACAAAGTCGAAGGATTTAAACTTGATACAAACTCGGAGAATTATCTTAGAAACTCGAAGATTCTGATCATAGAAACTCGGAGGATTTCTAGTCTTAGAAACTCGAAGGATTACAATCTTAGAAACTCGAAGTAACTAACTTCCACCTTCAAACTCGAAGGAATTAAAGTCGAAGGAACTGAACAAAGTCGAAGGATGTCGCATGAAAAGTAACCGAATCATAAAAACACACCACAAATCATATTTTTTCACCCCAAAACCCCACGATTCGCCCCTGGTTAGCTCTGATGCCAATTGTAATCACCAAGAATCGGTTTCTGGAGGACGAGGTTGATCAAAGTATATCAAATCCATGATAGTTTTTAGAGAGAGAAAGTAGAGAGAAGGTGAGGTGAACAAAGATATTATTAATATGAAAAGATAAGGTTATACTCCCACACCCCTCAAGTGAAGTCTTGAGGGGTTTATATAGGCCTTACACAAGACAACTATTACAATATTACATTAGCAGTCCCTGCATTATACGTATACTAGTTGTCTACTCCAATTCACGTAAATATCGCTCAGCTTCATTTCTAACATTTTATTACATATCATATGTGATTTAATATTAATATCACATATGACTTTATTAGAATATTCAAATTAGTGTTTAATCACATGTGATTATGCAAGTTTCAACAATGAAGAACAACCGTAAGAAAACAAAAAAAAAAAAGTGAAAAAAACGAAAAAAAAAAATTGTCGAAAGTATATCAAAGGTCCGTCTATAGAAAATTAAATGTTGGTCGTGACGGTATAATTTATTTTTTCTAACAATTAATGGTTCATAAGATATTTAAATTATAAAAAATATGTGAAATATTAAAATGATTTTAATCTTGGTCATTGATTTCTTTTTAGATGAATGGTAGAGATGAGTCGTAAAAAAAAGTTTAATATGTAAAATAACTCTCCTCATATTTTTTACATATTAATAATAACTTATCATAAAGTTTAAAATCATACATTAGGTAATAACTTATACTAATAAAAATTTAAATCCTTAATACTTACCATTATTGCATGAAATTTAAAGATATGTTATTATTTGAATTTATTATAAAAGAGTTTCAAATTTTTGTCACTAACATTTTTTGCTTAAAACTTTACTTTTTAATATAACATGACCCGTGCAATACACATCATAAGTTATTCATATTGTTCATGGTTTGTTCTCCTGATGATCTTTTGTGTAGCCGATTAACCAATTTTGCAAGTAAAGTAAGATTATCTACTAACCAAACATGAAATAACACATGGTAGATAGATTTCACTTCTCCTTTAACATCATCACTTTTAATCGTGAACTCGTGATGGAAGGTCGGGCTAGGTTTGCCAAATGAAATTATATACTTATGATGTCCAATTCTTAACTATGTTTTTGATAGCGTATAGGACATTCAGCCCAGCCGGCTAAGGCACACACACTCTAAACCCGGCTCGAATATAAGCCCATCAAGGCTATATTTCAACAAAAGCCCGGGAAACGCTTCCCCAGGTAGCACCAGGACAAAACCTGCCTGACGAATGCGTCCAGGAAAATGGCACGCCTGGCGATCTCGCCAGGGCCGTTAGAACAGGCACCGCGTGCCTTCCTCATTCCTTACCCCAATGATCACCACGTGGGTCATCCAGGGCCATCATATTACCTTTACGTGTCCTTCACAACCCTAAAGGAAAAAAGTAACTCCCAATACCGTCTTTCACGGGTTATGGGTCCCAATACCGTCTTCCACGGTGTATGGGGGAGGTTGAGACGTAGACAGCCTTACCCTTACCTAAGGTAGAGAGGCTGCTTCCGGTTCACAACCCTAAAGGACCTCCTATAAATACTTGACCATTTCCCCAAAATGGTCCAAGCTAATTCATACTAGTGACAACAAGCCATCCCTGGCCAAAGACACCCAAGTTGAGTATTCTCTCGAATTTTTGACACACACAACCCAAAAGCTGAGTCGACTCGTGAGCGTTACCCCAACTCGTGGTTCCAATCACACCTTGGGGTCCTGACCAAACGAGGGAAACCAAACGATTGACCAACCCAAACCCTCAATACGTACTATACGTAAACATGACATCATTCGTGCTATACGATACTAATAGCCATAACACTCTCCTTTTTCTGATTAACCGAAAAAAGTTATTTCCGCCGAAAAACCAAAAAACATGCACCGTTTAAGTTTTCCGGCAAAACAAAACTTCTTTTTCGATAAATCCGTCATCAATAACCATTAATTACCACGAGTACGCAGCGGATGGATCTAGATTGATGATTATGAATTAACACACAAAAGCACATAAAGTACTAACCTTTATCACTTAAATTACTAAGACAAGTGATCCTATTGAATCTTGATCTTGACTTCTTGGATCTTAAATCGAAACACTAAAGTGACTAAAGTAAGTCACTTCTATCGTAGCATACACTACACATCTAGTAAGAACACAAGGTTGCTAGAGCTTAATATACGAATGAACAGACGAGGCTAACTAGTCTTTTGTTCTTTGCGTTGAACGATCAAAACAGAACAAACCATTTTTGGGTTTGTAGATTCTGCCGATTGAAGGTAATAAAAAGTAAGGGTGAGCATCGGTCCAAAACCGGACCGGACCGAGACCTAATTAGACCAAAACCCTAGACCGAGGACCGGACCGAATGTGTTCGGTCCGATCCGGGTTGCTCCGGTTCTGTAACCACCCGTAATTTTTCAAACATGATTTTAATAATAAAAATTTACTTACTAATGTTTGACAATTTAATTAAGCATTTTTTAGCTTATTTGACTATTTCGGAAAATTATATCGCACACGGTAGCATATAGTAACCCTCCAAGCTACTAATTTTATCAAGAAAAGTGAAGTAATCACTTCCTGACACCTACTGGCAACTTATTTACAAAACCAAGAAGTCATCTCACTTTTTTGAAAAACACGACACCACATGCGTACCGACACCATATTAATTATGGATTTAGTCCGATAATTATTTTTCGAAGTCAATGGTATTATTTTTATAAGAACGTTCACGAAAAATTTAATCTTCGCATTGTTGCTCAAAAGCACCAAACCAGGTTGCCACGATTATATTTCAGCTCAACGGGATACATGGGGTAATAATAAAACAAACCTATCCTTATTATCCTTATCCCCAACCGACCCCACCCACTGCCCTATCTCTTTCCATACTTTTTCTTTTTCACTATATAGCTTATAGATCTGTGTATCTCTTTCTCTCCTTCCCAAAAACAGAGCACGAGATCATCTCAAATCTTGTCAATGGAAAGGGACTATTGCTGGATTCAATCCTTCACGAGATTCCACCATGGAAAGCCATGGTCAAAGGCTGCTTCTTTCTTTCTTTATATCCGGTCTATACAATGGAGAGGGGCACTCACTCATATCTCATATACATTACACACTCACATCTCTCTTGGGTTTTCTAGCCGCCTCTCAATCCGACCAGATTTCGGCCATCTCAAGTCGAAGATGCGCCACCACCACCGTAGCAGTCAGGCACACCATCCTCCCCTCTCATTCTTGTTTTGGTAAATCGTGAAACCCACATTTATATATTTCTTGTTTTAACCGATTGTATACATAAACGAGTTAAGAGTTTTCGCGGATATTAATTATGATTAAAACATTTTGATATAATTTCGTGTGATTACAAATAGTTAAAGGATGGTTGTCTGATTTTTGTGCCGAGTCAACTCGATGGTTTTTTCATTGACACAGAAAGGGCGATGTCCTCTGTTTGGATTTGTGACTATTGTGTGTTTATGGGTCGGATTAAACCTGACCGATTTCGGGTCGACCCGGTTCTAGTTATAGTTTAGATTTGGTTTGGGTACGAGTGACCACAGGTTCTGGAATTGTTCGTGGTTGATATCGATTTTGTTGTTGTCGTTGTTTGTTTTAACTCGCTTGCTTTCATTCAAGTCTTGGGTCACGCAAGAACCTGCTTATTTTGGTTTTGATCTGATTAGTTTTAGTGATACTAAATTCCTAGTAAATATTAAAAATAGTTGGTTGTTGTGTTTCCGTATAAGGTGAAACCCATGTAGAGTATGTTAGATTTTCCTTAACTAATAACAATAAAAAAAGAAAAGGGCGTTGCATATGCGTGATGTGCGTGTATGTTCAGTCACCGGGGTGCGTTTGTGTCTTGGTCCCGGTTCATAGAAAACACCACAAGGGTGGTTGCTTATTCGGTTTGGTCAGCCATACCAAAAAAAAAAAGGAGTATTATGATGGCGTTGGGTTGTTTGTATTACGTTCGACTAATAAACCCGTATATGGTGCACCACAAGGGTGGTCCTTGTCGTGTGTCTCGGCTCAACAAACAACACAAAGGGTGTTGGTTTGGTTCGGTTTACTCAAAGCACAAGGGTGCGTTTTGCTTATGTTCTCTTTTGTCATCGAAAGTGTGCCTAGTCGAGAACATCTTTCCAGTTGCTTCCAACCTATTTAGGGTACGTGTGTTAAACGAACCTATTTACCAACTTATTCTCAACTTTTGAAGTGTCTGTTCGAATCAGCTTATTTGGGGTGTGTTTGTTCAAAATCTCCTTACAGCTTAATTGTAAGCTTAGTAAAGGTGTTTATTGGGTCTTGTTAAATGGCGTGCGTTCTGCTTGGGTTGCAGTCAAATTGGTACAACATGGGGGAGTTTTTATCATGGGCCAAGCCCAAGTAAAAGGGTGCGTTTGGTCGGTTCACACATGGGTTCGAAAGCCCATAAAACTTGTATGTTGTTTGATGGGTTTAACAGCACATGAGAAATTGGAGTAGGTGTAATAGCAAGTGTATTAATTATTATATCAAAGTATGATAACTTGTAGTGTAATACTGAAAACTTGACTAACGCGAAATTATTGGTACGTACGGAAATATATTGGGATTTAAATGGACATTGGACGTATTGAACATCATGGACTTGAGACAAATTTAATATACTAAACTCGTAACGGGATTAAATGTGCAATCAACATTTATTGAACTAGTAACGAGTTGTAAAACCCAATAACTAATAAATAATTTAGCAAGTCTATTATTGTATCGTGATTAGATTAACAACACTAATACATGTGTTAAACTATAAATTGTCGGGAGATATTGTTTTGAGAAAATTGATTTCATTAAAGTCACAACGACTTGCGAAAGATTATGTAAATGGACGCGTCATGTCAAATTTTATAAAACTCTCTAGACTTATACTTTGATGTTGAAAAACCTTTTATCTTTTAGAACCCGACAATAATCGAAACTCGTAGTTTTATTAACATGAAAACATTTACCATATAATATGCTAATTTGAGTTTTCTTTCAAAACTTAAATTGCCTTTCCAAAACTTTATTGATTATTTCCGAACTAGTTGGGATTATTGGGTAAACACCGAAAACATATTAATTGACTCATTTTGCTGACATTTTCCTTGTCACTGTTTTCCTTGGCTTCGTTTGTCATTCCCTTCTCGACTCAAGTTCTCGTCCGTACATCTCTCGACAGTGTCGATTTTCTATTCCAATTTGGTGTGAGTATTCTTGAGTCTATGCTGTCTCACCACCACACGAAACGTTAACATTAAACTTTTTACAAACTTTGATACAAGTAATCCATGAAAACTAAGACGATTGTCTTTTAAAACTCTTTTACTTCGCAAGACGTATTCTGAGAAAACTATATATATATTAGGTTGTGCCGATCCGGCACCGTTGTGCCTGTACCCTCGATATCGTTGTGTTTAGCTCTTGATGCCAGTTGTGACCACTGTGATACTTTGCATTGCTGCAAGCTTAGGTAAGTTCATGGCCCCTACTTTTACTGGTTTTTAAACTGTTTCTGGGGGAGAATACATGCTCGTTTTAACAAAACTCAATGATTGTTTATTTGGAATATGGGAACTGTTTACTCAATATCTGGCTGTGTGGCTGAATTATTTAAATTGGTTATTTGAAAGCGATATGTGATTGACTGATATGCATGTGAGTTATAGCCCCACTCTATTTACACTTGTTTTACAATCGGGGTGAGAAATATGCAAAAATATTTTATGGACCAACACTGTTGTTATCAAACTATTACAAGGATTAGCCTAAGCACTAGTATGTCCCAAATTTGCCCAAACTCATGAACCGTCAATTCCTGCTGGGAAGCGCAAATGTTATAAATATATCTATTGGGAGTAACGTCCCGTTCGGATTGACCGGATAGGAAAACGAATGTATACCATATCGAAAACTACAAGTGTCTGGGATAAACACTTTTCGGGACCTGATATTTAACATGCTTCTAGAGCATGCACACAAGTTATAGCTTCGGTTACATGAACTTAGAGCTAGCGTAATAAACTATTTTATTTTGGGTTGCATACCCTACTCATGGTCCACACCTCAAATTTTTACTTTAAGGTAAACACTATTTATATGTGAGTGACACAATAGTCACAAAGCTCTTATGGAATTTTTACTGCTTTATCATAAACCTATGAACTCACCAACCTCGTGTTGACACTTTTAGCATGTATTTTCACGTTTAAGGCGATAATCTATTTGTGAAGGCTTTTGGCATGGCATGGCATGGTCATAGAAGACTTTGATGTATTTGAGACCGCTTGATTTCTCTTATGGGCTTATATTTCCACACCGTTTTTGAAATGTTGTAAACAACTCACTTTTGAATAAGAAATCTATTTTAAACGGTTGATATAAAACCGTTCTTTATACTTTGTGTTGTGATACCAATTTTAGTGGCACCCAAACATGTATGCTTCCGCTAAACTTGATTTTGGGGGTGTTACAGATTGGTATCAGAGCCTAGGTTATAGAGAATTGGGTATTTTTAAAACCTAAACTATAACTGCTTTTACGAAAACTTAACCCTATGACCGCCACATGCCTGCCTGCCAAGCTGATGCCTCATTTGTGATTTTTATTGCTAATATAATTGATGAGATGCTGATGCGTGGTTTTGCGACCTTACAACAGGTTTTACCTCTCGAGGGATCTCGAGAAGCTTGCAATCCCCACCAGGCAGTGTACCTGACCGATGTAGTATAGTGAAGTGGCAAGTACCGGGGGATTGATCGTTCTCTAGGGGAATAGTGTCGTTAGGATTGAAAAACTACTCAAATAGGTCTAAGGGCGAGGGAAGATTCTTTTTGTATTTTTATATTTTTTATGAAAGCAAGTAAAATCTCGGGTTTGAAGGAGTGGGCGGAATTAGTTGCTAGTCAACTAACCCAAATAACTACAATTGCAAATAAAATAAAATAACTAAAAATGAAAAGGTGGTGGAACTTATATGGAGAGAAATGTGTTTACTTAGATTTCCTTACTCCCTAACTATCTTTTACCGGTTGATTAGTGTGTATTAATTGCGTGGATGACGGGTGTATTCCTTAATACCAATCGTGGGGTGGCGTACGTACTTCCCCAACTCTACAAGCTCCTACTTCACTCCTATGTCGAGCCGGCTAAGAAGCTCCTAACATGGGATCACTAGAATTTGCTCATGCATTAAATACAACCATAAAAACCTTAGTACGCATTGGTTCATGTTTCTTAAGACGTTCAAGCAAGTTACCGTATAGGAAGTTAGCCAGTTTTCTTAAGCCTAACATCGATAAACAATCATCCAATACAATTAATAACACACTAACAACCAATAATCAATAGTTAGGTTTCATTAGATCTAAGCAAACACAAGATAAATCTAGCCTAGCATGTTAATTAAAAGACAAGAACAAGATATAATCAAACAACACATAGACATATTGATTGATTAAGTGATTACTTATCTTCAATTAAACATGGGAGATCCAAGGGTATAAAACCCTTAAAAATGGCAGAAAATTCGTCTTAGGGTTTCTCCTCACAAAGTTGCACACAATGAATAAAAATTGCAAAACTATATATAGAGTTTAGTGGCTGACGGCGTCACGTTGTAGGAGGTGACGCCGTCACCTCGCCGTGGCTAGGGTTCCCGGATTGCCTTCCTGACGCCGTCCCTCTTTAATCCTCCAAAATCCGCTCTGGCCTATCAAGTGTTGACGCCTTCAGAAATGTGCTTGACGCCGTCTCTCTTTAACTTAAACCGTGATGACCTTGATCACCTTAAAGGGTGACGCCGTCAGACTTTCCATTTTAAAACTCTCTGGCGCGTCACGTGTATTTGTCATATCCACCTCTTTTGCCAAGCCGTGACGCCGTCAGGAGCAATTCTTGACGCCGTCAAGTGTACTTTTCCAGCAACTTTGAAGACTTTGTCGTTTTCTTCACTTTTATGCTCCAAAAACATCCAAAATGCTTTATTTTCCAGATTTCTTCTCCAAAGTACCTAAAATGACAAAAGGAACGATTTAGGGTAATATTTGATCAAATAAATACGATTTAGGGCTTAAATGACCCCCTAAAAGCGGTACACTTTTCGCTTCATCAAATACCCTTACACTTGAGATTTGCTTGTCCTCAAGCAAATGCGCTTTTATTCTAATCAAAATACAAGTTAGGGGTCATTTAACGCTAATATAAAAGTAATTACAACAAATAGTCGTTCCACTTTAATCATAATAAGCACGGAAATTACACACTAGCACCTCACAAGTAGTGTTTAGATACTCACATCTCTCAGGTGTCATAAAAGTATATCTCATAAATGAAAACGGATAATATCTCTCACTACCTGTCATAGCAAATAGATTACCATAGGCTTGGGAAAGGATCGAAAACCTTCTCCACTAGGCGTAAGCACCTAAGATAAACTATCAAAGAGGGCTTTTACATGGGTTATAACGTGAGGTGTAGGGAAAAGGAAAACACGATTTTGTTGGATAAATGATATTTTACTGGTGGCGAGTTAAAGATCTTGATTAATTACATGTACACTATGGCGTTGCTAAGCCAAGACTAGACTCGACTTAAGCTAAAAACAAAATAACAAAAACATAAAATAAACATAAAATGAAACGGGATGGCAGTCCGTATGTTTTTTTTCTACTTTTCTTTTTCTAATTTTTTTTTTGTATTTTTCTTTATTTTTTCGATTTTTTTTTTTTTTTTTTTTGACATACACTCTTGCCCTACCATCCAAAATAATACATCATAGGGGCGTTGCATTCCCCTTACACTTGAACTTTTACATAACTTTACAAATAACTATTCTAATGACTCGAATTAAGATAATCGAAACACTTGGAGTACTTTTTAAATATTTAGCACATATGGGGGTAATAATGTTGTTCTTCCCCATTACTCCATTACACTAGTACTTTACCCATGAGTCCCAATCGTCCCAAAACAACATGTACAAGGATATGACTCGACTTAGCAACCATGTAATCAAATAGATAATTAACTAAGGGTTTAAACAAATGTTGTCACAATAATGCACTAAAAATGAGTGCATACAAGGTAGGCTAAGGCGATTTGGGTGTACATTTAAGTGGGGTGTAACAAATTCTTCCTTTAAGTAAAATGCTTAAAGTTAGAAACGAAAAGATAGGCTCTGAGGGGTGTACTAGGGGTATCGTGTACTAAAAATGAGTACAACGCAAAGGGTGTGGGAGAATTACTTGACCAATGTAGCCAAAGTAATTATAACAAAAACACAGGTGTAAAACAATGGGTTAATCCTAATGCCTCTTATCATGTAGTAAATCTAACTGCACGAATGTAGTCTCACTTGTGGCCTCGGAATGGTCCTAACCCAAGTTCTAGAATCTAAGTGCTACCGGTACACACATCATAGCATAAATGCTTTTCCTACCAATTCTAGGGGCGAACCTCACATATTTGGGGTGGGAAAATTTTTTAGTGGTACGGTTTTGTGCTAGTCATATAACTCCTATCCATGAGACGCTCATTAAGATCAAATTTTCACTCCTAAATGTTGTAAAAAATTTTAAATTTGGCACTAAAATTGCCCTAATAGGTATTTATCTCAGTTTTATTACACATCTACCATCAAACAAACAAAAATCAAGCGTAATTGCATTCTCTAAAGTATCGTACTTTTACCCCCCCCTTACACTTAAGATGAATATTGTCCCCAATGTTCAAATAACAAGATGTAAAAGTAAATAAGGTAAAAGAATGAAAACAAATACTCCCCTGATTCGCTCGGTGGATAAAGGGGTAACATGGTTAGATCTTCTTCCAATAAAATGTAGAAGCTCCAAGACTAAAGCATCGCCAAAAGCTTGATTCGACATACATTTCCTTGTCCAAAATAACCTGTTAAACCTGAGAAAACAAACACGAAAACCTGCATAACAACGGCGGGATAAATCTATATAAGGATATAATGCTTGTGGAATGATAATTTTGCAGATTCCTGGAGTTTATAAGTTAGAGATTTAATAAAAACTTTTTATGAAAACAAAACTTTCAAAAATTTCAGAAAATTAAAACCTGACGCCGTCAGAAATGATCTGACAGAATTCTCATGTTAAGTTTTCGGAAAATTTCTGGAAAAACCTATACCTTACTTCCTGGAATTCCTGCAAAACATCATTATGACTCGATACAAGCATTTGACTCAAACAAATACTAATATGTATGTTAATTTATTATTGTTACGATTCATGTTCATTTGTTCTAATAAACCGATTTGGATTTCCCTTACACTTAACTTTTGCAAAATACCTTTATATGTAGTTAAGACGAAGTTAAAAACAAGATAAAGCGTTTTCACAATTTACTTTTGAACATGAATCAATAATAATAAAAATTAAACACACATACGGAAGCAAATAATATCAAACAACCAAATAAATAAACACACAAAGCAAATAAAGCTTGGGTTGCCTCCCAAGAAGCGCTTTTCTTTATTAACGAGTCTTGTAGCTAGACTCAAAGTCAGGGGTTCTACGTTTTTCCTTTTGCTTCTCAATTGCCCCTCTGATCATCCTAACAACCTCCATATCAACTTTGTATTTAGGTCCTAGGTTCAAGGAATCTTTATAATAAAGGCTTCTCTTATTCCAAACATAGTCCATGCCTTTCTCTTTATCCTCATCATTGATGTCCTTAATCGCACCAATGTTGTCCTTGTCAAATCGAGGCACAAAACGAAATTCATTTACCCGATAAGGCATCCTATATGTGATCCTATCTATGTGATTAGAAAACTGAACCGTGCCTCTTAAACGATCATACTTTAAATTGGATGCTTCAATAAACGGCTTACCTAACACCACGTGAGATAGGCGGCAATCAACAACACTTGCCAAATCTTCTAAGATCATGAAGTCGGTGACAAAGGTAAAATTCCCAACAAGGATATGCATGTCCTTAACCCTTCCAACGAAGTTGCAAACTCCGCCGGGGCACTTGGGGTCTTTCCTAGGCTCAAGTGGTGTGTTTATGATCTGGCTATAAAGGCCTGAGGACATCACGTTGGTTGGGGATTCACAGTCAATGTAAGCATGCTCAACGTATTGGTACCCAATCATACATGGTATCTTCACATTCCCGGGATCACCCCTCTTAATCTTTGGGTCAATTCTAACAAAAGGTGGTCGAGGGTTATCAACTAGGTTGTTATAGTAAGCAATCTCCTCCTTAGTGGGGTATTCATTGAAATAATCATCCAACCTAGGATCTACCTTCACTTCATCAATTTTCTCAATCAATTCCTCAACCGTAAGATTATTACGTTCTAGGTAATTATCTGAGTATATGGCGGTCTCTAAGTTGTTCAAGGCATAATCAAGCTCTATATCAATCATTCTATTGAGCTCTCTGAGCTCGCTAATCTCATCCTCATTTTGGCTACGCAACAAAGCCACTTCGTCAGGTGTAAGGGGTGGATTCGCGTTTTCCATAATGGCAAACTGAATAGTCAATGAAAATCTTAAACGAACAAAAGCACGAAGAAAATAGATAGACTAAAGAAAATCTAGAAAAATAAAATAAAAATCTCACTAGAAAGGAATCTAGTGAGTAGACCTAATAAAATAAAAATTCAACCTAAACAATAACTATTCCCCGGCAACGGCGCCAAAAACTTGATGCGTGGTTTTGCGACCTTACAACAGGTTTTACCTCTCGAGGGATCTCGAGAAGCTTGCAATCCCCACCAGGCAGTGTACCTGACCGATGTAGTATAGTGAAGTGGCAAGTACCGGGGGATTGATCGTTCTCTAGGGGAATAGTGTCGTTAGGATTGAAAAACTACTCTAATAGGTCTAAGGGCGAGGGAAGATTCTTTTTGTATTTTTATATTTTTTATGAAAGCAAGTAAAATCTCGGGTTTGAAGGAGTGGGTGGAATTAGTTGCTAGTCAACTAACCTAAATAACTACAATTGCAAATAAAGTAAAATAACTGAAAATGAAAAGGTGGTGGAACTTATATGGAGAGAAATGTGTTTACTTAGATTTCCTTACTCCCTAACTATCTTTTACCGGTTGATTAGTGTGTATTAATTGCGTGGATGACGGGTGTATTCCTTAATACCAATCGTGGGGTGGCGTACGTACTTCCCCAACTCTACAAGCTCCTACTTCACTCCTATGTCGAGCCGGCTAAGAAGCTCCTAACATGGGATCACTAGAATTCGCTCATGCATTAAATACAACCATAAAAACCTTAGTACGCATTGGTTCATGTTTCTTAAGACGTTCAAGCAAGTTACCGTATAGGAAGTTAGCCAGTTTTCTTAAGCCTAACATCGATAAACAATCATCCAATACAATTAATAACACACTAACAACCAATAATCAATAGTTAGGTTTCATTAGATCTAAGCAAACACAAGATAAATCTAGCCTAGCATGTTAATTAAAAGACAAGAACAAGATATAATCAAACAACACATAGACATATTGATTGATTAAGTGATTACTTATCTTCAATTAAACATGGGAGATCCAAGGGTATAAAACCTTAAAAATGGCAAAAATTCGTCTTAGGGTTTCTCCTCACAAAGTTGCACACAATGAATAAAAATTGCAAAACTATATATAGAGTTTAGTGGCTGACGGCGTCACGTTGTAGGAGGTGACGCCGTAACCTCGCCGTGGCTAGGGTTCCCGGATGGCCTTCTTGACGCCGTCCCTCTTTAATCCTCCAAAATCCGCTCTGGCCTATCAAGTGTTGACGCCGTCAGAAATGTGCATGACGCCGTCTCTCTTTAACTTAAACCGTGATGACCTTGATCACCTTAAAGGGTGACGCCGTCAGACTTTCCATTGTAAAACTCTCTGGCGCGTCACGTGTATTTGTCATATCCACCTCTTTTGCCAAGTCGTGACGCCGTCAGGAGCAATTCTTGACGTCGTCAAGTGTACTTTTCCAGCAACTTTGAAGACTTTGTCGTTTTCTTCACTTTTATGCTCCAAAAATGTCCAAAATGCTTCATTTTCCAGATTTCTTCTCCAAAGTACCTAAAATGACAAAAGGAACGATTTAGGGCAATATTTGATCAAATAAATACGATTTAGGGCTTAAATGACCCCCTAAAAGCGGTACACTTTTCGCTTCATCAAATGTGCACACTGTTATTGGATAAGTATATCCATCTATTTTCGCTATCTACTATAAGTATCCTCGACATACTTATACACACGCATCATACTCATCGTGGCATTACGCCTTTTCCTCTACGCAATCTCATCAATTGTCCTCGAGTGTGGACATCCGCCTTAATTATTTAAGCAGCTTTTAAAAGTAAGGGACATATTACTGGTGTAACTGATCTGAGTATTCCAAAATTTATTGAACCTCGGTGGAATATAGACTGATCACCTATATTCGACCAGGGACAGTGGGACATAGCATGATCACCTATGTCCGACTCAGAGATAAATTTTGCAATACTGAGAGTAGTTATACTAAAATTATGTCTAGATTGATTTACTACTTGATTTTTGAAAGACTCAAAACTCTGTGTGTGTGCATAATCACTGCCTAACATGAACATTCACATCTACATACAACACACTGGCATCACAACACCTCATAAACCGTAGTGTTTCTGGCACCACTATGCTCCTCAATTTATATGAAATTTCTGGTTGTCGCCGTCTGACCGTAGTTTGCATCGGGTCAGGATGGACCCGATTGGCACCGTTTGAACCCGAGTTGCTTATTTGTAACTCCTCGAAATTGTAATATGCCAGTTGAGCTTATTGTAGCATTCGGATTTGATTCTAGCTACATTTGAATTTGAATTTGGCTATGTTTGGAATTGGTTTTGAGCTATGTTTGAAATTTGGATCGCTGGATTTTGCGATTTTGGACCTCATTCTGGATTTGGATTTGTTATCCAGCTTTGTTTTTGTTGTGGTTTTGTTACAGTCACCTCCACCTCAAACCCTACACTCAACCGAGGCTGTACTTTCAGCGTTAAGTACTAAGTATACTCCTGAGGCAGCCAACTGATTGCTAGTAGCAATAAACACCCTCCTTCGGGGTCGTACCCTGAACTTGATGAACTTCCCATTTCGGCAAAGATTTTATGCCCGACAGAAACCTTTAGACTTTAAGGAATAACCTGAACCGCGTTCCTTGGGACAATCATCTAATCCTCCTCTCGTCTTTTGGGGATATCAATTATTTTTGCTACCCTCTCATAAGATAATAAACCATGCCACTAATACCATACAAACTGTTTTCAATTATTCTACAGACCATATTGCAGTCACTCTACAAATGTTTTACTGCTACTTTATGAAATCAAAAATTTCGACCTTACAACTATTTTGTAAACAACGAATGGCTCTTGTTCTATAAACTGTCGTATAACCCGTTTTGTAAACTATTTTGCAATCACCCGGTGAACTATCCACCCACCTGGAAAGCATTTATATTACTACCTCTTGGTACCGTTAAAGTAAATTGAATACTTTTGTTTATGAAATCTGTAGTGATATCTTTCTAAAACACTCACTTGGATGCGTGAAAATTTTCTACTCAAACTTTATCAAACTATTGTTAAGGAATGTCAAATACCAACTTTTGTGGAAATTATCCCATCCACACCATGACTAAGAACCGTTTTACGAAATTTTGAATCTTTTGAAACCGTGTCACCCTACGTATCTATTGATCTCTAACAAAGGAATGCGTATTAGCTGAAAAGTTATTTTGGTCAAATTCGTATAAAGACCTACTCAAATAAAGTTTTCGAACAAGATTTCTATCCAACCCTATGAGAAGGAAAAACACACAACTCCGGATCAAACCCTGGAAACCAGTCATCATGCCATTTTATCACTCTAAATCAGAACATGTTGAAAGTTTGTGCCACTAAGGAAATGATCATAACTGGGAGTAGAACCGAGGAATTTGAGGTGCCCACATTATCAAGGTTGTGAAAATATCGTGAAACTATGACTAGTACTGCCATCCAATTAAACTTACTCCAGAAATTATTGTAACTCACCAACTTACAAAAATGGGAAAAACAATGGCAGACAACCTGGGTACCCTCCCACAAACAAAGAGAAACCCCCTAAATAGCCTGGTGAGACTCAAATCTGTTATGAGAACCAACATTTCTTCCCAGACACCAATTCATAGGATAACATAAACTGAAATCCGGGACGGATTTTGCGTTAAGGAGGGTAGACTTTAACCACCCGTAATTTTCCAAACATGATTTTAATAATAAAAATTTACATATTATTGTTTGACAATTTAATTAAGCATTTTTGAGCTTATTTGACTATTTCGGAAAATTATCTCGCACACGGTAGCATACAGTAACCCTCCAAGCTACTGATTTTATCAAGAAAAGTGAAGTAATCACTTCCTGACACCTACTGGTAACTTATTTACAAAACCGAGAAGTCATCTCACTTTTCTGTAAAACACGACACCACATGCGTACCGACATCACATTAATTATGGATTTAGTCCGATAACTATTTTTCGGAGTCAATGGTATTGTTTTTATAAGAACGTTCACGAAAAATTTAATCTTCGCATTGTTGCTCGAAAGCACCAAACCAGGTTGCCATGATTATATTTCAGCTCAACGGGACACGGGATACACGGGGTAATAATAAAACAAACATATCCTTATTATCCTTATCCCCAACCGACCCCACCCACTGCCCTATCTCTTTCCATACTTTTTCTTTTTCAGTATATAGCTTATAGATCTGTGTCTCTCTTTCTCTCCTTCCCAAAAACAGAGCACGAGATCATCTCAAATCTTGTCAATGGAAAGGGACTACTGCTGGATTCAATCCTTCACGAGATTCCACCATGGAAAGCCATGGTCAAAGGCTGCTTCTTTCTTTCTTTATATCCGATCGATGCAATAGAGAGGGGCACTCACTCATATCTCATATACATTACACACTCACATCTCTCTTGGGTTTTCTAGCCGCCTCTCATTCTGACCAGATTCCGGCCATTTCGAGTCGAAGACGCGCCACCACCACCGTAGCAGTCAGCCACACCATCCTCCCCTCTCGTTCTTGTTTTGGTAAATCGTGAAACCCACATTTATATATTTCTTGTTTTAACCGATTGTATACATAAACGAGTTAAGAGTTTTCGTGGATATTAATTATGATTAAAACGTTTTGATATAATTTCGTGTGATTACAAATCGTTAAAGGATGGTTGTCTGATTTTTTTGCCGAGTCAACTCGGTGGTTTTTGCATTGACACAGAAAGGGCGATGTCCTCTATTTGGATTTGTGACTGTTGTGTGTTTATGGGTCGGATTAAACTCGACCGAGTTCGGGTCGACCCGGTTCTAGTTATAGTTTAGATTTGGTTTGGGTACGAGTGACCACAGGTTCACGAATTGTTCCTGGTTGATATCGATTTTGTTGTTGTCGTTGTTTGTTTTAACTCGCTTGCTTTCATTCTAGTCTTGGGTCACGCAAGAACCTGCTTATTTTGGTTTTGATCTGATTAGTTTTAGTGATACTAAATTCCTAGTAAATATTAAAAATAGTTGGTTGTTGTGTTTCCGTATAAGATGAAACCCACGTAGAGTATGTTAGATTTGCCTTAACTAATAACAATAACAAAAGAAAAGCGCGTTGCATATGCGTGATGTGCGTGTATGTTCAGTCACCGGGGTGCGTTTGTGTCTTGGTCCCGGTTCACAGAAAACACCACAAGGGTGGTTGCTTATTCGGTTTGGCAGCCATACCAAAAAAAAGGAGTATTATGATGGCGTTGGGTTGTTTGTATTACGTTCGACTAATAAACCCGTATATGGTGCACCACAAGGGTGGTCCTTGTCTTGTGTCTCGGCTCAACAAACAACACAAAGGGTGTTGGTTTGGTTCGGTTTACTCAAAGCACAAGGGTGCGTTTTGCTTATGTTCTCTTTTGTCATCGAAAGTGTGCCTAGTCGAGATCATCTTTCCAGCTGCTTCCAACCTATTTAGGGTGCGTGTGTTAAAAGAACCTATTTACCAACTTATTCCCAACTTTTGAAGTGTCCGTTCGAATCAGCTTATTAGGGGTGTGTTTGTTCAAAATCTCCTTACAGCTTAATTGTAAGCTTAGTAAAGGTGTTTATTGGGTCTTGTTAAATGGCGTGCGTTTTGCTTGGGTTGCAGTCAAATTGGTACAACATGGGGGAGCTTTTATCATGGGCCAAGCCCAAGTAAAAGGGTGCGTTTGGTCGGTTCACACATGGGTTCGAAAGCCCATAAAACTTATATGTTGTTTGATGGGTTTAACAGCACATGAGAAATTGGAGTAGGTGTAATAGCAAGTGTATTATTTATTTTATCAAAGTATGATAACTTGTAGTGTAATACTAAAAACTTGACTAACGCGAAATTATTGGTACGTACGGATATATATTGGGATTTAAATGGACATTGGACTTATTGAACATCATGGACTTGAGACAAATTTAATATACTAAACTCGTAACGGGATTAAATGTGCAATCAACATTTATTGAACTAGTAACGAGTTGTAAAACCCAATAACTAATAAATAATTTAGCAAGTCTATTATTGTATCGTGATTAGATTAACAACACTAATACATGTGTTAAACTATAAATTGTCGGGAGATATTGTTTTGAGAAAATTGATTTCATTAAAGTCAAAATGACTTGTGAAAGATTATGTAAATGGACGCGTCATGTCAAATTTTATAAAACTCTCTAGACTTATACTTTGATGTTGAAAAACCTTTTATTTTATAAAACCCGACAATAATCGAAACTCGTAGTTTTATTAACATGAAAACATTTACCATATAATATGCTAATTTGAGTTTTCTTTCAAAACTTAAATTGCCTTTCCAAAACTTTATTGATTATTTCTGAACTAGTAGGGATTATTGGGTAAACGCCGAAAACATATTAATTGACTCATTTTGCTGACATTTTCCTTGTCACTGTTTTCCTTGGCTTCGTTTGTCATTCCCTTCTCGACTCAAGTTCTCGTCCGTACATCTCTCGACAGTGTCGATTTTCTATTCCAATTTCGTGTGAGTATTCTTGAGTCTACGCTGTCTTACCACCACACGAAACGTTATCATTAAACTTTTTACAAACTTTGATACAAGTAATCCACGAAAAGTAAGACGCTTGTCTTTTAAAACTCTTTTACTTCGCAAGACGTATTCTGAGAAAACTATATATATATTAGGTTGTGCCGATCCGGCACCGTTGTGCCTGTACCCTCGATATCGTTGTGTTTAGCTCTTGATGCCAGTTGTGACCACTGTGATACTTTACGTTGCTGCAAGCTAAGGTGAGTTCATGGCCCCTACTTTTACTGGTTTTTAAACTGTTTCTGGGGGAGAATACATGCTCGTTTTAACTAAATTCAATGACTGTTTATTTGGAATATGAGAACTGTTTACTCAATATCTGTGTTGGTGAATTATTTGAATTGGTTATTTGAAAGCGATATGTGATTGACTGATATGCATGTGAGTTATTGCCCCACTCTATTTACATTTGTTTTACAATCGGGGTGAGAAACATGCAAAACTATTTTATGGACCAACACTGTTGTTATCAAACTATTACGCGGATTAGCCTAAGCACTAGTATGTCCCAAATTTGCCCAAACTCATGAACCGTCAATTCCTGCTGGGAAGCGCGAATGTTATAATTAGATCTATTGGGAGTAACGTCCCCGTTCGGATTGAACGGATCGGCAAACGAACGTATACTATATCGAAAACTACAAGTGTCTGGGATAAACACTTGCTGGGACCTGATATTTAACATGCTTCTAGAGCATGCACACAAGTTATAGCTTCGGTTACATGAACTTAGAGCTAGCGTAATAAACTATTTTATTTTGGGTTGCATACCCTACTCATGGTCCACACCTCAAATTTTTACTTTAAGGTAAACACTATTTATATGACATTGTGAGTGACACAATAGTCACAAAGCTCTTATGGAACTCACAATATTTTTACTGCTTTATCATAAACCTATGAACTCACCAACCTCGTGTTGACACTTTTAGCATATATTTTCTGGTTTAAGGCGATAATCTATTTATGAAGGCTTTTGGCATGACATGGCATGATCATAGAAGATTCTGATGTATTTGAGACCGCTTAATTTCTCTTATGGGCTTATATTTTCACACCGTTTTTGAAATGTTGTAAACAACTCACTTTTGAATAAGAAATCTATTATAAACGGTTGAGATAAAACCGTTCTTTATACTTTGTGTTCTGATACCAATTTTAGTAGCACCCAAACATGTATGCTTCCGCTAAACCAGATTTTAGAGGTATTACATGTTAATGAATTGGGGCCAAACAAATTTAAACAAAGTTTGTAAGCGACTATATTTTGTTTGTCCTCCATTTTATAACTTCTCCAAGGTTGCAAAAATCGCGAATCGGTAGTCGGGCGGTCGACCACCTTGTAGCTTGTAATCGGTCTAGGCGGGATTAATCGGTGATTAATCGGATTGGCATTACTGACAAATTTTAGTTATTTCTGGCAAGTTTTGTGTATTTCTGGTGAGTTTTAGGTATTTTCGGCAATGTATTTTCTAAAAAACAACTTGTAATAGACTTAAAGAGTTACTATAAGTGATCAAAATAAGTTTACAGTGAGTTTTGGGTACTTCCGGCAAGATTTATAGGTTTCCGGCAAGTTTGACCACCATTGACCGCCGTTGATAGCAGTTGACCACAGTTGACCTATTTGTTTGACCCAGTTACATAAATCGGCAAGGTCGGTGGCCTTGTAGCACCTAATCGACGATTAATCGGCCTTGTAGACCTTTTTTTGTAACACTATATTTTGTTTGTCCTCCATTTTATAACTTCTCTAAGGAAAAAAAAAAATCTTAGTTCGACTAGCTAGTTTTATATATCTTGCTTTATTGTTTCAAACTTGAAATGATCGACAAAGATATTTGCGTGTGAATTTCATGGTTAATTATAAATCACAACTAAACCGATAATAGATCGATCATCAGTCTATTTTTTCATATTTTTGTTTTGGGATCTTAACACTTCTTGCAACAAGAAGATAAGAAAAACTAAAAAAATAAAGAACATAACTCGATTCTTATTCATGTACATATAATCAATCTATCAACATCTTAGATGGGGTATGTATGATGAACAACAACACATATTCACATCTACCTTTACAAGATCAGTTTAGATTATAAACAAATAAAGAATAAAAATAGAAGATACAAAAACATGTATCTTTCTTTAGTAGTGACAATCCACCAATGTTGGGGTGGTGGACAAATGAACGTCGGGTTGTTGTTTCTTCTCATCTCCAGTAGCCGCGGTAGTTTCTCGTGGGGCCGGAAGGTTTAAATCCAAACCTAAACTTAAACTCAATTCATCATTCTTTTCCTTAGGATCATACACCTCCATGGTGGTGACTGGATTGTAAGGAACCATTGCCAGTGCAGTTGCATTTGTGTTAATATTTTTGGTGTTGGCATTGCTATTATATCCTCCTTTATTTCCACCTGCCACTCGGTGTCGCCTCATGTGACCACCCAATGCTTGTCCCGAATTGAATTCAGTGCCACAAATCGAGCATTCATGAAGCTTGGAGGACGAGAACTTTGTGGTCGATGAAACCTTATTGTTTAATTGTAGAGAAAGATAAGAAAAAGATGAATAATTGTTATTTCTTGATGGGAAAGCTTGTTGTGGTTGTGGTACTTCGTTGTTGTCGAAATAGGGTGGCGGTTTCCATATATCTTGGTTATATTTAGGTTTCTTGTGGCTGGCTCGATGGCCTCCGAGTGCTTGAAAAGAAGGAAACGTTCGGCTACATGTCTTGCACTCATAAACAAACATTCCCGCGATGTATTTTTTGCTATTAAACTTGTACATTCCGTCATAATCATCTGCTTTGGTTTTTTTCAACGTTGAAAAGTCTAAAGATGGTCCTTTTGAGAGAAGGATTAAGGATTCCGCGGTGTCTTCATCTTCTGTTGTGGTGCTACCCGCAGGAAAGTTAGAGGAAGACACCGGGGAATAGGTTAAATCATTATTATTGTTGGTGGATGAAAATGTGAATTGAATTGGAGATTGTGGTCTTTGACGTTTCGTACGTTTGCCTTTAGCCACATTGATGATATCCATTACCATGGGACCATTATCTATATTGTTATCATTATCATGATCAGCACCACCACTAGCTGCACTGGCCATGGTAGAGGGGGTAGCCGCGGTGTCTATGGTGGTAGGGGTAGGGGTAGGGATGGTTGTGGTGGTTTGTTCTATGGCAGCCTCCATGGCTGGCTAGGTATAAGATTTGCAAGTCTAATGCACTCATGCACCACCATGCATTAGCTATAGATAGAAAAATTCATGGAGAGAAAATATAGGGTTAAGGGGAAGAAAAATAAGTAGTGAATGGTGGTGGTGCATATTTATATATTTTGGTGCATGTGAATATGAGTGGGAGATAGAGAGAAAGAAGTGGTGATTAGTGGATGGAACACAAAAATTAAGAAACAAAGGCCAAATCTTATCCAATATTAGATCTGTGTTTCCCTATTTCTCTCACTACTTTTCTTTTGGATAAAAAACTGTGTGAACTGTGACCGTTAATATTGTTGGAGGTAGTTGTTTATTGTTGAAAGGCACGATATATACAAATGAATAGCGAGTAGCTCATACAAGAGTTACTAAAAAGGTAAGAGAAAATTTCATTTACATAACTTTCAGCATCTCGGTCACTCATGTTATTAAAAAAACAAAAAAGGTAAATTACAGATTTGGTCTACGTGATTTCTTAGGGGACTAGGAGCGTACTGCGGTTTGCTAAACGGTGTGGCTGAAACCGGCACACCGCTGCCGGTTCCAGCGGTTTGCCCAGAAATTATCATCAGCGGCTTCAACCACCGCTCCCCACAAATTCATTTGGAACAAAAAAGTGTACGTTGGAGAGTAGTAAATTCAAAAGAAGAAGAACGTTGGAAGGCAATAAATTCCAAAAAAATAGACGTTAGTGACCAAAAAAAAAAAAAAAAAAAAAAAAAAAAAAAAAAAAAAAAAAACTACCTATTTTTACTTATATATACCCATTTTCACTTCCCTTTCAAATACATCAACTAACCAATTCAATCAAAACACACCCATTTTCATATACACTCCACAAAAAAAATAATATCTTCATCTTCCGACGAAATCATCATCCCACCCTCGCTACCCAATTTATCCACGGGTAGTACATGGCCTTATATACTCAACGCGATGCAAGAGATTGAAGCCCTTGAAGACTCGGGTAGCTCTAATGATTCACGCACTTATATTGAGCAACACCGGGAAAAAGCTAATGAAAGACTAATGCGTGACTACTTTGTCGAAGACCCGAAGTTCGGCGAACAATTTTTTAGGCATCGGTATCGTATGAGTCAAAGTTTGTTTTTGAAGATTGTTAGTGATATTAAAGCGTCTTTTCCGTATTTTCAAGAAAGCTTCGACGGTCGGGTTAAAAAAAGCTTCACGGCGATACAAAAATGCACTTCGGCAATTAAACAACTCTCAACGGGTGATCCCCCGGATAACTTTGATGAATATTTAGGAATGGCCGATAGAACATCACGCGAGTGCCTTACATATTTTTGTGATGCGGTCATTCATTTATATCGTCAAGAGTTCTTACGTTTGCCGACTTCCCATGACGTCGCAATATCACCGGTTCATATAATGGACCAACCGGTGCCGGTATCTTATGACCCAAGTGTACTACCGGAGTTACATGACAAAAACGTCCATCATAGTCTCCAATATGATCTTACGGAGCACGTAGCGGGTCTAGACTTGTCATATCTCGATGACCCAACGGCTCAACCACAACCGATTGACGACTTAATTTAGTGTTATGTATTTTTATTATTATTTTTTTTATTTTTAAAAATAATGTTGCAATGTAGTTTCCTTTTTTAGTTTGTAGTAAAATGTTATGTTTTTAATAAAATGTTTGTGTTTTTAATTAAATTGATTTTAGTTTAATGATTAAAAAAATAAAATTGGGAGGTATGAGAATTTATGGCCGTCAGTGATTTAGGTTGGGAGGTATGTGAATTTATAGGTATGAGTTGGCTGAAGCTTATTGGTTGAATTTGGGAGGTATGGATTACCTGAAAGTATGACTCCTAGTCCCCTTAGTTTTTCACTCGTAATTTTTAAATTTTAATTACAAAAAATGTCATTGATATTCACATTTTGTTACACTCTATGTCTTTTCCACTAACGCTCGTCAAATAAGTCTGTTAAGTCACCCAATGTGACTTGCACGTAAAGGCATTTTTGTCAATTTACCCTCCTTCATCTTCAACTTCCAATATATTCTTGAATTTTCATTTATTTTTCAAAATTAATTCAAGAACATTATCAATTAAATCAAAATCATTTACAAACATCATGTTTCAATTACGAAATTAAGTATATATTCATTATCAACAAAAATATGAAATAATTTATGCCATTTATTTCGTCTTCGCATCACCTCCATTATTTTCAACCTTCACTTTATATTGTTAAAAAGTGAACCAAACTATTTAATTGTTGATACTAAATTATATTGACGTCACTTGTCGTCAGTGAGTGAGGAGGGAGTTTAAATCATATATGTAACAAGAAAACCTAAATCTAATGAAGATTGTAAAAATTTGACACAAACAGTTTAAATACCAGTAACTACCCTTTTATTTTTTTATAAAAGATTACAAGAAGAATCGTCCTCAAACGAGTGCGATCCAAACGAACAAAAGAAAATAAGGTTGTCCTGGAACGGATGCAATATGAAATACAACAATACAAACACAACTAAACGATTCGTAATCAAAAGATTACAAGATATAAACCAGTAACAACAGTATCAACAGATCACAATATCACGAGAGAGAGAGAGAGAGAGAGAGAGAGAGAGAGAGAGAGTGCAAAAAAGTGAAACCCTATGATGCGGCGGTTGCAAACCTTCACACGAAGTTTTACAATCCTCCTAGGTAGTGTACCTAATCGCTGTAGTGTAGTATAGGTAAGTCTCGGGGGATTGATTGTTCTCTTGGGGAATAGTGTCGTTAGGTCAAAATGTATGTCGAGATAGGTCTAGAGGTGAGGGGTGATTCTTTTTGTATTTTTAAGTTTTATGAAAGCAAGTAAAAATCTCGGGTTTTGAAGAGTGGGCGGAATTAGTTACTAATTAACTAACCCAAAACTAATATTAAACTAAATTAAACTAATATGCGAGAAAAGTAAATTGGCGACTTCTTATGATAGGGGAAAGCGTGTTCACTTAGATATCCTTACTCCCTAGTTACCTCCTACTAATTTGTCGAATTGTTACGTCATTGTTTTAATTGAAGCGTTGTATTCCTTAATATTGGTCGTGGGGAGGTGCCGAAGTCCCCAACTCTATGAACATTAGTCTCCCATAAAACCCTTAAAGTCTATTAAGTTTTCTAGGATCTACAAGCCGCAATTCACGCAATAAATACAACGAGAAAAACTAATAGTGCACTCTATGATTGCGTTTTCAAAGACGTTTAAGCTAACACATATAAGAAACTAGCCAGTTTTTTTAGCCTAACACGAGACAATCAATTAAACAAGAGACGAAAAATCAATATTCAATAACTAGGTTTCATTAGATCTAAGCAAACACTAATGCTAGGATCCTGGACACACGATTAAGGTGGTTAAACCTTGTAACTTTGTGTGTATGATATGTTGTGTTAAAATGATTAAGTGCGCGGAATTCACTCAACCAAACTTAGAAGGTTGTGTATGTTATGGAAATGGAATTGTTAAGTTTGTTAGTTAGCAATGAACACATAAAGATTATCACCAAACGATTCAATATTATTAAAGATAATAATACGAGTGATCTTGAACTATCACTAGGGTTACAACCTTGAATCTTATGTTTTTATCACTTGTGATATATTTGTGTTTGTTCTAACAGTTATATGTTCTAACCTCTATGTTCTATATCTTAACACACTTGACAACTACACTAATATCACAACTAAGATCTCTTTTATAGTCAAAAGATCTTTACATATTGCTTAAAGTCTTGGCCGACTTACTTTGTTAACTTATCCTATTTGAGTGTCAGTACATCAGATACAACATGTATCTATGTATACAAATTGTTAACTAAGCACATGGAGTAAGATATTATCTACCGTATATTGTTGACCAAAATACAATAAATATCTTTTCGATCTTATCCAACCATCAGCAGAGTTGTTCACTATCAGCAGGAACAAGTTATCGCTATCAGCAGAATCCATCAGCAGAATGTTAAGCCTATCAGCAGAGTCATTTATCACTATCAGCAGAGTGAAATGTTCTATCAGCAGAATCAACATTATCAGCAGAAACCTTTTTGCACTAGCAGCAGAATTACACTTAGAGTATTTCTTGGATTAGAACCCGATATTAAACATCTTGAATATTTAATTCCCAACAATCCTCCCCTAAACATGTGAATCCTTTCAAACATGTTTCTGAATTAAATCTTGGATTGAAGATCTTTCAAACACTTATGTTCTTCAAGATTGAATATCTTCTCAGTAATTCATCTACTTTGCTCTTCTTTGACTTTAGCAATATCAAAACATATTGAACCAATCTTGGACTAAAAGATGGTGCAATTTCCTTGGATGGAGGAATTATAAGAGGCAATGATGCTGTGTATCTTGGATGCTTGTTTCAACAAGTGAAATCATCTAACCAGCATGTCTTTGAAGTGAAATTGAAACTTTTCTTCGTTTGATCTAGATAGAACTTTCTCCTTTGGAATGTTCTTGTCATTTTCAACCTCCTCATCATCTTGTATGCTCTTGTCTTCTCCTTCCTTTTATTGGATTATCTTCCTTTTCTAGGCCATTATTTCCTCCCCTGAGATTGTTACCTCCCCTGAAGCAAATAAACTTTGTTAGGATCCTGGACACATGATTAAGGTGGTTAAACCTTGTAACTTTGTGTGTATGATATGTTGTGTTAAAATGATTAAGTGCGCGGAATTCACTCAACCAAACTTAGAAGGTTGTGTATGTTATGGAAATGGAATTGTTAAGTTTGTTAGTTAGCAATGAACACATAAAGATTATCACCAAATGATTCAATATTATTAAAGATAATAATACGAGTGATCTTGAACTATCACTAGGGTTACAACCTTGAATCTTATGTTTTTATCACTTGTGATATATTTGTGTTTGTTCTAACAGTTATATGTTCTAACCTCTATGTTCTATATCTTAACACACTTGACAACTACACTAATATCACAACTAAGATCTCTTTTATAGTCAAAAGATCTTTACATATTGCTTAAAGTCTTGGCCGACTTACTTTGTTAACTTATCCTATTTGAGTGTCAGTACATCAGATACAACATGTATCTATGTATACAACTTGTTAACTAAGCACATGGAGTAAGATATTATCTACCGTATATTGTTGACCAAAATACAATAAATATCTTTTCGATCTTATCCAACCATCAGCAGAGTTGTTCACTATCAGCAGGAACAAGTTATCGCTATCAGCAGAATCCATCAGCAGAATGTTAAGCCTATCAGCAGAGTCATTTATCACTATCAGCAGAGTGAAATGTTCTATCAGCAGAATCAACATTATCAGCAGAAACCTTTTTGCACTAGCAGTAGAATTACACTTAGAGTATTTCTTGGATTAGAACCCGATATTAAACATCTTGAATATTTAATTCCCAACGATCCTCCCCTAAACATGTGAATCCTTTCAAACATGTTTCTGAATTAAATCTTGGATTGAAGATCTTTCAAACACTTATGTTCTTCAAGATTGAATATCTTCTCAGTAATTCATCTACTTTGCTCTTCTTTGACTTTAGCAATATCAAAACATATTGAACCAATCTTGGACTAAAAGATGGTGCAATTTCCTTGGATGGAGGAATTATAAGAGGCAATGATGCTGTGTATCTTGGATGCTTGTTTCAACAAGTGAAATCATCTAACCAGCATGTCTTTGAAGTGAAATTGAAACTTTTCTTCGTTTGATCTAGATAGAACTTTCTCCTTTGGAATTTTCTTGTCATTTTCAACCTCCTCATCATCTTGTATGCTCTTGTCTTCTCCTTCCATATATTGGATTATCTTCCTTTTCTGGGCCATTATTTCCTCCCCTGAGATTGTTACCTCCCCTGAAGCAAATAACTTTTGTTTCCTCCCCTTGTTTGGAAGATCTCACTATGTATCAAAATATATCTTTCCTTATCATCTGATCCAGCATTTAGAACTTGTTGTCAGACAATGTTGTACATGAAGCCATCAATTTCTTAAGAGTTTAAGTTACTGCCCTCATCACTTCTAGGTGTGTTAACTCCTATGAGAGGTGAATCAGTGGACATTTCGATTCATGATCCATCAATGAATGGTTTTTGTGAATCCTTGAAAATCCTTTTAAGAAATCATTTAACTTAGTAGTATGTTCATGATTTTAGAATTGAAAAATCATACTACTTTCAACCATTTTGAAGAAATCAAGTGTATAACAGACACTTAATCAGCATTTCGGTTTAAAGCAACCTCTGGTTGTGTGAGAACCAATATTTTTCAGTTATAAATAACTGCCTGTGTGCAGATAAACTCATTCAAAGAGCTTTCCTGACAGGGTTTCCAGCTCATAGTAATTGTTGCCTCTAACACAAGTGTTAAATTCACTTTTACTAGCTGTTCTTTCTATCAGATGTCCTCAGACTTGCACATTATACTTAAAAGTATAAAATGATAGAAAGTGAGTTGCATTAGTTACTATCTGATCAACTAAGTCATCAATTCAATGTGAAATATCATAACTAGATTTCAAGAAAGAAGTTTTAAGGAGCTTTAAAGTCCCAAACTCAGTCCATCATAAACCTATTATGGTCAGCAACTAATATCTCAATTATGCTGTTTCCATTTCACTTGAAAACATCCTTTGTGTTTACATATTCATACCTGAAATTGTTAGTCTAAAACCAAAAGAACAAAATACAAAGTACTTGTCTTGCATTAGTATAATTATAAGACCAACTATATGAATAACACAATTTAAATTTGTACTAGCAGCACCTTGTGTGCTTTAGCAGTACCTTATGATACATTAGCAGTACCTTATAAATCAGTAGCAACAACAAAAATTTATTTACAAAAACACATCATATTGAAAATTTAAAGATTAAGCATTCCAATACTTGCTACCAAGTACTGAAATCTTGAAACATCAAAAGCTTTTGTTAGCAGATCTGCAAAATTATGTTCTGAAGCAATTTTAAGAATTTGAATTAATCTTTTCTCATTGCAGTCTCTTATAAAGTGATGTCTAATTTCAATGTGTTTTGTTTTAGAATATTGCACTGGATTTTTAATAATACAAATTGTACTACTATTATCAATATGAATAACAGTGTTTAAGAAATTGTACCCATAATCAAGGAGTTGGTTTTGAAGCCATAGAACTTGACTAGAGCAACTTGCAGCAGCTATGTATTCAGCTTCAGTTGTTGAATTTGCCACACTTGTTTGCTTCTTACACTGCCATGAGACAAGTCTACACCCAAGGAATTGACATCCTCCAGTTGTTGACTTTCTGTCCAAGCTAGCACCAGTATAATCACTATCCGAATATGCTACCAAGTCAAAAGGAGATTCCTTTGAATACCATAGACCCAACCTTGGTTGACCCTTGAGATATCTAAAAATTCTCTTTACTGCAGTTAAATGAGAAACCTTTGGAGTAACTTGAAATCTTGCACAAACACAAACAGGAAACATGATATCAGGTCTAGATGATGTAAGGTACATCAAAGGGCCTATCATAGATCTGTAATTGTGTACATCTACATTTTCTCCATCTTCATCTTTCAGAAGGTGCTTCTCAGAATCCATTGGTGTGCTTGCTATTTTTGAATCAGCAAATTGAAATTTTCTAAGTATCTCTGCAACATATTTGTCTTGACTAATAAATATGCCTTCAGATGATTGCTTAACTTGCAAACCCAAAAAGAATGTAAGTTCTCCCATAGAACTCATCTGAAACTTATCTTTCATAAGCTTCTCAAATTCTAAACACATATCTTTCCTAGTAGATCCAAAGATAATGTCATCCACATACACCTGCACTAACAGAAGATCCTTCTTGTGCTGTTTGATGAACAGTGTCTGATCAATCTTTCCTCTTTGAAATCCATTTTCTAATAAGTAGGAAGCTAGTGTTGCATACCGAGCTCTTGGTGCCTGATGAAGGCCATAGAGAGCTTTCACTACTCTGTACACTTTGTTTGGATGTAATGGATCAATGAAGCCTGGAGGTTGTGAAACATACACCTCTTCTCCAATTTCACCATATAAAAATGCACTTTTGACATCCATTTAGTAGACGGTGAAGCCTAAAAATGAAGCATAAGCTAGAAACAGCCTAATTGCCTCAATCCTTGCTACTGGAGCATAAACTTCATCATAATCTATCCCTTCTTCTTGTGTGTACCCTTGTGCTACTAATCTAGCCTTATTCTTGATCACTATTCCCCTTTCATCCCTTTTGTTCTTAAAAACCCATCTAGTGCCAATTACCTTTACACCTGTAGGTAAATCAACTAGCACCCAAACCTTTTGAATCTTGAACTGAAGAAGCTCTTCTTGCATAGCCTCTAACCAGCTTGAATCATCTAGGGCTGTAAGAATTGTCTTTGGTTCAGCTTGTGAGAGAAAACATACAAACAAACAAGAGTTTAAAAGCTCATGTTGTTTTGAAGCATAAAGGGCATCAAGAAGCCCTTGTTGGTCTGAAGACTTCAATTGTTGTCTTGTCTTCACACCTGACTGTATATCTCCAATCACATGTTCCAGGGAATGAAATTTGTGAATTCTTGATTGTGGTGTAGTAGGAACTTGATAAGATGATGAAAGATTGTTGTAATCTACCTCATTTTCTGAGAATTCTGCTTCTTTTGTTTCTGAAGGGCCAGCAGCAGAGTCATTTGGCCGAACAGCAGAATCAGTAAGCTTATCAGCAGAATCATCAGCAGAAACATATACACTACCAGCAGCAACAGAAATACTACCAGTAGAAACACTTTGTTGTTCCTGAGTTCCATATTCTTTACTTTCATTTTCAACACCTTCTTTAGCTTTACTAGAAGAATATTCATCAGTTGTCGAAGTTGATTCCACAATTGAACTTGACCATATTGGCATTATAACATCATTTTGATCTTTCTCTAACTCTGCCTCATTTGTTGTATAAGAACCTGCAAAATCATTAGTTTCTGCAACAAAAGGCACATAATTCATTGAATTTGTTAGATACTCCAGATCAAATAGCCATTTTGGTCCTTGACCTTCTACATTGGATTTGTTTTCCAAAAACTCCACATGTAGATTTTCTTCTACTATGTCTTTTCTTGTGTTGTAAACTCTAAATGCTTTGCTATTAAGAGAATAACCAACAAAGAAACCTTCATCTGCTTTACCATTGAATTTTCCTAAATGGTCTAAGGCATTGAGAATTGTCACATGACATCCAAAAGGTCTAAGAAATCCTATTGCAAAAGTTCTACCATTAAAAAGTTCATATGATGTCTTATTGTGAGGCTGCACAACTAAAACTCTATTTTGAACATAGCAAGCAGTGTTGACTGCCTCTGCCCAAAAATTTATTGGTAGCTTAGAATCAGCTAACATTGTTCTAGCAGCTTCAATTAGTGTTCTATTCTTTCTTTCAGCTACACCATTATGTTGTGGTGTTCTAGCAACACTAAATTCTCTCTTAATACCTTTTTCTTTGCAGAAATCATCCATAACTCTATTCTTAAACTCTGTCCCATTATCACTTCTAATGACTTTCACTTTCTTGCTTACTTGGTTTTCTATCTGTGTAATGAAGTCCTTAAGGATGCTTGATGTCTCATCCTTAGTGGCTAAAAAGAAAACCCATGTAAATCTACTATAGTCATCAGTAATAACTAGACAATATCTCTTATGCATTATGCTCATAACTGAAACAGGTCCAAATAAGTCCATATGAAGCATAAACAAAGACTGATTGATAGAGTTAAAAATCTTGGGCTTACAAGTGGCTTTGTGTTGTTTGCCTTTTAGACAAGCAATGCATGTTTGATCATTTTCAAATCTTTTGTGAGGTAAACCTCTTACCAAACCATTCTTAACAATTTTATTTATGGTTTTGAAGTTAATATGACCAAGCCTTCTATGCCATTTCATTGATTCATCCAATGTGGCCTTTGTAACAAGACAAGTTAAATTCTTTTTAGGAATAATATTCTTCATGTCTACACTGTACATATTGCCCTTTCTCGGAATTCTAAGAAGTACTTGACTTTCATCAGGCATCTTAAAATCAGGAGAAAGTACAAGACATTCAGTCTCACAGAAAAGAACATTATTCTTTTTGTCACACATTTGTGAAACACTAAAAAGATTATAATTTAGCTCTTTTACATAGTACACATCTTCAAAATCTAAATTTCCGGTTTTGATTGTACCTTTACCAGAAATTTTGCCACGAACACCCCCTCCAAAGGTAACATATCCTCCATTGAAAGCTTCAAAATCTGAGAGATAAGACATGTTGCCTGTCATGTGCCTTGAACATCCACTATCTGAGTATCCTTGATCCTCTTCCTGATCATTTGAATGTTCCTGCACACAAATAAGAGTGTTAGTTTCTTTTGGGGATCTAAGCCATTACTGACTTGGACCTGCCTCTTGCATCAATATAATTGAATCTTTTGAGGATAGTTGATGCAACATTGGATTTGTGAATCCAACATTCTGAGGCCTTAACAGCATTTGCCCTATTTCCCTTAGCAGCAGAGTGAACCACAAGCTTATCAACAGAGTCTGCTAACTTTGTAGTTGAACTCTTTGGTCTCCAAATTTGTTTATGGACCACTGCCTTTGTTTGAATGGGCCTTAGAACAGTTGTTGGTGCATGTTTGAAAAATGTTTTTGCACCCTTAGCTGTTGATTTTGGGTTAATAGTCATAAATGGTCGAGCAGCAGGAACAAATTTTCTAGCAGCAGGATCATTTGGTCTATCAGCAGGATCAGATTTTGAGATAGACTTGTTTTTGACTACTCTAGGGTTTGATTTCTTATAACTAGAGTGAAAGTGAGATTTAGGTGTTTGCCTTTTGAGGTTCACTCTATGGTTTTCATACCCAGATACCCATTGGTTGCAGAAAGCTGCAAGATGGTAAAAACTACCACATGTATAACAAGCTTTATTATAAAAAGCAAAGTCATCACCTAATTGGTTAGACTTGATGTTGTTCCAATTCCTTTGGTTACCTTTGGGCTTGTTGGTGGTTCTATATTGCTCACAATATCTAACTGGTTGCCTAACATGCTTAATGTTTGATTTAGGCCTATCAGTATTGTGTTTGACTATCTTAGGAACACTTGTTCCTACTTTCTTAACCACTTCAGGTTTAGACATAACCTGTTCTTCTTCATCATCATCACTATCAGTTGTACAATCTTGATGAAGCGAAAAGTGTACCGCTTTTAAGGGGTCATTTAAGCCATAAATCGTATTTATTTGATCAAATATTGCCCTAAATCGTTACTTTTGTCATTTTAGGTACTTTTGAGGAGAAATCTGGAAAAGGAAGCATTTTGGACGTTTTTGGCGCATAAAAGTGAAGAAAACGACAAAGTCTCAAAATTGTGCTGGAAATTACCTTTGACGGCGTCAGGATTTGCTCTGAACGGCGTCATGGCTTGGCAAAAGTGGTGGATGTGAAAATTACTCATGATAAGCCAGAGAAATTTGCATGGAATTCTGACGGCGTCACGCTTTAATGTGATCAAGGTCGTCACGGCTTAATTTAAAGAGGGACGGCGTCACCCCTAAGTCTGACGGCGTCAAGCCTTGATAAGCCAGAACGGATTTTGGAGAGCTAAAGAGGGACGGCGTCAAGAAGGCCATCCGGGAACCCTAAAAGCGGCGAGGTGACGGCGTCACACTCCATAACGTGACGCCGTCAGATCTGAAAGTCTATATATAGTTTTGCAATTTTTTGTCATTAGTGTGGAACTTATTGGGGAACTTTGTGTGTGAAAACCCAAGACGATTTTTAGTAGCTTTTTCAAGGCTTTTTGCCTTGAGATCTTCCATGTTACATTGAAGATAAGTTATCAATTAATCATTCAATATGTCTATGTGTTGTTTGATTCTATCTTGTTCTTGTCTTTTGTTTAACATGCTAGGCTAGATTTATCTTGTGTTTGCTTAGATCTAATGAAACCTAGCTATTGATTATTGGTTATTAGTGTGTTATTAGTTGTATTGGATGATTGTTCATCTATGTTAGGCTTAAGAAAACTGGCTAACTTCCTATTCGGTAACTTGCTTGAACGTCTTAAGAAACATGAACCAATGCGTACTAAGGTTTTTATGGTTGTATTTAATGCACAAGCGAATTCTAGTGATCCCATGTTAGGAGCTTCCTAGCCGGCTCGACATAGGAGTGAAGTAGGAGCTTGTAGAGTTGGGGAAGTACGTACGCCACCCCACGATTGGTATTAAGGAATACACCCGTCATCCACGCAATTAGTACACACTAATCAACCGGTAAAAGATAGTTAGGGAGTAAGGAAATCTAAGTAAACACATTTCTCTCCACATAAGTTTTACCACCTTTTCATTTTCTGTTATTTTATTTTATTTGCATTTGTAGTAACTTGGGTTAGTTGACTAGCAACTAATTCCGCCCACTCTTTCAAACCCGAGATTTTACTTGCTTTCATAAAATTATAAAAAACATAAAAAGAATCTTCTCTCACCCTTAGACCTATTAGAGTAGTTTTTCATACCTAACGAACACTATTCCCTGTGGAGAACGATCAATCCCCCGTACTTACCACTACACTATACTACATCGGTCAGGTACACTGCCTGGTGGGGTTGTAAGCCTCTTGAGATCCCTCGAGAGGTAAAACCTGTTGTAAGGTTGCAAAACCACGCATCAAGTTTTTGGCGCCGCTGCCGGGGAATAGTTATTGTTTAGGTTGAATTTTTTATTTTATAGGTCTACTCACTAGATTCCTTTCTAGTGAGATTTTTATTTTCTTTTTCTAGGTTTTCTTTAGTCTATCTATTTTCTTCGTTTCTTTGTTCGTAACCATTACCATTCGACATCATGGAAGATGGTAATATCCTTGATCCCAACAACCCACCACCACCTCCTAGAGCCCGTACTTTAGGAGAGTACTCCCGTCCTAGCCACCATGGCTATCGAAACACCATTGAGCTCACTCAAGGAGCCAATGTCACCCCCTTGCGATCCGACACCATCCGGTTGGTGCAAAGCGGATGCGCATTCCATGGACTTCGTTCTGAAGATCCTAATCAACATCTCAAGGACTTTCTCAAAATCGTTGATTCTATAGACCTTGATGTTGCCACTCGAGAGACGACCCGATTGCGTCTCTTCCAATTCTCTCTGCGAGACCAAGCTAGTCAATGGCTAGAGCGTCAACCCGCAGGATCCATCACCTCTTGGGATGATCTCACCACTCGTTTCCTTGCTCAGTTTTTCCCACCGGGAAGAACTACCAAGCTAAGGAATGATATCTTGATGTTCCAACAACGTCAAGGCGAAACCCTCTACGAGGCATGGACTCGATTCAAGGACTTACTCCAAAAAGTCCCTCACCATGGCATAGAACTTTGGCTCCGAATTCAAATCTTCTATGACCATGTCAATCTCTCCACGAGGTAAACCATTGACCAAGCGGCTGGTGGTAAGCTACGTGATCTAAGTGCGGAACAATCATGGGCTCTCCTAGAGGATCTTGCTCTTTATGACAACGAAAGTTGGAGTGATCCCCGTGATTCGAATAAAACGGTCAAGGCAATATCTTTGCCTTCGAACAATTCAAACACTTCCGACCGTAGGATCATAGAACTTGAAGACCAAGTCAAGTTTCTCATGAAATCCTACGAGGCTCCTAAACCTTCTAGCCAAGTGAACAAAATCACTTCTTTGTGTAAATTATGTAGTGGGCCCCACAACACTCATGATTGCATGGAACTCCCCGAACAAGCTTTTGCGGACTACGCATCCTCGCGTACCGACGGAGCGGGAGACAAGTGGTACACTTTCAAACCCGAGCCAAACCCCTACGGTGATACATACAACCCCTCATGGAAAAATCACCCGAACCTTAGGTGGAAACAAAACCAAAACACACAACAAACCAATTCTTCCAACCCACCTAATCGTTTCCAATCAAGCGGTTCCAACTCGAACCGTACTTTCAATAACAATCCTTCCAACAATTATGGTAGTACCAATAACTTTGAAGGATTGATGTCCCAATTTATGGCATCTCAAGGAGCGCGTATAGCTAAGTTTGAATCCGAATTCAATCAACAACAAATGGAGATGACCAATAAAATTGACAACTTATTGAAAGCTCTCAATAACCAAGTGTTATCACCTCCACATAAGGACGCTAGGAACACAAATAGCGGACCCCAAGTAAAAGACCCCTCTTCATCCAAACACGTCCACTTCGTCAACATTGTCACTATCAAATCAATTGATAGGAATGAGGATAATAGTGAACCTGAGGATGAGGTTAAGAAAGTCGAGGTTGATAAGGAAGTTAGGACAAGTGATATTGAAGAAGTAGATGATGATGAGGACTACTTCAATAGGCTACCACTAAGGAAGAGTGCGCATATCATACAAACTTATTCGATGACCCCGAGACACCATACTTCCTAGGTAGACCAATCATAGAAATAGGCGACCCTTCTAATCTCAACATACCATGCAACATCGGACATTTGCATGTGTGGAAAGCCTACATCGACCTTAGATCACCCATAAACATCATGACTAGAGCCCACTACAACTTGATAATGAAAAATCAACTTGGGTATAGGATGTTCCCTGACAAGGGTTGGATGAGTAACTTCACGGGAATAGTTAAGGGATTACCGGTTTATGTAGGAAACTTTACCTATGTCACCGACTTTGTAATTATAGAAGATATCCGCCCAATAGTCGATGCATCCTTAACTCAAGTGGTTTTTGGAAAACCATTTGTTGAGGTTTCTAGAATGACTTATGAACCTTCCTTAGGGATAGTTAGATTTAAGGATGAGACCGATGAGGTAAACTACCAAATGCCATATAAGATAGAACAATTCCAACACTTGTCAAATGTTGAGAAGGAGCTTAAGCAAGCAGTCTACTATAGGAATGATGAGGATAGAAGTAAAGGAGTAGACTATGTTATGGGAAGGATATTCGGTTTCTACAAGGATTGTTTGAAATTAGGACCGGAATTTAGAACCGGACATGAGGATGACCTAGAAACCGTGACCAATGATGGAATCACGTAATGTACGTGACTTTGAGTCTAGCTACAAGACTCGTTAATAAAGAAAAGCGCTTCTTGGGAGGCAACCCAAGTTTGATTTGCTTTGTGTGTTTACTTATTTGTTTGTTTGTTTTTATTTATTTCCGTATGTGTGTTTAATTTTTATTATTATTGATTCATGTTAAAAACTAATTTGTGAAAATGCTTTATTTTGTTTTTAACTTTGTCTTAACTACATATAAAGGTATTTTGCAAAAGTTAAGTGTAAGGGAAATCTAAATCGGTTTATTAGAACACAAATAAACATGAATCATAATAATAATAAATGAACATACATATTAGTATTTGTTTGAGTCAAATGCTTGTATCGAGTCATAATGATGTTTTGCAGGATTTCCAGGAAGTAAGGTATAGGTTTTTCCAAAAATTTTCCGGAAACGTAACATGAGAATTCTGTCAGATCATTTCTGACGGCGTCAGGATTTACAACCTGACGGCGTCAGGTTTAATTTTCTGAAAATTTTTGAAAGTTTTGTTTTCATAAAAAGTTTTTATTAAATCTATAACTTATAATCTCCAGGAATCTGCAAAATAATCATTCCACAAGCATTATATCCTTATATATAGATTTATCCCGCCGATGTTATGCAGGTTTTCGTGTTTGTTTTCTCAGGTTTAACAGGTTATTTTGGACAAGGAAATGTATGTGGAATCAAGCTTTTGGCGATGCATTAATCATGGAGCTTCAACATTACCTTGGAAGAAGATCTAACCATGTTATTTCATTATCCACCGAGCGAATCAGGGGAGTATTTGATTTCATTCTTTTATTTTTTTACTTTTACATTTGTTATTTGAACATTGGGGACAATGTTCATATTAAGTGTAAGGGGGGGTAAAAGTACGATTAGAGAATGCTATTGCACTTGATTTTTGTTTGTTTAATAGTAGATGTGTAATAAAACTGAGATAAATACTTGTTAGGGCAATTTTTGTTTGTTTAACGTGACGCCGTCAGATCTGAAAGTCTATATATAGTTTTGCAATTTTTTGTCATTAGTGTGGAACTTATTGGGGAACTTTGTGTGTGAAAACCCTAAGACGATTTTTAGCAGCTTTTTCAAGGCTTTTTGCCTTGAGATCTTCCATGTTACATTGAAGATAAGTTATCAATTAATCATTCAATATGTCTATGTGTTGTTTGATTCTATCTTGTTCTTGTCTTTTGTTTAACATGCTAGGCTAGATTTATCTTGTGTTTGCTTAGATCTAATGAAACCTAGCTATTGATTATTGGTTATTAGTGTGTTATTAGTTGTATTGGATGATTGTTCATCTATGTTAGGCTTAAGAAAACTGGCTAACTTCCTATTCGGTAACTTGCTTGAACGTCTTAAGAAACATGAACCAATGCGTACTAAGGTTTTTATGGTTGTATTTAATGCACAAGCGAATTCTAGTGATCCCATGTTAGGAGCTTCCTAGCCGGCTCGACATAGGAGTGAAGTAGGAGCTTGTAGAGTTGGGGAAGTACGTACGCCACCCCACGATTGGTATTAAGGAATACACCCGTCATCCACGCAATTAGTACACACTAATCAACCGGTAAAAGATAGTTAGGGAGTAAGGAAATCTAAGTAAACACATTTCTCTCCACATAAGTTTTACCACCTTTTCATTTTCTGTTATTTTATTTTATTTGCATTTGTAGTAACTTGGGTTAGTTGACTAGCAACTAATTCCGCCCACTCTTTCAAACCCGAGATTTTACTTGCTTTCATAAAATTATAAAAACATAAAAAGAATCTTCTCTCACCCTTAGACCTATTAGAGTAGTTTTTCATACCTAACGAACACTATTCCCTGTGGAGAACGATCAATCCCCCGTACTTACCACTACACTATACTACATCGGTCAGGTACACTGCCTGGTGGGGTTGTAAGCCTCTTGAGATCCCTCGAGAGGTAAAACCTGTTGTAAGGTTGCAAAACCACGCATCAAATCTTCAACAACTATAGTTTCTCCTTTCTTAGCAAAGGACACCTTGTCCTGATAAAGTAAAGTTTTATCTAAACTTTTACTTATCTTTGCTACCTTAAGACTCTTACTAGTCTTAGAACCATATTCCATGATTGGTTCTTGAAACTCAGCTAAACCTGTATGTGCTAGGTCAACACCTGGAGGTGAAGGAACACCTCTATATGGTGGAGGGACAGTTTTGTAACCTACACCTGAATTAGCTTTATCAATTACCTGAGCTTCCCAAATCTTATTCATTCCTTCTGAGGCATGTGCTAGAGTATCTATAGTTACCTTAACATTTTCTTTTTCAGTTTTGACTTCAGATAACTGTCTACTTTGCTCATTAAGTAACTTATCTCTAAATGCTATTCCTCTTTTTAAAGCATTTAAGTCATTAGTAAATGTAGATTCATTCTTTTTATAATGTAGAATCTGTTTTTCTAAAACTCCTACACACCTCTTATGATTAGCTAAATTATGAAGGGCATCAATTAATTCTTCTCTAAAAGCATCAAATCTCTTTTTAATGTCTTCATAATTTTTAAGATTAGGACATGAATTAGTACAAGTAGGAATAGTATCTACCTCTGAATCAGAAGAAGCCATTAGAGCAATCTCATCGACAACAAGAGCAACATTTGGTGGTGCATCCTCTTCAGTAGCCATAGAGCTCCAGTCATATCCAATACCATCAATAGCTAGCATAGCCTTTGGCTCTTCCACCAGTACTTCCTTATTCCTTTCTTGTTTATACCAAGTGTTCCTATTATCCTGCTTCCTTGGGCTTCTACATTCTTTAGCAAAATGTCCCAACCTATGACAGTTAAAACATTCCACTTTCTTCTTATCGAACCCAGCAGTATCATTACCATTTATGGTAATTTGCTTTCCAGTTTTCTGCCAAAACTTCTTAGCCCTCATGCTAAGTAAAGCAACTTGCCACTTAATATCCATCTCTTCTAAATCATCACCATCTACCTGCTCAAGGTCTTCATGATTTAAAGGAGAACCACTAGCTTGACTGGTTATAAAGGCATAAAATGTTGGATCTCCAAGTCCAGCAATATCCTTTTGTAAACTAGTAGAAGGACCACTATAAGTAACATTAGAAACACTTTCAACTTCATCTACCTCTTCTGTATGACTAACACTAGGAACTGATAAGAGTGCAGCATTCCCAGAACTAGTACCATAATTTCCACCTCTCTTTAGACTTTGTTCAACAATTTTAAAGTTGTTGAACAAATCATTAAGCTTCATTGTTTCAATTTCTGGTTTGTTCATCCAGACAATAACATGAGTATGAAAATCAGCAGATAGACTTTTCAAGAACTTCATGTTGAGATCTTCCTTCTCAATCTTAACACCCAACACAGCTAACTGACTGACAAGCTTGTGTAGTCTTGAAAATAGTTTGTCAAGAGACTCATTACTAAAAGCAGTAAAGTTTTCAAATTGGTGCTTTAGTAAAGTCTTCTGTGTCTTTTTGGTAGTTTCATTACCACCAAACCATGCACAAATCTCTTCAAAAAGAGTTTTTGCATCAAGATATTTGTTAAAAGATAACATCTGCTCACCAGGAATGGTCATAAGCAACAAGTTTCTTGCTTTCTGATCATTTCTCTTCTGTATCTTTTCATCATTGGAGACTGGTCCAGTATTTCTTTTTCTAACTGTCTTCCCTTCAACAAGAACATCTGAGTAGCCTAAAGTGAAGGAATCACCATACTGAATTATGTCCCAAAGAGCATAATCTTGAACCATAAAATATTGCTCAACTCTCATCCTCCATAACTCAAACTCATTGGGTTTGATCATGGGCAACTTTGCAGCAACATTTGTTTGAACATCTTGTACATCCATTTCTTGTTTCTTCTAAAAACAACAATATCAGCCTGAGCTCTGATACCACTTGCTAGGATCCTGGACACACGATTAAGGTGGTTAAACCTTGTAACTTTGTGTGTATGATATGTTGTGTTAAAATGATTAAGTGCGCGGAATTCACTCAACCAAACTTAGAAGGTTGTGTATGTTATGGAAATGGAATTGTTAAGTTTGTTAGTTAGCAATGAACACATAAAGATTATCACCAAACGATTCAATATTATTAAAGATAATAATACGAGTGATCTTGAACTATCACTAGGGTTACAACCTTGAATCTTATGTTTTTATCACTTGTGATATATTTGTGTTTGTTCTAACAGTTATATGTTCTAACCTCTATGTTCTATATCTTAACACACTTGACAACTACACTAATATCACAACTAAGATCTCTTTTATAGTCAAAAGATCTTTACATATTGCTTAAAGTCTTGGCCGACTTACTTTGTTAACTTATCCTATTTGAGTGTCAGTACATCAGATACAACATGTATCTATGTATACAACTTGTTAACTAAGCACATGGAGTAAGATATTATCTACCGTATATTGTTGACCAAAATACAATAAATATATTTTCGATCTTATCCAACCATCAACAGAGTTGTTCACTATCAGCAGGAACAAGTTATCGCTATCAGCAGAATCCATTAGCAGAATGTTAAGCCTATCAGCAGAGTCATTTATCACTATCAGCAGAGTGAAATGTTCTATCAGCAGAATCAACATTATCAGCAGAAACCTTTTTGCACTAGCAGCAGAATTACACTTAGAGTATTTCTTGGATTAGAACCCGATATTAAACATCTTGAATATTTAATTCCCAACAACTAATTTACTTAAGCTAGCATGTTAAAGTGAAGAAAAGAAAGACAAGTAATCAAACAACACATAGACATATTGAATTATTAAAAGGATAACTTATCTTCAATGAAACATGTGTTTGGAGGGCTGTAAAACCCTTGCAATAGCTGAGAAAATCGTTCTTAAAACCCTACTCCAAGATGTTACACCAATTATGAAAAACATATGAAAGTATATATAGATTTACACTTGTGACGGCGTCACCTTATAGGTTGTGACGCCGCCAGCTCGCCGTCATTAGGGTTTCGTCTTGTGCAAGTCGCCGTTATGACGACGTCACTTAAGATCTCTGACGCTGTCATGAATGTCTAGACGCCGTCCCTTAGTAAATCATCTGGGCCGTCTCTTATTAACTTTATATGTGACTTTGGTCTTCAAATACATCTGACGCCGTCAAGTTAGAGTGTCTTCCATTCTTCTGGGGCGTCTCTTGTTAATTCTCCACCAAAATTCCATCTTCAGTAACAAGTGACGGCGTCACTTGGTAATGTGTGACGCCGCCAGGGTCCCTTTCCTGACAGATTTGAGACTTGGTCGTTTTCTTCTCTTTTATTGTCGTATTAAGCCCAAAACATGCCGTTTTCCAGATTTTTCGTCCCAAGTACCTAAAATGCTAAAAGAAACGATTTAGGGCAATATTTGATCATATAAATACGATTTTGGCCTTAAATGACCCTTTAAAAAGGTACCAAATAAATCCTTATCAAATATCCCTACACTTGGGATTTGCTTGTCCTCAAGCAAATATGCTTTTATCCTAATCAATTTACAAGTTAGGGGTCATTTAACATTAATATAAAAGTAATTACAACATACAATTTTTCCACGTTAGTCGTAACAAGCACGAAAATTATATACTAGCATCTCACATAAAATTATTGGATTCTCATATCTCTCGGGGGTATAAAGTTATATAACATATGGAAACGGAAAAATAAAACACTCTCTACCTGTCATATCACATAGATTACCATAGATATGAAAATGGATCAAACCTCCACCACTTTGGCGTAAGCACCTAGGATAAACTATCAAAGAGGTCTTTTAAAGGGTTGTAACGTTAGGTGTAAGGGTATGGAAAAACATGATTTTGTTGGATAAAGGGAATTTTACTGGTGGCAAGTTAATCATCTTAGTCAATTACATGTACAATGAGGCGTTGCTAAGCCAAGACTCGACTCGCTAACTACTATCTCTTTTTGTATTTTTCATTACACTTTCTTGACTTAAACAAAAATAAAATACGGGATGGTAGTCCGTATATTTTTTTTCTCTTTTCTTTTTCTTCTTTTTTTCTTTTTCTTTTTATCATTTTTTTTATTTTATTTTTTATTTTTATTTATTTTTTATATATTTTTTATATACACTCTTGCCCTACCATCCAAAATAATACATCATTTACAAAGGGATTTCTTGCAACCTCCCTACACTTGAACTTTTACATAGATAAAAACTAACTAACGACCCGAATTAAGAAAATCAAAACACTTGGGGTGCTTTAAATATTGACATACATATGGGGGTAATAACATTGACATTCTTCCCTATTACTCCATAATAACTAGTACTTTACCCATGAGTCCCAATCGTCCCAAAACTGTATTTACAAGATATGACTCAACTTAGCAACCATGTAACCAACAAGACAATTAACAAAGGGTTTACACATAAGTTGTAACAATAATGCACTAAAAATGAGTGCATACAAGGTAGGCAAAGGCGATTTGGGTATACATTTGGGGGTGGATTGTAAACAATGCTTTTCATTAATATTTCGGAATCCACTAAAATATCATGAGAACCGCGAAAAAGATAGGCTCTGAGGGGTGTACTAGGGGTATCGTATACTAAAAATGAGTACATCGCAAGGGTGTGGGGGAATTACTTGACCAATGAAGCCAATGTAATTATAAAACAGGTTTAAAACAATGGTTATCCTAATGCCTCTTATCATTTAGTTAATCCTAACTACACGAATGTAGTCTCACTAGCGATCTCGGGATGCATCACAAACGCAAGTTCTAGAATCTATATACTACCGGTACACTTATAAGCATTAAAGGTGAATGCTTTTTCCTAAAGATCTAAAGGCGAACCTCACATTTTTGGGGTGAAAATTTTTGAGTAGAAGGGTTTTTGTGCTAGCTATATAATTACTATCCATGAGACGCTTATTAAAACTAAAGTTTCACTCCTATATGTTGTAAAAAAAAAAAAAAATAGTGCTAAAATCACCCTAACAAGTATCTCTTTTAGTTTATTACACATTTACTAGAATACAAAACAAATATCAAGCGAGTTATAGTTTCTAAGGTATCTCATTTTACCTTCCCTCCACTTAATTTGAACATTGTCCCCAATGTTCTTGAAAAGTATCAAAGTTATGACAAAGGAAAAAATAAAATAGATGAAAAAAACTAATACTCCCCTGATTTGCTCGGCATGGGCGACATGAAATATGGTTAAATCCTCCTCCAAGAAAATAAACTTTAATAAACGCACATCATACTTCATCTTTTATCTTCTTGTCCAATATAACATGTAATTCACTAAGAAAACAAACACGAAAACCTCGCATAAAATCGGTGGTAAACACTATATATATAAAAACTAATTCCTAGAAAGCAAATAAGATATAATGCTTGCAAAATAAATGTTTACAGAATCCTGGAAATTTAAAAATTAAGTTCCAGCAGAAAAACAAAATTCTGGAAAACTGTGCTGCTACAGTGCCTGACGCCGTTAGGTTGTAAACCCTGACGCCGTCAGGATTGACCTGACAGTATTTTTGCGTTTTGTTTCTAGAAAGTTTATGGAAAAATCTGAGTATTAAAACCTGGAGATTCTGCAAAACATTCATTGTGACTCGATACAAGCATTTGACTCAAACAAACACACAAATATATGCTAATCATCAATTGTTAACTTTCATGTTCGAATTCGTTCTTTTAAACACGTATGATCTTCCCTACACTTATCTTTTTGAAAATACCTTTATATGCAATTAAGACGAGGTTAAAAACAAAATAAAGCATTTTCACAAAATATTCGAAACACGAAAGATAAACAATAGTGATAAGACATATATATGACACAAACAAAAATAAAAATCAAAAAAACAATCAAAAAGCTTAGGTTGCCTCCAAAGAAACGCTTTTCTTTAGTTACGAGTCTTGTAGCTAGACTCAAAGTCATGGTCTATTACGTGACTCCATCCTTCGTCACGTCCTCACTATCATCCCGGTCATGGCCATATAAGAAGTAATTATGCTTCGCTAAGTATTGTTCCGTAAAATCACTACTTTTCCATCTCTCCCTCCTCGTCTCATGTTCTTTGTAACTTTTAATCCTTGCCTCCCATCCAAGAATCTTTTGCTTAACATGATTACGGGAGGTTGCTATGTCAATGTTTACTTCTCTCTTTTCATAAACTTACTTATGTGACGAGGAACCATATACATTCTAATTTTGCTTCTCCCCGCCTTAAGTATCATTACCCCTTCTCCAAAATCAATGGTTGCTCTAGCTGTAGCCAAGAATGGTGTTTCTAAGATTAGGGGCATATACTCATCTTCCTCTATGTCAACAATTACAAAGTCAACTGGATATATATGACTTGCTACATCAACTAATACATTTTCCGTAATTCCTATAGGATATACATAAGAATGATTTGCTAAGGAGAGCCTAAGGTTAGTTTTAGATGACCTATCTCTAGTTAACTTATTGTAGATTGACAAAGGCATTATGTTCACATCGGACCCTTGATCGGCTAACGCGTTCATGTACTCTAAATTACCAATGCCACAAGGTATATCGAAGTTCCCATAAACGGCATGTTTCTTAGCTACGCCCTTTTTGAGAAGGCTTTCGTACAAAGGTCCTGCGGGTAGCGTATCATACACCTCTTCATCCATTTCTCCCTTAAGGATTTTTCGTAATGAGTCGTTATATCGATAATTATTTATCAGATTATCAATGGTTTTCTTATTAATGTCATGTTTCAAGTAATATTCGACTGGACGAGATTTGGGTGCTTCCATAATTGTTCCCTCAAACCCTTTTAATTCTCCTTGGGGGTACCTTTTTCTCTTCTTCTAAGCATGCCTTATCATTCATGACGTCATTGTGTTTGTTATTCTCGGCATCGATCGTGTTTTCACTTACGTCTTCGTCATTTACCATATTACTACCTTGTCCATTGACTTCATTGTCATCTTCTCGAACAATAGAGATAGCATTAACATGCTTGGTGATGGGAGTGTGAATTTCTTTCCTCACTAACGCTCTTTCTGGAGTTTTGATTTTGGTATATTCCTTCAATAAACTCATCAACTCCGCCATCTTCTCTTGCATCTCTTCTCGTTGTCTATAGACGGATTCTTTAAATTTCGCCAATCTCTCAGAATGTGCCGACATATATTCTCTCATTCGAACTTCAAAATCAGGATTAAGTTTGCGGGGAGGCGAAGAAGGGCGTGCGTATTTTCAAAAAGAATCCGCATTTTCCTTATGAGGTGACACGGATAAGGGGATGGGTTTTTGGTTCGAGATGGAATTGACCGTTGCCTGATTGGAGTTTAACGGCTTCCTTCGTTTTTCAAGTAGGTAATCGACCCTTTTTTCAAGTTCACAAAGTTTTTCCTCGGAGAGGTTGGAGATTTTTTCAGGCGATTAGATTGCATTGACCGTTTTGTCCAAATCACGAGGATCATCCCACTTTTCGTTACTATAAAAGGCCAGTTCATCGATGATGTCCCATGATTCCTCCGCATTCTTCTCTCGTAATTTACCTCCTGCCGCTTGGTCAATGGATTGCTTGGGGAGATAGTTGACATGATCGTAGAAAATCTAGATTTGAAGCCAAAGATCAATGCCATGTTGAGCGACCTTTTGGAGTAAGTCCTTGAAACGAGTCCACGCTTCGTAAAGAGTTTCTCCTTGACGTTGTTGGAACATCAAGATGTCATTCCTTAGCTTGGTAGTTCTCCCCAGTGGGAAAAATTGAGCGAGGAAACAAGAAGTAAGATCATACCAAGTTGAGATAGATCCCGCGGGTAAACGTTCAAGCCAATGACTAGCTTGGTCACATAGAGAGAATTGGAAGAGATGCAAACGCGTTGTCTCTTGAGTGACAACATCAAGGTCTATGGAATCTACGATTTTGTGAAAATCCTTGAGATGTTGGTTTGGATCTTCGGAACGAAGTCCATGGAATGCACATCCGCTTTGCACCAACCGGATGGTGTCAGATCGCAAGGGATACACATTGGCTCTTTGGGGTAGCTCAATGGTGTTTCGATAGATTTGGTGGCTTGGTTTGGAGTACTCACCTAGAGTACGGGCTCGAGGTGGGTCTTGGTGTGGTTGTTCTTGGTGGGGTTACTCTTGGTGTGGTTGGTGTGGTTGGTCAATGGGGTCAAAGACGCCTTCATTCACCATGATGGCAAATGAAGAGAATTACGAAACAAAGGGAACAAAGAAAAGATAGACTACAAGAAAGCTATAAAAAACAAAAATCTCATTTGACAGGAATCTAGTGAGTAGACCTAAACGAGATAGAAATCGAACCTAAACTATTAACTATTCTCTGGTAGCGACGCCAAAAACTTGATGCGGCGGTTGCAAACCTTCACACGAAGTTTTACAATCCTCCTAGGCAGTGTACCTAATCGCTGTAGTGTAGTATAGGTAAGTCTCGGGGGATTGATCGTTCTCTAGAGGAATAGTGTCGTTAGGTCAAAATGTATGTCGAGATAGGTCTAGAGGTGAGGGATGATTCTTTTTGTATTTTTAAGTTTTATGAAAGCAAGTAAAAATATCGGGTTTTGAAGAGTGGGCAGAATTAGTTACTAATTAACTAACCCAAAACTAATATGAAACTAAATTAAACTAATATGCGAGAAAAGTAAATTGGTGACTTATTATGATAGGGAAAAGCGTGTTCACTTAGATATCCTTACTCCCTAGTTATCTCCTACTGATTTGTCGAATTGTCACGTCCTTGTTTTAATTGAAGCATTGTATTCCTTAATATTGGTCGTGGGGAGGTGCCGAAGTCCCCAACTCTATGAATATTAGTCTCCCCTAAAACCCTTAAAGTCTATTAAGTTTTCTAGGATCTACAAGCCGCAATTCACTCAATAAATACAACGAGAAAACACAATAGTGCACTCTATGGTTGCGTTTTCTAAGACGTTATGTTGTTCCCCTTTACAAAATTAGAATTGCCTACTAAGTTAAACTAACCATGTTCCATGATTAAGCAATGTAATGAAAAACTTGTTAATAAGTAAAACATAAAAGATAAAAGACAAGAGTTTTTCAACGTTTAAATTCTTATTAGAAGTTAATCAAAGAATCTATACCCAAGTGTTTGCAGAAGCACACTTGGGATTGAAATGACAAGTGTGGTAATCTCCTCCCTAAACTTAAGCTAAGCTTAAGTACAACTATGCTAACCAACTGAGCTATCTCAGGGACTTAGTTGTATTTGGAGGAGTAGAAAGGGTTTGTGAATGCTTAGCATTAATTGCACAAACTTTTCAACATTTCTAATCCTACTTATGATCCTATTTATACACAAATGTAATACAACCGTTATCTAAGAAGACAAATATGACCTAAGCTACTTTGGACAAAATGCTTACACATTTTGTCTATGTTATAGTTGTACTTTGGGTATAAGCACAATAGGGTGCTTTCTGATAGGAGCCTATGAATTTGCCCAGTCCAATTTGCTTTTTGTCTTATAGTAGAGGAGATTTGGAGTTCAGTGAGTTATTTTCATCACTCACTGAACCCATCACATTCTTCTTTGACTCAGGTATCATTCATTGAGATCCACCTCACTGAATGGAAAGCCTTTCTTCTTTAGACTTGCTCTGAGTATCCTGAAGGAGACTCACTGATTGACTAATCACTCAGTGACTTGATTATGTTTACGAATTTACAACACTTAGGTTATTTTCTATTCAAATCCTAGTTTAAGGGAACTTGGGTATTGAATGGACCCAACAGTCTCCCCCTATTTGAATATAAATATAGCTTAAGTGTTTTGATTAGTGTAAGTGAGCAAAGGACTTTTTCTTACACTGAAGATTCTATAAAGCAGTTAAGAAACACTAATTAACATAAAATACTTAGCTAATTCATTGATTACAAAATTTCTTGATGTGTTTCAAAAGCTTTAAATTTATAATACTAGACATACCGATTAATTGACAGAAACACACGGGAAAGTATACCCTTTCGAGTGTAGTAAAGTCTAGTTAAGTCGAAGTCGTCCCAAGGGAGTTGTGCGTTTTCAGATTCAAAAAGTAGTTTAAAAGGAAATTCTGATTGATTGTCACGATCACAGGACTCATATTTGTATTAACAACTAAGTTACCACAAATGCTAGAAATGATTAAGATTGTTACCATGATTATTAAAAATATGTTTGTTTAGGCTAAGAGAGACATGAGTCTAGAAATGAATATATAGATATGCAACCGCAAACAAAGCATACAAGTGGTAAATAACGGGTCATTACCAACACGAGTATATCTACCGAATATGCAAAGAAACCCTTTCGGCCTATAATTCTAAACATATCAAGTGCATTAGGATTGGTTTGTGGTTATTGTTCATGCAAGTAAACTTCTCCTAATCAAGCTCGTTAGACATGAGATTAGGCCTTAAACACATAATTATTTGGGTTGTCTACCAATTGACTATCCAATTTTCACAAGTCTAGTATTGGTCCGCTTGGCCAAGACGACTCAAAATCAACCACACAATCAACCCTTTTGGCCTAATTCGACTAATATGATCAACCAAAGGATAGAAAATGATCCGAATAATCACATATCAAGTATACAAGCATAAACAATGAAAAGCATATCAATACATACAAGACTATATCATATTTCCCATGATGCCCAAACAAACATAATCGACTAGTCCATAATCAAACAAGTAATAAACATATTAAACTCATAAAATTCAGAAACTTTCATATCAAAAGATAATAGAAGAATACCGATTGTTTACAAGAGAAATATATCAAGCACAAGTTTTCCCAAGCGAAAACTATAAACTACCAACCCAAGCTAATGATTCCTTACTTGCCCGAACCTTACACACTGTCTATGTTGCTCGAAACTAGTTACAATGAACCAAAACTAGTATATGGGGCTGCGTTTATGTGGAGTAACCAATTAAGGTGGACTTGGTGTTAGTCTCACCTTAAGCACTTTGGAACTTTCTCTCTAGCAATCTCTTGTACAAATGGGGTTGGAGTCTATTTTATAGGCTCTAGGGGTGCTATAAAATGTGGAGAGGAAGGGTGGAAAGGTATATGATCGGACTCAATGAATGCAAGAAGTTATAAGTTCCATAAATGAGATTGTTAAGTGCTGTCAAAAAAGTGCGCCGTACTTATTGCCAAGTACGACATACATGTGGTCGTTTTCAGCTATTAGCACCAATTGGAAGATGTAGCTCTATCTCTTATCTTTCCGTGGCCTCTTGAATCAACTAAGTCAGAGTTCGTATGCTCAACTTATGGCCAAAACAGTAGACAGGTGTCGGCAGATCTTTAACTTGAGTTTGTTTCTTTGTTTAAGCTTCATATCTTCGTGTTTTATTTAGTTTTCTTCCACGACACATCACATGAACCTACAATATCAAATATAGTCTATTAAATATCGAAAGTTCATATAAATCATCAATATACAAGCATAAAAGCACAGATAACGCGTATAGAAATATGTATAATTTGAGCGTTATCAAATTCCCCACACTTAACTCTTTGCTTGCCCTCAATCAAATCTAAGAAAAGAAAAATTAAAAAGAAATTCCTAAATTATAAATGGAGAGAAAATTTTAAATGGTCTGAAATTATCGAAAAATACTTTTGGTTTTCATAAAAAATCGCAAGAAGCGCAAGCATCCTCCCACACTTAATGGTTTGCTTGTCCTTAAGCAAATATAGGAAAAAATAAAACCGAGCTTTACAAAAAAGAACATTTTGATTTTTTTTTAAATATGCGAAGGCAGAGATGTTTGACAATACCTAACGATTCTCAAGCTGCGATAACATGACTAAGCACCTCACGAATAAGGAAAGTATAATTCACTCACAATCATTATTTATATGATGGAGAATATAAGGAAATCACACTTTATTACTCAGACATGATTCATTAAATTATCATAAGCTTGTACAAGAAACAAAACTACACCGACTTGGCGTAAGCACCAGGTATAAATATCAAAAGAGGACTTTTATTCGGGTTATAATGTTAGGCTAAGGGTTAATAAGCGTATGGACAAGGCATGGGAAATATATACTGAGATTGGTTTTAAAACAAAAATTAAATGTCGAAAAGTCTTAGAAACCTATGTTGCTAGTCACGACATACCACAAACCCGAGAGGTTATCGAACATCTCAACCTCTATAATCACTCTAGTTGGCAAACAAACAACACGCCAACTCTTCTTCGACACTCATCATTTTTTTTCACATTTTTTTTTATTATTTCATTTTTTTCTTCACATCATAATTACAAAACTAACAATTCCCCCACACTTGGGAGAAGCATACACCACAAAAAATACAAATACGAAGCTGTGCATCTTCATCTTTGTTGAAATGGCATAACTGGCATAACTCTTAGAACCAAGTGAGAACAAACTATTAATCAAAAATCATCCAACACACCATCAACTAGCAACCAACCGACTTTAGACAAGGGGTAAGACTAGGCTAAAGGTTACATATTTTTGTATTTTTATTTTAGTGGATGTAAGAAATGAAATGGATGGCTCTGCAGGTTAAACTAGGGGTATCTAGCACTAAAGATGAGTGTTACAAAATGGTTTTATTTTGGGTGGTTAGCTAATCAGTGTAATTAGCCAAAGAATAAATAATATGTAAAATGGAATGGCCATTTGGGTTAAATCCTAAGTTGCCTCTTTATCACATATAAATACCTATATCACACGAATGTGATCTCACTGCGGTCTCGTAATGATTTCAAGCACAAGTTCTAGAATCGAATAAATCACTGGCACACTCATAAACAAAGAAATCAAGCATACAAGACATATGCCGATATAGGCTCAATATCCTCACATTTTAGTGGTAATGGTTATAAATGCGCAAGTAATGTCATCGATCCCGAGTAGGATCTGCTCTATAAATTGGGACACATCTCTAATTTCAAAAACTTTATTTATTTACTAAGTTTTATTCTAATATATTACCCTAGATGACAAAAACAATCAAAAATAAAATGGATAAGCAAAAAGGGCACAAATAAATAAATAAATAAATAAATAAATTAAAAAAAAAAACCGATTTAAGAATGAGTCTCGTTATCAAATTATTTCCCCCCACACTTAAGTTAAGCAATATGCGTAATTAGAAAGATTGAACTTAAAAGTGCAATAAATGGGAAAAATAAATCTAAGAGAAACGAGACTTCCCGTGGTTCTTAAGTGCTTGGTTGAATTCTGAAAGATGCGGCGCTTAAGAGAACGCCATCATAAGCATGTGAATTCAACAAAATATAATCCAATCATATCACCTCCCAAGTGATAAGCTATCACCACCAATCCAAGCTCCACCTGTTTATTAAATCTTCAAAATAAACAAAAACTACGAAAAGGGTAAAATGATAAACACAATTTCATAGGCACCACGGTTGCATTTAGCGTATGCAACAAGCCTTTAAACCCCTCGGTGTCCCGAGTAGACGAGTTATAGTCTCGTGAGGGTTTACAGTGAACACACCCACAAAGTTCGTAAAATATTTTTTTATACAAAAGGCAAGTACGAATCACAAAGGCCTTATGCGCCCATACTCAAAAATTGCAAAGTTTTTTATTTTATAAAATAGATTATTATAATAGATAATTTTTAGCAGAAAGAAAGTACGCCACACACAAGATAAAGTGCGGCGGTTTTATTATGACAGAAAACACACACACACACACACACACACACACACACACACACACACACACACACACACATATATATATATATATATATATATATATATATATATATATATATATTTTAAATTTTCATTTAATATCAACACATAATATGTAAGAAAATAAAATAAACTCACACACACAACAAACAAAACAAAACTCCCACAATGCAAAAGAATTATAATCATGAGGTGCCTCTCGAAAATCGCTTAATTTATTCACGAGTCTTTAGCCAGACTCTTCCATGATTTAAGATTCTTTGATAATTCGGTTCAAATGGGAATGATCCACTTTTAAACGTTGAGGGTATGGGATTTTTGGTACGTTCTCCACAAGTGATGGAGATTCTATCGATTTTACCACTTAATAGTCCCTTTTAATTTTCTTAATTGGTTGTTCTTTTTCGAATTTGTTGTTGATGATGATAGGAGGTGTTGAATCTTTTTGGATTTTTGGAGGGTCATTTGACTTTCTACTTATGGTGAATACGACATTCACTTGCTCAATTTGAGTGGGAGGAAGTGGGTCAGTCCTACTGGTTTGTTCTAAAGAGACGTGTTTTGAGATTTCGACCACTCTTCAATCTTTCTTTCAAAGTTTTTAACTATGGTTTGGTGGTTCTTTTCATTTTTAGATTTAGGTCATTGATTAAGTTTTTGACAAACATGTTAGATACTCTTTGACCGTCCAAGAATTTATTGATTGATTTTTTGAGATCAGTTTGAGATTGAGGTTGATCTTGTTTGACGGTTTTTCCTGAAGACAGAGGCTTCGGGTTAGACTTTTTGTTGATTTTGGGTAAAACCTCGGTGGTTTTTCAAAGGTTTCTGTCAAAAAGATTATCGTGATCGGTTCTCTTGCTACATATATAGCTTTTGAAATCTTCCAAATTATTTTTTACATCGTTGTTTAATTCCGCGATTGTTTTTTCGGAATCATTTTTCGATTGAGGTTGTTCATATTTGGATAGGTATCGGTTTTTATAACTTCAATATTGGACGTAATTTACTTCATGACGTTCACACATCGGCGTGTAATCGTTCATGCAATTTTTAAAAGCGCGATTATCTCCATGGTTGTTATATTTTTTACGCATATCTTCTTTTAGGCATTGAAAATGTAAATCCATTTTTATTATTAGAGCCTCCAACTTTTTCATTAATTGAGAATTATCATTGTTATTGCTACCTTTATTGCTACCTTCAGCGGCTAAAGCAACGGTTTTTGGATTGGATTTGTTTTGAGATTTGTTAGACCAATCAAGTTGGAAAAGGACTTTGTCCTCAAGAAGCTGAAAAGCTTGATTTGTCTAGACCGTGATAGAATTCCTTGAGTGGATTTGTCTAGATCGTCGAGAATTCCTTGAGTGGATATGTCTAGACCTTGATAGAATATATGGATAATAACTTTTTTGGTCAGACCGTGCCCATGACATTTTCGAAGCATGTTCTTCAGTCATAACTAGGATTCGGTTAGACTTTCACAAATGTTTTGAGAGAATTTTCTGATTTCGAGTAAAAGACGTTCAAATAACGAAAGTGGAAAGAATCTGCTTATGAAAGCTCTTCTCATTTGATCCCATGACGTTATTGATGATTCATTGAGTTCATTAAACCAGGATTTAGCTTCATCGCACAAGGATAGTGGAAACATCAAAAGCTTGACAACTTCACTTTGAGTCATAACTAGGATTCGGTTAGACTTTCACAAATGTTTTGAGAGAATTTTCTGATTTCGAGTAAAAGACGTTCAAATAACGAAAGTGGAAAGAATCTGCTTATGAAAGCTCTTCTCATTTGATCCCATGACGTTATTGATGATTCATTGAGTTCATTAAACCAGGATTTAGCTTCATCGCACAAGGATAGTGGAAACATCAAAAGCTTGACAACTTCACTTTGAGTTTTACCATATTTAAACATGTCGCAAATTGCGAGGAATTCACGAATATGGTCATGCGGATCGGCCCACAGATATAACAACCCGTAATTTTTCAGGCTATTATTTTAATAGTATTTATTTAAAATTTTATATTTTCTGACACTTACTATCAATCGAAACTCGAAAACCGATGGTAATCTCAAAAATCGAGGCCGCACGCGTACCGACATGGCCGTAGTACCGACTTAAAGCAAAAAATTATGAAATTGAGTTAATAATTTTTATTTTACCTAGCATTAATGAAGGCGTTACCGAAAACATATTTCAGGCATGTTGTCGAGACAAAATACAGTGTTTACATTGTGGCTCAGCGGGACATGGAGTACAGATAATAAACTAAATAATAAACTAACTTATCCCTTTAACCCTAACCATACTCTCACCCACACTCTCACACGCCTCTTTTTCACATCTCTCTCTCTCTCTCTCTCTCTCTCTCTCTCTCTCTCTTTTCTCTCCTGCTACAAACCAACCCCACAACTGCCATGGCAGGTCCGACACATCAATGACCATAAGGCTCCAAATGGTCCTAACGACTCAGGCGGGATTCCCTCTTCTTTGTCAAGACTCCGAAGCAACATATGAGTACAAGAGCTGACGAGGTTATGATGATGCGATACCCTTTTTGGGCTACGATTCCAACTGACAAACGGGTGGAGGAGGGGCAACCTTCCCTCGTATTAATCCTTTATAATCCAATCGGCTCACACTCGCAACCCACCACTCAAACAAATCACATCAAAGCATTCAAAGGAGGAGCTGTAGTGGAGTTAGCCGATTTGGATTCAAGCCTCTTCGATTCTCACTTCATTCTATCAGATTGATCTTTCCTCTCTTGTTGTAAGATCTTGATTTTCTTGTTCTTTCCTTTTTGTTTTTGAACACTGTTATGATTATTTGGAGGAATATGTGATTAAAATGATTGTTAATTTAAAGTCATATGATGATATTGTGTGTTATGGTTGTGGTGTAGAGATGATGAACCAATTGTTATAAACTTCATTTTCATAATTGCTGCTGCTGATTGAGTAAAGTTTTCGGCATGAGTTAGTTTAGATCTAATTTAAATTCTTGTGAGAAACTAAAAACAGATACTAGGATTGGCTCACACTTGGAAGTGTATAGCAAAGGGTGTCTGTAATGTGTTTGTGTTTATGCTCGGGTTGTGTCGTTTTGTTTCGAGTCGTAGGCATAACACCTTGTGTTAAGATCTAATAATGGCTTGTGTCTCGGTGTGTCTCGGTTGTGCCGTAAACCGCGAAGCCATGGATTTAATACACTCGAATTCAACTCGAGTAGTTGAATGGTTCCCTTGTCCTTGGTCCGAATCTTTGGTCGTTAAAAACACCCACGTGGTGTTACTCTTGCTCGGTAAAACACGGGGTCTCAAAACCCTCGTAATAAGGGCGGCTGAGGTTGTGTCGTGTTCACGAAGATAGGTCGAGTTTATGTGCTCGAGTTCCCCTCTTACGTTGTCTGCACAAAGCTCGTGTGCTTACTGTCAAAAAATAATAACTGGCATTTTAATTAACACTTGGTGTCAAAACAGTTTGAAAAGGGATGAAAATATCTAATCTGTTGTAAAAGTTGGGATACTGGCTAGTCATTTGCATTGGCGGATTGGGTCAAGGGTGGGCCTGGTCATTTCAGGGCCGAAGCCCATTTAGTATCTATAGATGCGTTGAAATTCAGATCAAATTTAAACAAATTTTGTCACCACTGTTAACAAAGAAAATATGTACTCGTATAATAATAATAATAACAAAGTGAGTAACAAATGGTAAAGTGTAATGTAATCAGATTGTGATATTTATACGAGTCAAGCCACTATTTGTTTTCCTCGGTCTAATTTTTCGATTTATTCCGACTCACTCGTCTTACTCGCTCTCAACACGACTTCACGACACACTTCAATTTACCAAACTCATAAATATTAAACATGCTTATTTACCTCCATCGCCTAATTAACTTGTCACACGCGAAGTGATTATATGAAAACCCACTAAAAATTTTATAAGATTATAAAACGACTTTTACTTAAACATATATTTTGTAACACAAAGTGACCACGAGAAATCCTCATACATATACGGGTCGTGTCCGATTAAATAAATGTATATATCATATCTTTAATTAAAACGGGACAGACAAAGTATTTTATAAACAACCGCGTTACACTAGTTTTCAAATCACGAATTATTTAAACGGAGGTTATCACTTACGTATAATTTTCCCACATTTCAAAACATATATAACCATTTATATATTTTTGTAACTTGATGCGTGGTTTTGCGACCTTACAACAGGTTTTACCTCTCGAGGGATCTCGAGAAGCTTGCAATCCCCACCAGGCAGTGTACCTGACCGATGTAGTATAGTGAAGTGGCAAGTACCGGGGGATTGATCGTTCAACTCAAAGCATAGTGTTCGTTAGGATTGAAATTTATCTACTAGGTCTAGAGGTGAGGGATGATTCTTTTTGTATTTTTATATTTTATGAAAAGCAAGTAAAAATCTCGGGTTTTGGAAGGAGAGGCGGAATTAGTTGTTAATCAACTAACCCAAAAACTACTACTTAAACTAATGTGATGGAAAGTAAACTAGGGTTCTACAAGGGAAGTGAAGCATGTCTACCTATGATATATTACTCCTTGCTAGCTATCCAATTCTACCTATTGAATTGTCACACCTTGTTTTAATTGACGGGTTATATTCCTTAATACCATTCGTGGGGGTGTGTACGAACTTCCCCAACTCTGTAAGCTCCTACTTCACACCTATGTCGAGCCGGCTAAGAAGCTCCTAACATGGGATCACTAGAATTCGCTCATGCATTAAATACAACCATATAACCTTAGTACACCTTGGTTCATGTTTCTTAAGACGTTCAAGCAAGTTACCGTATAGGAGGTTAGCCAGTTTTCTTAAGCCTAACATCGATATCACCCAATCAAACAAGAGACAATAGGAAACAAGAATTATAAGCTAAACCAATTAGATCTATTGTATTTGTCATACCTTAATTGATGATGATAGACACAAGCATCAACAAGAACACAATAAGATCTAATTGATTATATACAAGTTTCATACAATCATAAGTAGACACAAGGTGATTTAGCCAAGCATAATTAATGAAGAGCAATCAACAATAATCATAATTGAAGACATAACATAAGATTGAATCGATAAACAAACCATTACAAGCTATTTATGGCATGATTAGGACCCTCTAAGTTGCTGGAAAAACACCTACCCTAACCCTAGAATCGGACTTAGGGTTTGGGGCTTACAAAAAGTGAAGTTATGATGTTGTATTTATAGGCAATATTTCTGTCGACAAGGCTTGACGGTGTCAGCTCGTACAAGTGACGGCGTCAACTTCCCATTTTCACCAAATTGTAGATCTTTTCGTCCTCTTCGCGTGGCCTTTTGAATCACCCAAATCCGAGTTCGTATGAAGATTTTATGGCCAAAACAGTGACAGCTACTCCGCGCGTAAGTTGTGATTGTCTTGATCAGCATGTGACGGTTTTACTAGGGTTTCTTCTTGTGCAAGTTGTCATTCTGACGTCGTCACTCAATGGCTTCTGACGTCGTCAGGTTGAGTCCTAACACCGTCACTTCACCGCGGTTAGGGTTTCTTGATGGCCTTCTTGACGCTGTCCCCCTTTAATCTTCCAAAATCCTCTCTGGCTTATCAAGGATTGACGGCGTCACACTGGGGCTTGACGCCGTCACAGGTACTATTCCAACAGATTTAGAGACTTTGTCGTTTTCTTCACTTTTATGCTCAAAAAACGTCCAAAATGCTTCCTTTTCCAGATTTCTTCTCCAAAGTACCTAAAATAACAAAAGGAACGATTTAGGGCAATATTTGATCAAATAAATACGATTTAGGGCTTAAATGACCCCCTAAAAGCGGTACACTTTTCGCTTCATCATAACTACTATTTTAACAATAAGGTTCCATATCTCGACAATGTCTAGTGTCATTCGTAATCATTCTCCGTTCAACGTCTTTCGGTTAGTGTCAAATCATAGCCTTATTCGTCCGTGAGATTTTCGTTGTCATACACTTATGCACTTCCCATGAGCCAGTACCTACAAATGCTTATAAAATCATTTTAGACTAAAATGCTGCCACACCAGCAACAATAACATAAACTCACTAAAACTTTTGAACTTAAGTCTTAAACTTAGTCTGTGAACTAAAACAACCTTACGAATCTAGGTCGGGTGTTGGTGCTGAACTTTATCTGAACTATTGCAATATCTGACTGCTATATGCCGAGGTGAGTATTCACAGCCCCCTTTTTACCGCTTTACTATATTTGGGGTGGAATGCATGACTTAAATTTTTATTTGAACTTATGACATATATTTTTACCTGAACTCTTTGGAAATTGACTTTGAACTTTAAAACATTGTTTGAGCTTATGACTTATTTTGAACTGTTGACGTGCCGTACGCACTTAAATTTTAGTCTCCCTTGTCTACGGAGCAGGCTTGATTTAATTAGTATATAATAGTTGGTATGATGTACCGTTCGTACATTCGCATTGTTAGTCCTCGATTGGTTTGCCGTTCGCACTCCAATTTAGACGTACCATTCGTACGGCTCCCTTGTGCGGAGCAGTAGGTAGTATGGATAGCGCTATTAGAGGTCGTCCAACCTCTCATTCCCCTGTCTACGGAATGCATATTATTTATTTTTAGGGGCTTTGCCGCATACATTATTATATACCTAGTCCTTTAATGTGAACTTAACGAGCATGTGTGTTTGACTATAATTGTTGTGAAACCATAGATTACAAGTCTTGTATGGGCAGGACTTGTAACTGAATGGTTTGACACTGCCTCTACTAAATGGACTTTTTCTCAAAAACCTTGGACTTCTTTTGAATAAAACCTGTATACTCACCAACTATTTTTCATAGTTGACCCGTTTTCTCATGCATTTCAGGTGATCGCTAGTAAGTGTATTTTATGAAGACATTTGCATTAAGGAGTCTTCATCTATCATGTCTAGTTTGATGAAATAAAAATGTTATCTTTTGGAAACAAACTTTTATGTTTCAAATGCCGTTGTTGGCTAAAACAATGTTGTATTACTGTACTGTTTTCTTTAAATTTAAATTATGGTATTGTACTATATCACTCTACGCTGTATATTGATTTCGTAGCACCCCATGACCCGAATGCTTCCGCAATACTACATTTTTGGGGGTGTTACAGCAGATGACCATTAAATTTATTTTCTTGAATCATTTTCAAGTGGGTACCAATGATAACAAAGTTGTCATCAACATCGGGTCGAATAATGGCATAACCAGGAGTTGGTGCCACGGTCTTAGTTCTTTCCCACATGGGTTGATCATCGGGATCGATAATTATCGAGGGTGGTGAATCGGGTTGGGGTACGACATCCTCTTCGGATATTTTGGAGACAGAAATGTCATTAACGTTAGGATGTTCAATAGAAGATTTGAGTGACTCGATCTCAACAAAATCTTTTTGTGTCTTTTTAAATTTACATGTTTTCTTTTTCAAGATTTTATTTAGTTTAGATAACGGGTTTACTAGTTGTTTTCCCAAAGATCGTGGGTTTATACAAACTTTAAGTAATTTGCAAAAAGACATTTTTTAATATATATTTTTTAATAAAAATAATTAAGTTCTTAAAATGAAAATGTTTAAAAGAAAGAAAACAATTATTATCTATATACTTATATTTTAACCTTTTTACATTTTTAGATATATTTGTAGATATTTTAGATTTTTTTTTGAACGGCTTGTAGATATTTTAGATATATTTTAATTTTTATTATATATATAGAAAATAAGGATAAATGGATAAAGTATTATTTTATTTTTTTACTTATATTAAGAGATAATTCGGATAATGGGATAATAATATGTTCCCTATAAGAACGTTTGTTCAAATTGGTCACAAATGTTGCGAGATGAAATGAGAAAACGAAAATGGGCAAATTGGAAGAATGATTTTTTTGGTTTAGAGGCAAAATGCGGCGTACTTGAGTTCAAGCGCGGCGGCTTTATGAGTTTTGGATAGAGTGCGGCGTACTTTAGGAAGTACGTCGGTTTTTCTGGGTATATTATTATTATTATTATTATTATTATTATTATTATTATTATTATTATTATTATTATTATTATTATTATTATTATTATTATATCTTTAGATTATAATAGCGAATGAAATAAACAAAAGAAATAAGCAAATGATCAAATAATCAAATAAAGCAGAAATGACAAAGAAAACAAAATTATCAACTAAATAAAACTCATAAAACAAAATTAAAATGAAAACAAAATAAGCAAACAAGCTAACAAGCAAAAGGTAATTTTAAGAACGAAATCACATAAGCAATCTCAGACCCCAAGTAATAACTTAAGCAAGTTTATATACAGATTTTATGATGTTTTGAAAATTTTAATTTCTGAGGAGCAAAGTGCGTCGGCTTTAGATGTAAAGCCAACGTATTTATTCAAATTTTTAACGAGGGAAATGGAAAAACACAGAAAGTGCGGCGCACTTCAATTGAAGTGCGGCCTACTTGTAGACTGACAAAACACATATTCACATTTTGATCGATTTAGAAACAAGTTTAAACAAATAAAATGCACAAGAATGATAAATAAACTAATAACAACTAAAACAATTCCCCGGCAGCGGAGCCAAAAACTTTGATGTGTTTCAAAAGCTTTAAATTTATAATACTAGACATACCGGTTAATTGACAGAAACACACGGGAAAGTATATCCTTTCGAGTGTAGTAAAGTCTAGGTAAGTCCAAGTCGTCCCAAGGGAGTTGTGCGTTTTCGGATTAAAAAATTAGTTTAAAAGGAAAGTCCTATTGATTTTCCCGATCATAGGACTCATATTTGTATTAACAACTAAGTTACCACAAACGCTAGAAATGATTAAGATTGTTACCATGATTATTAAAAAAAATGTTTGTTTAGGCTAAGAGAGACATGAGTCCCAAAATGAATATATAGATATGCAACCACAAACAAAGCATACAATTAGTGAATAACGGGTAATTACCAACACGAGTATATCTACCGAATATGCAAAGAAACCCTTTCGGCCTATAATTCTAAACATATCAAGTGCATTAGAATTGGTATGTGGTCTTTGTTCATGCAAGTAAACTTCTCCTAATCAAGTTCGTTAGACATGAGATTAGGCCTTAAACACATAATTATTCGGGTTGTCTACCAATTTACTATCCAATTCTCACAAGTCTAGTATTGGTCCACTTGGCCAAGACGACTCAAAATCAACCTTACAATCAACCCTTTCGGCCTAATTCGACTAATATGATCAACCAAAGGATAGATAATGATCTGAATAATCACATATCAAGTATACAAGCATAAACAATGAAAAGCATATCAATACATACAAGACTATATCATATTTCCCATGATGCCCAAACAAACATAATCGACTACTCCATAATCAAACAAGTAAGAAACATATTAAGCTCATAAAATTCAGAAACTTTCATATCAAAAGATAATAGAAGAATACCGATTGTTTACAAGAGAAATATATCAAGCATAAGTTTTTCCAAGCGAAAACTATAAACTACCAACCCAAGCTAATGATTCCTTGCTTGACCGCACCTTACACACTGTCACTATGTTGCTGGAAACGAGTTACAATGAACCAAAACTCTTGTATGGGGATGCGTTTATGTGAAGTAACCAATTAGGGTGGACTTGGTGTTAGTCTCACCTTAAGCACTTTGGAACTTTCTCTCTAGCAATCTCTTGTACAAATGGGGTTGGAGTCTGTTTTATAGGCTCTAGGGGTGCTACAAAACATGGTGAGGAAGGGTGGAAGGTTATATGATCGAGCTCAATGAATGCAAGAAGTTATAAGTTCCATAAATGAGTTTGTTAAGTGCTGACAAAAAAGTGCGCCGTACTTATTGCCAAGTACGGCGTACTTGTTCTTGTTTCCAGCTATTAGTACCAATTGGAAGATGTAACTCTATCTCTTAGCTTTTCGTGGCCGCTTGAATCAACTAAATCGGAGTTCGTATGCTCAACTTGTGGCCGAAATAGTAGACAGGTGTCGGGAGATCTTTAACTTGAGTTTGTTTCTTTGTTTAAGCTTCATATCTTCGTGTTTTCTTTCGTTTTCTTCCACGACACATCACATGAACCTAAAATATCAAATATAGTCTATTAAGTATCGAAAGTTCATACAAATCATCAATATACAAGCATAAAAGCACAGATAACGCGTATAGAAATATGTATAATTTGAGCGTTATCAGTTCCAAACAAGGCTACTAAAGATAAAAACACAAATATGGATCCCTCAGTCCATGTAGTAACCCAACTTCTCCAGTTTCATCTTCTTTGACTTCAGTTTTTCTTGGTCAGGGTGGTCAGCAATCTTTTTCCTTAGGCCCAAGCTGAACCTTGCATTTTTTGCAGTTCTGACATTTGCAGCCATTACCAAGTAACCCACCTAGGCCTCAATCCCTGCAAGATCAACGTCACTCCACCTTTGAAAGGCTAGATTCCCATAAGCATCATTGAAGAAGATACCATATTCAGGCTCCTCAATGACCATATTTTTGACAAAGGGAACACTTTAGGAAGATTTCCGTTACACTCAAGTCCATGGAATTTGATTTCCAGTTCAGGTTTTATTTTTTTCCTTTTCTTCCTTGAAGGTTGAGCTTGAGACTATTGAGAAGCAGGAGCAGGAAGGGCAGACTGAATGCCAAGTTCTTCGGGTATTTCCTTCAGTCTTTCATATCTCTTGCTCAAGGATTTCATCAGGTCCTTAACGATAACATTCTTCTACTTCTCAATGATTGGACCCAATTCATCTAGCTTAGTGATCCCAAATTCAGAGAACCTGAAGGGATCATGGATCTCAAAGTTCCTTTTGTCAACTCCTCTATACACATTGACAACTGTAGGCTTGGAATTAGGTTGAATCCAAACATCAATGATTGGTTCAGGCTTCAGTCTCTGAGTCATGGTCCATTGATACTGATCAATCTTTTTCGCTCTCAACTCAACCAACTTCTTGGCTTTCTCAGTGTGTTTCTTCTTGAGAGCTTCCAGCTGTGCATCCTGAGCCCTTTTGAATTTCTCCCCTGCTTTGTCATTGATGACTTGTTGAGGTGGAATTCCAATCTTTTTGGCCTCTTCCTGAATCACTTGGGTTATAACTGGATGTGTCAGTGCTAACCTCTTTGCATCTTCAGCCGCCTTCTTTATTTGGTCCTCTTTCTCTAAGTGAGCATCAATTTCTTCTTTGGTCAGGTCGTACATCTTCCCTTCAATCATGTAAGGTACCCTTACAGGTTCATCAAGGTCTTGAAAAATGACCTTGGATGCTGGCATAATATTTAATTGTTCAGGTTCAGTGGTAGTGAGAATACCTTTGCCTTTTTCCATAGGAGCTGGAGAAGATGGTTTTTCAGTGATTGGAGCTTCAAGGGAAGGTGGTTTGTAAGATTGTAAAGGCACTGCTAGTGTGAATGTTGAGTTGGTGGCTTCAACATTGGATGGAGTAGTTGTTAAGATGACTAAGGCAGTTGTTGATGCTGCATGATCCCCCTTAGACTGAGGGAGGGATGTCTTATGAGGATTCAACTACCTGAAGAGTTGTTGGACTGATGTTAGGGCTGCCTTTGTTGTTGAGATATTCTCCCCTCTCAATAGTTGCTTGAGCTTTAGTGGTAGCAACTGTTGATGTTGGCACACTGACTGAGGGAGTTGAAGAGTTGCCTTTGAAAGCCTGAAGAAACGCTTGCATCATATTCTTGATCTCAGAAGTATCCTCTTTGATAGTGGATACCTCAGTGCGGATTTCAGATTGAGAGCTCTCAATGGCAGTGAGTCTAGACCCGAGATTCCAGGCCATAGAACTTGAGGATTTTTCCAAGCTTGCCAGATGCGTATGATGAGCACTGAGGAGAGTCTGCATGTCAGTGACTGATGAGATAAGGCTTTTGAGACTGAGACTGTTGAGCAGCTGTATAAGTTCAGTGAGGCTTACTGAGCTTTTAATGTAGGTCTCAGAAGTCTGAAGAACTTTCTTGGTGAGCTCAGGATCATCTTTGACAGACTCTTGAATAGTTGCAACGCTCTTGGTAATATCTTTGAGAGAAGCATTGAACTTGTTGAGATGTGTTTCCAGAGTAGTCAGTGAGAAGTTGATAGATGCTCTGTGCTCAAAGTTGTCATCATGATAGGCTTCAATAGATGCCCTTAAATCTGCGTAGTTGACTGCAGCCTCAGTGTGTTGTTGCCATTGTTCTTTGATGATTTCATTGAAGAGATCAGTGTTGGATTTTCTGAGGAATTTGACCAACTGCCTTTCAGTGAGAGGAACAACATCATCATATTTCTTCAAATACTCAGGAATAGAGGCTGCTGAATCAGATGAATCACTCCCCTGAAAAGGAAAGTCTTCATGCCTTTTTGGCTTGGATGGAGAAGCCTGATGCTTTAGTTCAGTGTCCTGAGTATCAGTGTCCAGGTCTTCACCTACAGCAAAGTCCTCTTCATCTCTTTCTTTATTAATCTCTTCATCAGAGAAAAGAACAGCCTGAATATCTGCCATTGATTCTATCTGCAAAAAAAAGGTTAGCCGGCTCCTCTTCATTAGAAGATTTGCCTTGGTTGTTGTCAGGGCCTAACCCCTCTAATCCAGCAGAGTGGGATTGCTATGCCTGGTCCTTAGGGCCAGTCCCTAAGGAATAAACAACTCCATGAGGGGTTGATGGTTCCATATCAGCGGATGGTTTGTTTCCCTCTGAGTCTTTGTCCCCGTTTGGCCCTTTAGACACTTGTGGGTTTGAGCCAGTGTCATCCTTAGGGACCGTGGAAGGCGCTCCCCTACTAGCGGGTTGTATGTGTCCCTCTAGATCTTGGGGAGTAGTAGGTGAGACCAAGGACCCTAACTTTGATGGTACTTGGTCCTTTTTTGGTGGCTTTTTAGACAGGTCTTTTTTCTTTCTTTGAGGTGCTCCAAAAGCCTTAGGGCCCTGTGACTTGGGTAAGGTCGTAGTCACTGTCTTAGACTTCCCTCCCTTCTTCTTTTTAGAAGGGGGAGGTGGAGCCACTGAGTCCACATGATTGTTTACAGCAATCATGTGGTCCGTCAATTCTATTTGGGGAGACTTGGGTAGGGTCCTTTTTAAAATTTGTTGGACTCAGGATGCTACAAGTAAAACCAATTTTTACATCCTGGGTGTAGCCAGGACCCAACAACCTTTCGAGAGCACAAGAGATAAATATAGGATAAGACACATAGGCATTCGTAGACTTACTCATGAGCCTGGTTATGAGATCACTGTAAATGATCTCACCCATGTCGACCTCAGTCCTAGTTATGAGACTGTAGGCCATCATCAACTGAACAGAATTAACCTGTTCAGTGGATGAGTAGTTCCCGCCAAGAACCTGAATCACAAAAGTGAACAGGATTCTCCAAGCCACAGGAAATGAGTTTTTGGTTACAGGAATTTTATCCAAGTAACTCGGTTTAAGAGCAATTTTGATTATTTAACCCTTAACAATGTCAGTCTCACGGTAAGGAACATACTCACCCTTATTGTAGTCCAACCCAGTTGATGAACAAAAAGTGGCAAAGTCTAAGGTCAGTGGCCTTTGGCCATTCATCACTGAGAACTTGATAAATTCTCTGAGTGGATGAGACTCAGAGTCATCAGAGGATGTGTTAGGAACATGCTTTATATAATTTCAAGTCTTGTTCATTTAGATTTAATGTTGCACGATTAGGACTATATTGTTTGTATTTATGGACCAGTTCAATAGTAGTCCTTGGACCGGTCATGTTATTTAGTTTATCCTTATCACATGTAAGGGAATATTCCTAAGAATTATTCCCCTCCCAATGCCTATAAATAGAAGGCATGGGATTCATTCATATTGTTGGTTTTTCATGTTATATGCGAAAGCTCTGTCCAAGTAACATTTGATTAATTGAAAGCCGACCACTTCTTATTCTTCTTCTTCTTATTCTCTTCTATTATTTATCTTATTAGCTTATCTCTATTAGTACGTAGCTTATTCTAGTGTAGTAGATAGTGTGCTTATTAGTATTATCGAGTGTGTGTTTGAGATTTAGTCGTGACCTACAAGTGGTATCATACGCCAAGGGATAATTAGGATCGTGTGTTTGAATCATTAGTAGTGTTAATTACGTTGGTTTTATAGTTATCGAAAAGTTTTGTTCACTTCTTAACTTAGGGTTTCATCGCATTTGAAGGGTTTATCGCAGTTGGCAATCAAGATAACTTAGGGTTTTATCGCAGTTCGAATCAAGAAAGATTAGGGTTTCATCGCATTTGGGAGATCTTCAATTATCGCATTTGGGACTCAGTATTGGACTTTCTTGTATTAGAAAGTAGTAATACTTCGACTTGGTTGCTTCTCTTCTCTTGTACAAGAGTTGAGAATTTATCGAACTTGGATTTGTGATAAATTTATCGCACTTGCCATAAATCATCGCAGTTTGGTATATTATCTTATCGCTGTTGGATATTTTATCGCAGTTTGATATAAATTATCGCACTTTAAGATAACATATTTAAATTGTCATTATTTATCGCACTTGATAGTTTTATCGCACTTTCAACTTTCGTTATCGCTATTGAAGGTTATCGCACTTGGTGTATTGTTCTTATCGCATTTGGTGAACTGATCTTATCGCACTTGGTGAACTGTCTTATCGCACTTGGTTATCGCACTTGGTGAACTGTCTTATCGCATTTGGTGAACAGTACTTTATCGCATTTGGACAAAATCTTTAGATTTCTAAACCAACTTAACTTACATCATCAACACATATCTTAATTATCTTAAAAGATCCAGATATGTCTCAACCACCTCATTTCAATTACTACTACCAGCTACAGCAACATCCACAACAACAACAGCAATTTCATCCTCAGTATCAACAACAACAAGCATTCGTACAACAACATCAATTTCACTCTCCACCACAAGTGTCCCCACAACAAATCATGCAACAGAATCAACAACTGCAGAATTATTCATCCTACTCCAGAGAACCTCATTGGTTTAACAAGATGTGTGAGGCAATTAGTAGTCAGCAATCACGTCATGAAGCTGGAAGTCAAGAAACTCCACCCATGTTAACTCCGGGTAACTACGTGCAATGGGCTAGTAGATTCCTCAGATTCGTTGAACTGAAAAAACCTCATGGTATCTATCTCAAGAAAGTTATTGAAGAAGGACCCTATCCTATTCCAACTACTGTTGTTCCAGCAACTACAGAGAGAGAAGAAACAACCACTCCCATTCCTGTTGCAAATTACACAACTGAGCAAACATTACAACAAGAAGCAAACCAATTGGCTATGTCTTTCATACTTCAAGGGATTCCCAATCCTATCTATCGAAGTGTTGATGCTCAAAAGACAGCCAAAGATATGTGGGAACATGTTCATCTTCTCATGGAAGGAACAGAGTTAAACCAGGAAGATCTTGAGTCTAAGTTGTATATGGAGTACACCCACTTCATCATGGAACCAGGGGAAACCATTGAATCTTACTATCACCGTTTCACCAACATTATCAATGACCTTGATCGTCATGATATAAAGTTACCAAAGATTGCTGTCAACTCAAAATTCCTTGGATGTCTTGGTCCTGAATGGCAAAAGTATGCAACTTTTGTAAGGCAGACAAAGAAAATTGGTGATGTCAAATATGGACTCATGTATGATTACCTCAGACAACATCAATCAGAAGTGGATAAAGAAATTGCAGCACGAGGAGGTTTCACACCCGCACCAACATCAAACTCACTTGCTCTCGTTGCTCAATCTAACTTCTCTTTACCACACCAGGAATTTGGCCACTCATCGTTTCAACCAAGTCCTCCACCCCAACCTCAAAATCAAATCATTCCTTATGAAGCATCACAACAATACTCTGATAACCAGCTGGTTCCATACAACAACACCGATTCAATGCTGTACTCATATGCAGATTATGATGAAGAAGAGGATGCTTTCAACTCTCTTAATGAAGCATTTGGATTGATTGCTAACGCATTTGGAAGATTCACCAAATCCAACAACCGTCTTCGTTCATCTTCAAATACCAGGAATCAGGCAGTTGTTCATGATGGCAGAGTTGAAATTCAAGCCAGGTCTTCAGGCAGATATGGTTCGGGAAATCGTGGATATGGTACTCAAAGGGTTCAGTCAGGAGGAAATAGGTTCAATACTGCAGGGGCAAACAGAAATAGTATGGGAAATGTTCAGAGAGGAAATTCGAATGTTGGGAATGGTCAGAAAGGCATTGCTAATACGTCTATCACATGCTACAATTGTGGGGGGAACGGTCACATGGCAAACGCTTGTCCGAAGCTAAGAACAATGGGCAGTGCTTATCACAAAGAGGCTCTTCTGATGGCACTCAAAGATGAAAAGGCTGCTGGAAGGTTGACTCAGAATGATCAAAGTTTTATGGCTAATGTGGAATCAGATGATGAAATGGAGGATCTAGAGGCAAATGCTGCAGTCATGCTTATGGCTAATATGCAAGAAATGAATATGTCCGAGTCAGGCCCGGTCTATGATACCGATGGTCTTTCTCAGGTACCTGATTCTACATGTCTCATACATGAAATTGCGTCACCATCTGTATCTTCATCTTCAAATGAAATTTTTGACCAACATGATTCATTTTCATCACCATCTGATGATCAAATTAACACGGTTGTATCATTTGATGATGATAAAACCGTTGTTTCGTTTGATGATCTCATTGATGATGACCATTGTGATCATATTGATCAAAAAGATCATTGGAATGATAAAGATTCGGAGTTACAGGCCTTGTTATTGACCACCCAGTCAAAAATAGAAAAATGCAATGACATCAATCAGAAGCTCAAAGATAAAATTGCATTGTTAACAAAGGATAATGAGTGCTACCAACAACAACTTTCAGGATATCTAAAACAAGATAAACGTGAAAAAGGTTTTGAACTAGCTTTTCAACAAGAATACGTAAAGGTTCAAAATTTAGAAAGTCAAGTACGTGAGCTAACCGTTGCCAAAGCAGAGTTTTTCTCACAAAAAGAAAAAGATCAATTTGAATTCAAAAAACAAATTGATACTTTAACTTCTGAGTTGTTAAAAACTCAATCTGAGCTTTCAACATCTCAGAAGGATCTTCTTGAAGAAAAGCAAGCCACTAGGAAATGTGTTGACTCCTATCTTGATCAAATTCTGGATTTGGAAACCAAACTCAAAGAATTTCAAAACATTGTGTATAAAACGGGTAATTCTGTAACGCAAATTCAAAAGAATGTTGTGAAACCGAGTCCTAAAGGAGTAAGTTTTGCACTTGGCAGTGACACACCCCGAAATTTACACAAAGCACTCAAAGACAATCCCAAGTTATACAATGCAACATTTCTGTTAGATGATACCTTTCAACGTGTTGTTATGTATTCTGTTGATGAAGAAACTGATTTTCTGAAAAACAAGATTGAGGGTCGATCAGATTCACAAACAACATTTTCAAAGATACATTATGATTATAATGCACGACCTCATTTGAGCAAATCATTTGTTCCTCCTAAGGATCATCCAGAACAAACGTTAACATACACAAACATAAGTGCTCCTTCGTCTATAACTTCTGTCCCCATGACTGCTGCATATTTCAAAGATTGTCTGACAGAGGATCTTGCTGATCCACAACTGCCTCCAAAATGTCGGGTTCTTCGATATTTTAAGACCTTTATGGACGACATTTCTCTTTTGGAGAATGAAATTGAGTTTAGTTCTCAAATTCCTGTCTCTTCTTTTCTTTCTCCTGTTCAAAAAGAAAAGAAAGAGATTCTTCAAAAGAAAATTCTTCCTCATGTCAGAAATCTGAAGAAATGCGCAACAAAATGGGAAGAGGAGTTACAAACGGAAGTAGCATCTATGCAAACCATTTTCAAAGCTAAAGATGACAAGGTTCAACGTCAAAAACTTCAAAGGAAATTTTTAGCAAAAGAAAATGATCGACTCTTGGAAAAGGTTTTGTGTTATGACGTAGTGTCTGTGATTATGAATTCGCTCTATGAATCTGGAAATGCTGTACTTGTAAATGATCATGCTGTGGACTGTAAAATGTTGCGTATGGAGATTGATAATCTGGAACATGAGAATGAGATTCTTCGACAGCTCAATAATGATGTGGAAAACAAAGCTTTTAATCTTCAAAAATGGCTTGACTGGTGTCAAAAACAGAGTGTTGAATTTGAACTTAAATTTCAACATCTTTTAGCGTCTTTATCATTTCAAAACAGTCATGTTCCTGAAAATTTTAAAGAAACAAAAGCTTTCTTACGAATTAAACTGTTTGAAAATGAAAAGGAACTGGATGAAATTCTTCAAAATCGAAATGACACAGTCCGCCTCAATCGAAAATTAGATTCTCAAAATCAAGAGTTCCAACACATCATTATTGATTTGAAGAAGAAAATCAGAGTTTTAGACACAGGCAAAACAAACACTCATAAGATTGCCCCAGGGATGTATGTAGTGGACAAAGAACATACCCAAGCATCTGATGTAACCACTAATTCAGCTACTTGTACTTCCACAGGACTAGAAACCACACCTAAGGTCAGCCATTCCAAGACTCACAAGAAACAGAGGAAGAATAGAGTCAAGAAACCTAGGATGAAGTTATCTCAGTCTGCAGAAGTTCCAGTTAGTAGTTTGAATAAGACAAATGTAACATCAGGAATAGAATTGCAATTCTCTGAGTCTAGTTCTAAGATTGATGTAACAAATGCTGAATCTTTAAATGTTAATGAAGATGTTTTGGTTGATGCTACTTGTGTTTTTTGTCGTAATAGCATACTATCTGGTGATCATACAAAATGTGTTGCTAAAACTTTGCTGACTAAGAGAAAGAAACGAAATAGTGGCGCTTCCTCTAGGCTTAAAACCAGTGCAAAATCCATTTTAGGAATGCCCCCACTAGATGTTTCTGAGAAGAATATGGAAAAGCCCAAATCCAAGACTACAAAGTCACCTAGTGCATACATTAGGAAAAAGGCAGAGACTAGTTGGACCTGGCAACGTTGGTTACAGAACACTTTTGGTTTTAAATGGTTACCTAAAGTACTAACCTCTTGTGTTACTAACCCAGCGGATCCAACCGTTATCAAATCTCCACCTGTTTCCAATATTTGTGATGCAGGTGATTCAAATCGTCCTTTGGATTGTTGATAGCGGGTGCTCCCGACACATGACCGGCAATCTCAAACTTCTTCAAAACTTTATTGCTAAGTTTATCGGAACGGTCAGATTCGGGAATGATCACTTCGCTGCAATTATGGGCTATGGGGATTACATTAACTGGGAACATCGAAATCAGCCGTGTGTATTATGTTGAAGGCCTTGGTCATAATTTGTTCTCCGTGGGACAATTCTGCGATGGAGACTTGGAAGTAGCATTCAGGGAGAAAACTTGCTTTATTCGTGATCTTCAAGGCAACGACCTCATGAAAGGGAAGCGCGGAACCAGTCTGTATACTATCTCCCTTGAAGGCATGACAGCTTCTACTCCTATTTGTTTACTCTCCAAGGCTCATCCCACAAAGGCTTGGTTATGGCACAAAAGATTGTCTCATCTCAATTTTAAAACTATCACTGACCTTGCCAAGAAGAAATTAGTTGACGGTCTACCTAAATTCAGATATGCCAAGGATCACTTGTGTTCTGCGTGTGAACAAGGGAAAAGTCACCGTGCTCATTTTCCTCCCAAAACAGAACACAGCACAGATCATGTCCTACAACTGCTTCATATGGATTTGTGTGGTCCGATGCGAGTTCAGAGTATTAACGGGAAGAAGTATATTCTGGTAATAGTTGATGACTACTCAAGATGGACTTGGGTCTATTTTCTGCGGACTAAAGATCAAGTTCCTTCTATCCTCATCACGTTTCTCACGAAGATTCAAGTTCAAGTCCGAAACACCGTCCGCATCATCAGAACAGACAACGGGACTGAATTTAAGAATCAAATCATTCGGGAATTCACTGAGAAACAGGGTATTGTTCATCAGACTTCAATAGCTCGCACTCCAGAACAAAATGGTGTAGTTGAAAGACGCAACCGTACGCTCGTGGAAGCAGCTCGAACTATGTTGATCAATGCTCAATTACCGGATTATCTTTGGGCTGAAGCTGTCAATACTGCTTGTTATACTCAGAATCGTGCCATGATCAACAAAAGACACAGCAAAACACCATATGAGCTTATACAAGGAAGAAAACCAAACATCAACTATTTTCACGTCTTTGGAGCATTGTGTTATCCGAAGAATGATAAAGATGATCTTGGCAAACTTAAGGCTAAAGCAGATATTGGGATATTTGTAGGATACTATGAGAACTCCAAGGGATACCGAATTTGGAATCGTCGGACCGGGGATATTCAAGAAACCATACACGCTAATTTTGATGAACTCACTGAAATGGCTTCTGAGCAAGACCGCTTGGAACCCGTAAACAATCGTCTTAACTTCCCTGAATCTTCGGCTGCACCCCTACCTTTCAACAGGAAGGATTTGGAAGATTTGTTTGCACCAATGTTTGATGACGTTTGTGTTACTAGTGCATCAGATGCTTCCACCAGTTTCCCGCTGCTCAACATGTCATAACACAAGCACCTGATCCATCAGCATCTACCTCTACCGTAGTTGCTGCCGATGCACCACAACCTGAACTATCATCATCAATGGACACAACACCTCAACCAGCAGTTGAAGATTCTTCCCCCACTTCTAATCAGGTTTCCACACCATCAGATTATGACGGGAACGCATTCTTCAATCCATTTGCTCCACCACCAACCATTCCAGAATCAGGAGAATCCTCCTCGAGCAATATGGACCCGTCAGATCATCATCACAACATTCAACATTTTCCATCCACCCACAAATGGACAAGAGATCATCCTTTGGTAAACATAATTGGCAATCCTAACAATCCAGTCCTCACAAGACAAAAACTTCATTCAGACAGTGAACATTGCATGTATGCACTCACTGTTTGTCAATCTGAACCTAAAAACATCAAAGAAGCCCTTACCTACGACAATTGGATTGAATCCATGCAAGAGGAGTTGGAACAATTCAAACGTTTGGAAGTTTGGGAATTGGTTGAAAGACCAGATGGAGTTTATGTGGTTGGATTGAAATGGATTTGGAAAAACAAGCTAGGTGCAGATGGTACAGTGATTCGTAACAAGACCCGACTGGTAGCAAAAGGATACAGCCAAGAAGAGGGTATTGACTTTGAAGAATCGTTTGCTCCAGTAGCTGGATTGAGGCAGTTAGAATGTTTCTGGCATACGCAGCCCACAAGAATATCACAGTCTATCAGATGGATGTGAAGACGGCATTTCTCAATGGACAACTCCGAGAAGAGGTGTACGTGTCACAACCAGAAGGCTTCGTGGATCCAGATCATCCTAACCATGTATATCGGCTTAAGAAAGCCCTTTACGGCCTTAAACAAGCCCCGAGGGCATGGTACGATAAACTGTCCGCATTTCTCCTTGCTAATCATTTTACCATTGGAACTGTTGACCCGACTTTATTTATACAAACACACGGGGACGACATTCTCATCGTACAAATTTATGTGGATGATATTATTTTTGGTTCAACCAATAAAAAATATTCAAACGCTTTTTCTAAACTAATTAAACAAAACTTTGAGATGTCTATGATGGGTGAACTTTCTTTCTTTCTAGGATTGCAAGTTCATCAATCACCCCGTGGTATATTTCTAAGTCAGTCAAAATATGCTCAGGAAATCCTGAAAAAGCATGGTATGACCAGCTGTGACACCTATAATACCCCAATGTTCTCCTCATCCCCGAAGCTAGATGCTGACATCCATGGGACACTCATTGATCCTACGAAGTATCGTAGTATCATTGGCTCGATCATGTATCTCACAGCTAGCAGACCGGATGTTGTATTTGCCACATATCTTTGCTCCCGATATCAGTCTAGACCGACTGAACGGCATTTGTCAGCCGTTAAAAGAATCCTTAGATACATAAAGGGAACCATTAATTTGGGGATCTGGTATCCAAAGGATTCTGGGTTTGAACTTGTTGCATTTTCAGACGCTGACCATGCAGGATGCTTAGACACACGCAAGAGTACATCAGGGGGAGTTCAATTCTTGGGTGACAAGCTCGTCTCTTGGCAATCAAAGAAACAAGACTGCACCTCACTGTCTTCAACAGAATCTGAATATGTAGCCATATCTGCTTGTTGTGCTCAAGTCATCTGGATGAGATCACAACTAATGGACTACGGTTACACATTCAACAAGATTCCGATGTATTGCGACTCCAAGAGTGCCATTGCCATTTCATGCAACACAGTCCAGCATTCGAAGTCCAAGCATATTGATCTCCGGTATCATTTCATCAAGGAACACGTGGAAAAGGGAACTGTTGAATTATACTTTGTGGGAACTGAACACCAACTGGCGGATCTGTTCACAAAAGCCTTGCCTCATGCAAGATTTGTGGATCTGGTTCACCGGATTGGTATGAGATGTTTGACGCCAAACGATTTGGAAAAGTTTCTTAAAAATAAATAACCAAGTCAAACATTTCCAAAACTATCTTTGTAAATATATATAAAAAAAAATAAAAAATGCAAGTACAATCCCTCACCCAACACAGTGTTTATTTTTTTACAACGTCTATACTTATTTTTTAACACGTGTTGAGGGGGAGATATTCTCAGAAATTGTTGTTTCACAAAAATTTGGTGTATAAGATTTTAAAGATGGAAAGTAGTGTGCCTTAAATGTCAAAATAATGAGACTAAGTGTTAGCTTGATGGTGGTTTAGGACTAGGATTTAAAAGATACTAAGGTTAAGGGACTAGAATTGTTATAATTGCAAAAGTTAAATGGTAGATATTTAAATCTAGAAATTTAATCCATCGCAGTTATTACTCTGCTATTTTCACCAACCGAATTAAATTCACCCACCCACCATCATCGACGGCCAACAATCAATCCACCAATCCGTTCAAGACTTTCGATTTTTGTGAGTGATCTTATGGCTATTATGTGATTCTTAACAATGGTTTTGAACAGATTCTTGATCCAACAGCTAGAACAATCATAATTGTAAAATTTAGTTCTAGGTTTTGCGCTAAAATTGGGATTTTGGATTTAGCGTGTTTGAGTGTAAAATGATTGTACGATAATGCTTTTACAATGTTAGTTAACCTATATTGCATGCTTAATTACACCCAGAAACCACAAATTAGTCTAATCGAATTTTAGGGTTTAAGCTACGATTTGGGGAAAACTTTGTGAATGTATTATTGTGTAATCTGTTGATTAGAAAGATGTTGTTTAATGTTTAATTGAATGATGCCATGATTGATTTGTACCCAGAAACACTTAAAGTGAATCAATTGAATTTTAGGGTTTATGAAGAACATCGACACTAGCAGTTTGATTTATGCGTAATTGTGGTTCGTTTTTGTTATAATTTAACCAAAATGCCCATAATAGTCATACAAATTGTTTGTGAAAATCTGTGGTCACAAATCATAATGAATCACGATAAAGATTTGAATGTTCATCGTCAAAAAGTGCTCGTAAACTCTTGTATAAGAGTTTATCGAAGTTGGCCAAAATTATCGCAGTTGGGATAAGTTATCGCAGTTGGGATAATTATCGCAGTTAGGATAATTATCGCAGTTAAGATTTTTTTCTTGATTGACTTAATTATCGTGATTGTCATAATTATCGCAGTTGGATAATTATCGCAGTTGGATAATTATCGCAGTTGGGCTAATTATCTCAGTTGAGCTAATTATCGCAGTTGGGATGATTATCGCAGTTGAGATGATTATCGCAGTTGGATAATTATTTCAATTAAGATACTTATCTTGATTGAATGATTATCGCAGTTGTCATAATTATCGCAGTTGACAATAATTATCGCAGTTGAGATCTGATATAAGATTTTGATCAATTTCCTTAGGTATATCATCTATACTTATCAAAGTTAATCAAAATTTTATAGAATTTGGCTAGTTTTTGATAAATTCTTTGACCAAGCATGTAACAAACAATCATTAATACAATAGAATGCTATGTGTTGTTCTTAAAAGCTAACAATTTTTCTAACAAACATGCATTCTGTATACTCGTATATGATTGTTGATTCAGAAACACATCAATGGCATCTTCCCAACAACAACCACTTCCTGCTCTCACCAAAGAAGAAGTCTTTCCTCGTGGGTATACTCTGGAAATAGGGAAGAACAATTCACGGGTAGAATTGGACAAGATCAAATGTTCTGATCCAAGTTGCCAGATTGCTGTAGAGATTCTCAAAGCTCACAAATGCAGGGATATTCTTGACAGCTCAGACACCATTCCAGAGCTATATATTCATCAATTCTGGGATACCTTCACTAAGAGCAATGATGACAAGTACTTTACTTGCACACTGGCTCGGAAGAAAATCAGAGTTACACCTGCTACACTCAGAAAAGCCTTAAAACTTCCAGAGGCACCTGAAGCTGCTAACCGATTCCACCCAACACCTTCAGAGTCTGAGGTCATGCAATTCCTGGAAGATATTGGTTATGATGTTCAACCTGATACACCATTAACCACGATATCCAAAGTTAATGCTAGATACATTCCTCAACCCTGGAGGACTATCTTCTTCATCATAACACATTCAATAACTGGAAGAGATAGTGGCTTTGAGCATCCAAGATTGTCTCATCTTCAAGTCTTATGGGGATTTCTAAACCAAGAACCTATTGACTTTGCTGCTCTCATCTGGGAGGACATAATGTACTTACAGCGTAAAATTTTCAAGAAAATCCCATTTGTTCGATTCACCAAAGTTCTTATCAGCTATCTACTTGATCAACATGAAGACATTGATAAGCGTCCTACAGATCAAGAAGTTCATGAGTATAGCATGGATAAAACATTGGGCAAAGTTTATTTCCCAAAAGAAAGCACGCGAAAGCAAGGTGCAAGGTTACCAGAATTTTTGATGCCTGATGAGGTCAAAGAAACAAAAGCTTATCATGATTACGACAAAGCATACCAAGAACGCCGTGTGGGTCTTGCCAAGATGGTTGAAGAATCTAGATCTTCAAAGACTCATTCAAAAGGTAAGACAAAGACAGGAAGTGCCTCAAGTGTCTCTAAACCGAAAGAAAAACATCCAAGAACAACATTCATCAAGAGAAGAGTACCCAGCAAACCCCAGCCAAAACCAGAACCAAATAGAATCATTGATGAAGATACAGAATCTAACTCTGAATCATCTGAATCCGAAGAAGAACATGTCTTTATGACAGAAGAAGAGGCTGAACTTCACAATAAGATCTCTCATGAGAATGCACAAAAGCAGAGTCTCAAAACACTTAAAGAAGATGAAGAACGTAGAACAAAGAGAGTATTGGAACAACAGATGGAGTATGAAAGAACACATGGAGTTGGAGGATCACAAACTGTTCCTAAAGAAGCTTTGACCCAAAATGATCCGGTTAATCAACCCGGTGGGTCTGGAGCTGAATCAACAAAGGTCTCTTCACAGCAAACAAGTTCGGTTAATCAACCCGACTTGGGAGCACCAACTCAGGAGGAAAAGGAGAAAGATCAGGATAGCAACATTGTTTTATCTGATAAGGATATTTCTGATTCTATGTTTGATGACAATCCCGAGGAACAAACACGTAATGATGATAATGAATATTGGAACTTAGAAGAAGAAAAAGACATTCTGGGAGACCAAACAACCAAAGCAGCCAAAGATCTTGAGGAAGCAGCTAAACAGGAAGAAGAAAGGAAACGTAAGGAGGAGGCTCAAGCTAACCTGGAAGCAGATAGCTACCTTCGTTCTCACACTCCAACACCTCCTCCTTCCCCTCCAAAGGACACAAACGAATCTAAACTGACTATGGTCGTTCATAACCCACAACAGCAGCAAGAACAACCATCAGTTCAGCCCTCATCTGCTTCTTCACCAAAGACACCTCCTGGATCACCACCTAAGAATCCTACACCTCCACCCTCACCTCAAAAGGAATCAACTGCTCAATCTGATGAACCAATTCCTTCACTCACTCCATCATCTTCGAGGTCTTCATCACCAAAATCAAAAGCAACTGTTTCTGAGAATATTCTTAAGGCCTACAAAGGAAAGAGCAAGAGAAGAATTGTCCATGTTACGAAAGTTGAGGTTGTGACTCCTGCAGCAAAGAAACTCAAAAAGGCAGTAAAGAGAGCACAAGCACAACGAGACAACCAAGCTACAACTAAATTGGCTGAAATGGAAGACTTAGTCAAGAAGTTGTCTCAACAAATGGAAGAAATGCAGGAAAGCAAGAAGCAGATAGATGAATTCCTTGGTTTCAACATCAAAGATCATATGACACGCAAGGCAAAGAAATTTGTTAAGCAATTTCTTCCTGACCTTCAACAAAACATAAATGAACATATTGATGCACAACTTGACGAAAAGATCAAAGAAGCTGTCTCTTCTTCTTCCAACACCAAACCACTTCCAGAACTTACCATAGAATATATCGAGCTTGTGCTTCTCGACCGACTCTTTGAAATCACCTCTCCTTCTTTCGAAGAAATTAACCTGATTGCGGCTCTTCAAGCACATATTGAGAAGAAATCATGCAAGGAGACTGCTGACAAAGGAAAACGCATTCGAGAAGATGATGAGGATGATCAGGACCCTAAACCCGAACAAAAGAAACACAAAGGCGGGTCAGGGATTCACATTCAGGAGCCAACGGAACATAAACCATCATCTCAACCTCCTAAACATCAATCCTCTGGTCCCACTGAAACCGAACATCACCATGAGCAGTTTACAACTGAAGATATGGAATTCCAACCACAAGATGATCAACCTCAATCACCACCATCATCACCAAAACCAAAGCTATCCAAGACCAAGCCTTCACACAGCAAAAAGTCATCTACTGGACCAGCAGTTGTCACATGGCTGGATAATGATACGGATGTGCTAGGAAATGAATGGTTCGATCATCTAGCAAGCGCTCAAGTTCAGACTGACGAAGCTTCACGAGTTGAAGACAACACCTTTGCTGTTACTCAAGAAATTAAAAGAACTCTTAATATTAAGAAGATGACCAAAAAGGAACTTCGTCGGATCAAGAATGATGCTTTCCTTCTTCTGAAGAACAAATCCAATAGCGCAGCAGAACTCGAATATCACCTTGAAAACATTGCACGGGCAATGTCAAGTGACTTTGACTGGGCTAGTCCAGACGTCGTCAGGATAGTTGGCAAGAATCAACCATTCATCACTAATTGGACCAAGCCACTGACCGTGATACGAAGACATCATCACTCGGAAATTCCCTTTCAAATGTTCTTCAACAAAGATCTGGAACTTCTAAAGAATGGAGCTCAAGGGACGACAAAGTACGCTACATCTATCACTTTCACACCAGCCGCTCATTACACACAATCAACCATTGAAGAAGCAGCTATTAACAGACATCTGTTTGTTAAAAAGCTCGTCAAATATGATCGTGATGCAGAGCTGGGGATTCATCACTGGTACTCTAAAAGACAAAGCTGGTACAAGTACAAACTTGCCCTCCAGAAATCCCGAGAACCGGTTTACAGTGATCTCAGAATAATAGCCGTCATCAACGTAAGCGGATCCAGAAGATGCGATTAAAATATTCCTAGAAGAGATCACAGTAAGAAGAATCGATAACAATCTTTACAAATTCTCTGAGGCGGATTTTCCTGATCTAAATCTAAATGATATCGAAGACATGTATCTAATGAAGGTCCAAGGCAAATTGCAGCATCTGACCAACGAGCTTCGATATGCACTTAGTACTTCCCTCTGTCATTACATCAGGAGAACCATCATCAAAGAACGTGTAGAAGATCTCCAGCTTGGTGTTGAAAGCTATCAGACTCAGCTTAACCTTGTTGAACCACAGTTCCTTCTAAACAGCAAAAAGGACCCTCAGTACACCATGCTACATCGTCCAACCTTTGGGTTCGTCTACAGAAGCACAACTGATTTTCATCGTTTCATGGCACTCAATGAAATTCATAAGTTCTGCGACGATACATTAAAGGGTGTACGTGATGGGCTAGCTAATAGAGTTCGAGATTCGATGTTGGAAAAATCAAGAAGATGGAATTCAAAGGAGCTGCGACAAGTCAGGGAATTTATTCGGAAGATGGAAGAACGGTTATATCATAGGGATCAGATGCGGAGGCTAGAGAGCTATGTTGGGGGTCGTCCGCCATTCGCCATCAGACTATTTCAGCGAACTGACCCAGTGTTCACAACTTTTGGTAAAGGTGGATGATGTAAGAATCAATTCTCAAAATTTCATCATATCATACGTCTTTCCATAATTGGCCTGTATATTACGGTTTGTGCACACATAACAGTGTACAACCCGGACCTCAAAGAAAGGACCCTGAGGTACGCTTCAGTGCCTCAATCCTGAAAAAGGAGCGAAAGCTTCTTACTTATGAGCAGAATTAAAATCAGAATGTTTTCCAACGTTTTTCAAACATTCTGCTCATAAGGACAAATATTCCCTTGTTAAGGGGGAGTATTTAAAATATAATCTTTGATCAAAGAATCATAAATGTTCTTGAAATTCTTCCCTAAAACTCAAAAACAGCATATTTTAATCATAAACGTTTTTCCAAAAACATCATGAGTATGCTATTTTTGAGGGGGAGAAGAAAAAGATGATTAAAATATGATGTCTCATTTGCTGGAATCTCGTGTGCTCAAACTCAGAATTGACTCTCGAATTGACGATTAGGAAAGTCAGTAGTCGAAAGGACATGTCCCGGACGGGTAATAATTTCAAGCCAGTTTAACTGGTGATGTAAGCGTGTCTCGCAAAGGATGTGTCTGAGTAGAATGTACCGATTTCGAGCGATAATCTTTGAATCTGATCTGGACGGGTAATAATTTCAAGCCAGTTTACCTGGTGATGTAAGCGTGTCTCGCAACGATCAGGTTCATTGAAAGTCAATCAATTCAAAAAGTGCCAACTCTTTCCGGCATGTGCAAATTTCAAACTTTCATTCTAATGAGCACATGTTAAGGGGGAGTATTTCTGAAAATCATCAAACTCTCAAGGTGTCAACAAAATGTCTTTACAATTATCGACACTTTGAGAAATTTTCAATGGTTTGGTTTATGGCATCATTAGGATAGTCATGGAGTTATAAGGTGACTAAGGTTAGGGAAAACCGTCCTATGATCCGCCAGAGCCGGAGGGATCTACCCAAGGACAATACCAATAGTTTAGAACTAGAAAGTCCTAGGTATGATATAAAAAGGAGAAAATGAATGAACGGAGAAAGAAGGGGTTGAAGAATTAAAAAGAAAAGCAAAGAAAAGGGTGAAAAGAAATAGCCCTCCAGTTGTTCAACCTTAGGGCAGACACCGGGTTCAATTCATAATCTACTGGTTGATGAGCATCACCGGTATTGAAGACTAAAGACGTCATGGACCCAGTGACGCACTAATAAACCTTCTAAGCCACTCAGGTGTCTCTCAAAAGACATTTGTTTCATTCACACGGAGAACCCTTCATAATCTATCGACCTCTCATTACGAGAGTGTTGATATTGAAAAGGAGGCAATCTGCTCCATGCCTCCGATGACCAAACAAATGTGCACTGATTGAGTCTAGAGCCATGAGATTCATAAAAGATCTCTTAGGTACACTTAGTATTACTCTGTTGTTCTACATCATGGGCAGAGATGTAAAATTAAGAAAGTGTCCTTCGCAGATCTTAGCAATCTGCCAAGAACATTCATGAGAGAAATCACAATTGTGATTATCAATGATTGAATGGAAATCCTGCCAGAGCAACATCAAACAACTCTGTCAGCAGGTCACTTCGGTAACTCCTTGTGGGTTACGCTTAGTGTTTGCTCCAAAATGGTCTACAGTCGTGGGGTGATCTCCAGCGACTCACTGAATCGTGGGTGCACTTCGGTGTGTCCGAGTAATCCCTTTCGGGGGAATCCGGTTTCAGAAGGTCTGGGTTAGGATTTGAGAAAGTCTTCACACTATGCTGTTGATGATCTCAAATCTGAGCCTTTAAGTATCGGTTGGTTCGTGCTGATGCTGCTGTTGCGGCTGCTGCTGCTACTGAGGAGCTGGAGTTCGACCATCAAGACTCCATCATGTTCATATCTTGCAGTAATGTTTTCACAAAGACTCAGTAACATCAAAAGTTCAAAATATGATTCAAAACAAGACAAAGACATATGAGCATGATGGAGTAGACGAAAAAGACGTTGGAGATTGGCAGAAAGAGATAACATCATATCATCATTAAACAAGAACAAAGAAACAAAGATTATACAGACGTCAGAAGCCCAAGAAGCAAAGAAGACGTCGAGCAACATTGATGATCAAGACTTAGGGGGAGATTGTTAGGAACATGTTTTATATAATTTCAAGTCTTGTTCATTTAGATTTAATGTTGCACGATTAGGACTATATTGTTTGTATTTATGGACCGGTTCAATAGTAGTCCTTGGACCGGTCATGTTATTTAGTTTATCCTTATCACATGTAAGGGAATATTCCTAAGAATTATTCCCCTCCCAATGCCTATAAATAGAAGGCATGGGATTCATTCATATTGTTGGTTTTTCATGTTATATGCGAAAGCTCTGTCCAAGTAACATTTGATTAATTGAAAGCCGACCACTTCTTATTCTTCTTCTTATTCTCTTCTATTATTTATCTTATTAGCTTATCTCTATTAGTACGTAGCTTATTCTAGTTTAGTAGATCGTGTGCTTATTAGTATTATCAAGTGTGTGTTTGAGATTTAGTCGTGACCTACAGGATAGGTTTGGGTCATGGACAACAGCAGTGCTCCAAAACTCACTAGGGAGATTTTTGTAGAGCATTGAGGGGCCTTTGGTATAGGCAGTTTTCAAAGGACAGTTGTACAAAATTTTTGTAATATCTTTGTAGGCTGGGACATCCTTAGGGTAGTTAAAATTGCCTACAACGTTGTTAGTTTGAAAAGTGACATCATCAAGAGTCATGTTTGCCCATTGAGGTGCAAACACGATTCCTTGGTCAGCAACCATTTTAGGTCAAAAAAAAATTTAAAGTTTGAAATGGCATTATATCGAGCACCAGATGGTCACAAGGTGAGTCCAACCTTGGCCGCTGCCGTGAAATGGTTGATATGTTATCAACAATGGATATATAAAGATGGATATCTTTGTATGATTCACACTTGACCAAGAAAACTATTTTTGAAAGGATTTGATATAAGTAGTGTACATAAATGAATGAAATCTTTTACCAGAAAAATGATAAACACACACAGGTTTGCTTGTGAAAGAATTTGAGCAGAGTTTCTTTGTTAAAATGTTTGTGTGTGTTTTGTGATTTTTAAAGGGTTATTTATAGAGTGGTGGAGAAGGGTTGTTTTGGAATATCAATGGTTTATTTTTTGAAAATGATTTTGAAGAAACCGTTTGACATCCGCATTTAATACCACCACTCCACTTTCCCGATTTTTCGCAACTGTCAAGGTGAACAGTGCGCAGTACTACAAAAGAAACTTTTGCAGGCATGATGTCACCACATAAAATATCCTAAGATATACTTTGTAAGTGAGGGCATTTAATGCCAAGTGGGATGTGAAAGGGTATGTGGGGGCTCAAGACATGGATGCCAGTTAGGTATAGGAACATATATTCTTATTATTTAATATGTCAAGTTACCAACCTAGGACATTTACTAACTAATACTTAGAGCATTTAGTTTCACAATAAAAGTGTCTGTTGTCAGTGTCATGGATCCCCTGAATGAGATTTCATTCAGAGAGGATTGGTAGGTGAAAGGTTATTCAGTGAGTATGTTGAAGTTGTGTACACATTGAGAGATGTTTTTGATTTTTTTTTTTTTTATGATCAAGGATCATTATTTATTCAGTGCATTGAGATTATTTACACCATGAGGACAACGTTTAATCAGTGGACTGACTATCAATATCCAACATGGCCAATTCAGCTTTCAGTCTAGTGAAAGTAGGTTCATCCAAGGGTTTTGTGAATATGTCAGCCAACTGATATTCAGTGGGGATGAAGTGTAACTCAATATAACCTTTTTTAATGTGGTCCCTAATGAAGTGATATCTGATATCAATATGCTTGGTTCTCTGATGGAGAACAGGATTGTTGGTGTTGTTCCCTTAACACGCTTAGAGTTAACTAGAAAGTTAATCTTTTCGTGTATATGACTAATACAATGTTATGATTAATTCTAACAGATTAATGAAACGTAAAAGTAAAAACACATAAGTATTTTTCAACGTTTAAATTCTTATTAGAAATGAATCAAAGAATCTATTACCCAAGTGTTTTGCAGAACAAACACTTGGGATTGAATAGACAAGGTATGGTGTCTCCTATCTAAACTCAAGCTATGCTTAAGTGGTAACAAATTCGACCCACTGAGCTATCTCAGGGATACGTTACTCTTTGTAGGAGAGAAGTTGTTTTGCAAAAGTCTAAGGCTTTCAATGTACAAAACACACTCAACTTCTCTCCTTTTGAACCTATTTATACACAAGTATCAAAGAGTAAAAGTGATTAAAAAACTACAACTTGTTGAAGCAAGCGTGTCTGACAATTACAACAGTAATTGTCATTTCCAAGAACCAATGGGAATGGACTATAAAGTCTTTAGGAGTGGTTGGTCTGACAGTCCATGACTTTTAGCCGTCTTAGGGAAAGTTTCTTCCTGACAAGATAAGATTTGATCTTATCTTAAACTTTTCCCAGATCTTTTCGCCTTTCTTTCAGGCGTTGAGTTCTTCAGTCTTCAATCACTTTAATGTTGTTGAGGAGACTGGGGTTCAGTGAGTTCTTGTCCAACACTCACTGAACCATCATTTTCTTCTTAGGCTTAAGTCCTACTCAGGGAGTACCGCCTTCCTGAGTAGTGAATCCTTCTTCTTGAATTCGCCTTAAGCATCCTGAAGATGACTCACTGAGTGACTGTTCACTCAGTGACTTGAATTGTTCTCGGTTTAATTTACACTTAGTTAATTTGTGTCCAAATCTTGTTTTAAGTATTCTTGGGTACTGATGGACCCAACAATCTCCCCCTATCTGGATATAAATTATTCCTAAGTGTTTTGATCAGTAATGAGTGAGCTAATGACTTCTACTCATACTGAATGTACTAGAATGTAAATAAGGACATTGAAATAATAAAAATATCATCTTATTAATATCATTACAAGTCCTATCAAAACTAAGTACAAAAAAGGTAATGGTGGTATTCAGTCAGATTCCTCAGTTCAACTTAATACCAAGGGCTTCAAGCTTAGACTTCTTTGACTGCAGCTCATGTTGGTCAGGGTGCTCTCGGATTTTTCTTTTCAGTTCTTGACAAAACCTCACATTCTCAGGACTCTTGATTGGTGAGGCCATCATGAGGAAACCCATCATTGCCTTGATCCCTGATAGATCAATATCATTCCACCTCTGGAAGGCTGGGTCTCCGAACTCATCAGTGAAGAACAACCCTCTTTCAGGTTGTTCGATGACCACATTCCTCCTGAATGGAACACCTTCAGGGAGAGCTCTGTTGCAGTCCAGACCAGGGACCTTGATCTCAGGCTCTGCTTCAATCTTCTTTCTCTTTCTTGAGGAAGACTGAGAAGGGGCAGGCTGTTCGGCTGAAGCAGGAAGAAGAGAGGGAATGCCAAGTTCCTGAGGTGTAGCAGCCAACTTTTTATATCTCAGACTGAGGGTTTTCATTAGGTTTGCCACCACAACATTTTGATTCTTCTCAATTAGTGGACCCAGTTCATCCAGTTCTGAGATCCCAAAGTCTGCGAATCTGAAAGGGTCATGAACCTCAAAGACTCTCTTGTCATTACTTCTGTAGACAGTTAGAATTGCAGGTTTGGAGTTTTTATGAATCTTGACATCAGTTATTGGTTCTGGCTTTAACCTGTTTGTCATGACCCACTGATATCTTGCAATCCTATTCGGCCTAATCTCTTCAGTCCTTTTCATTCTTTCTTCCCTTCTCAGCCTGCGGGCAGTCATTTCAGCATTCTGAGCTTCCACAAAGCTCTTACCACCATCCCTTTTAGCAAGGTTGTTGAATTTAACACACCTACTAGATCTTTGAGCCTTAGTGGATCGGTAGGATGCCTATGTAATTAAAAGCACACTACAAGAGAATCTCTGAGTACGAACTAGAAAAGAAAAGAACTAAGACTATGATCCTCTATGGATCGTATAATGAACTAAAAGATATTATTATTAAAGATTGTTAAGTCGTAAAAGATGTATCAAACTCATAGACGGGTGTTCCTTTTATAATAACAAGAAACCCTAACCCTAACCCGTCATACAAGAAAATGTGTGAAGAGATAAACATGATCTCTTCTAAAAATAAATCTAACAAACATTCTAAACATACGGGATAACAACTAACAATACCCGCAGCAATGACTACTAATCAGCAGAAATAAATTAAAACTATCAGCAGCAATGAGCTTCAGCAGGAACCACAGCTATCGGCAGGAACCAGCTTTACACTATCGGCAGCAACAAGAAATATCTTATTTCCTGAATTCCTAACAATCCTCCCCTAATCTTGAAGTTGACTAGGTTAACTTGCAAGATTCCCTGATAGATCGTTTGAAGTCCATATGCAGAGGATTAGTCCAGCAGCAGCATCAGTAAGTAACCAGCAGTAACATCTTTTAACATGCAGCAGCAACTGCTATAGTTCAGCAGCAATAGGAAATCATCTTCAAAATAATAAGCTGGGCACCATGTCATCCACTTGATCGTGACTGCTACTATGACAAAATGTACATCAAATCACTTAAGTTTCATACTATTCTCATCACTTCCAGGTGTGTTAACTCCTGTGAGAGGTGAATCATTGAAAATTAATGGATTTGATGTCTCTTTACCAATAGCCATCACTACTGGAGTAGCCAATGTGTTGGTGTGTAAGACCATGGTACATTGATAACCATCTGATTTTTTATAAACCAGCAACTGTAAACGGATTTGACTTGTCTTTACCTGTAGCCGTTTGCTCAGGACTAGCCAATTCTTGGGTTGAAGATAACCTTGGTGAATTGAGTACCAAGTATGGTATTCCACTGCCTTTACCACAAGCCATACACTTGTGGGCTAGCCAATTCTTTGGATACCCCAAAGGAGTAAAATCAATGGTGAATTGAAAACCATTCAACTCTCAGGAATGAACCATGGGTGAGTTGAAGTACCCAATAGCTTTAAGCAAGCTATTACAGCTATCAACGGATTTGATTATCACACCAGAGCCGTACCCTCATGGTGAGTCAACTCTTTCTTGTCTATGAGACATGGTGAGATGATTACCATTTGATGTGTAGGTGTAAACACCAACACTGTACCTGCAAGGTGTTGCTCAAAACCAACTTATTAATTCACAAAATATACAAGAAGTTTTTTTTTTTTTTTTTTTTTTTTTTTTTTTTTTTTTTTTTTTTTTTTGAACTAAAAGATAATAAACAAAAAAAAAAGAAAAAGAAAGAAAATAAGAAAAGAGAAGAAAGAAAGATATACAACAACAACAAGCCACCTGTACCATGATCAAGTAGAAGAACCTTTGGCAGCTGCAAGTTGATCTCTGATGAATTTGACCAACTGTTCAGCTGTGGTCAAATCATTTACAATAGTATGTTTGGGAACTCTTACCTTCTGTGTGAGCATTCTCTTCATAAGTCCCTCAGATAAAGGATAAGAGACATCCACAAACATAGACAAGATCTTGCCAGAAATGAGCTCCACCACATGAACATTGGAAGAAGGATATAACCTCCAAGTATATACTCTCCATGAGGATTGATTACCCCACACCAATTGAGCCTTTTCTCCTTCCAATGAATTCATTAAAACTTGTAAATCTCCCTAAAGCATCAGGCCAACCCTAGTAGGAGCATGAGCTTGTTAGTAATTATCCACTATCTTATAAAGATTTTCCAAATCTTTCCTCTCTACCTTATTCAAGAGCTCCCTCAGAAAGGTAAAGAATTTGACTGTCCCATCAAGGGAAAACCAAACATTGACTTCACCTTCAGGAGTAGACCTAATCTCCCAGTGAGAAATATGACCCCAAGAGTGAATGGAATCACCATGTGAATCACTATCTGAGTCAACCCTAACCAATTCTTGATCATCCACTTCAGAAATAGGCCTAGTAGGAGGGTGGTCAAAGTAACTCTTCTGCCTGGTTCTTAGACCATACTGATGAATAGGAACTGAGGAAGATGGTTCAGCAGGAACAGAATCAACCTTATCAACAAGAATGGAACCAGTTTTATCACTAGGAATGGTAGACTCTTTATGAGCAGCAGGAATACCATCAGCAAGATCAGTCTTAGGCATGGCAACTGCATCATCAGTAGAAGACATGGAAGCTGCTGCTGCCTGAGATGAGGAAACCTGAGGTTCAGAAGTAGCATAATCCTTTACAGTATCAGTCGGTTCAGAGACTTTAACTCTCTTGGCAGAAGGTTCCTCCACAGAAGGTTTGTTATGTCTAATGATATGATTCATAGCCTGGTTATATTCTACCATAAGCCTCTCATCTGACAACTGCCTAACCTCAGCCATAGTCCATCCATGATTATAAATAGAACCACTCATGTTCTTCACAAGAATTCTCATGTGTTCCTTTTGTTGTGCCTGAGTAAGAGGTGTATTCCTCTTCTCCTTAGCTTTCTGTTCTGCTATATCCCTCTGTTTTTGCCCCATCCTTTCCACCATTCTTGTAGGAAAGTCTACATCTGATACATTAATTCCCAAGATATCTTTAGCAACATTTGGGTTAGCTTCCACTTGAGCACCAATATGTATCCAATCAGCCTCAGTAAAGTATAGAGAAGCAGCATCCAACTCCTTTTGCCTTGCTTCAGGTAGAGTGGAAGCAAATGATGTATCTGCTTCTTTAAATTCTGCAGAAAAGTTTGCATGAACCTTCTTTGCCATCTCTGACCCCATTCTTTCATCTTGAACATTCTTCCACAACCTTTCCTGTGCAGCCTTTTCCATATCAGACACCAGACCTCCAAATTCATCCACTACAGTAGCTGGCTCAGCCGATCCTGAACCAGAAGTAATGGTAGATCCACCAGCAGAATTACCCTGAAACTTAGGTCCAGCTGCAACACTTTCACTAACAGCAGGAACTTCTGCAGCAGCAGGAATGCTCTGAGAAGTATCTACACCCGCAGAAATGTCCTTTGGAATGCCTGTAGCATCTCCATCAGTAGTAACAGAAGTACTCTCCTCTGCAAGCTTGTACATATCAAAGGCTGGTATTCTGGAGGCCATCTGCAGCTTAGTTGAAGATCTTCTTGTATAATGTTTCTCTATGGGAGGGACCTTAGAAGATTGACTTCTATCTTCTTCTTTGCTTGCACTGGCCAAGGAGGCACTGGCCAGGACATGTAATCCATCCAAGTTGAATGAACCCTGATGCTCATCCTCTTCATTATCTGTATCAGAAAGAACAATCTTTCTCTTCTTTGGTTTCTCCTGAGCTTCCAGATGAGTAATCCTTTGTGTGAGCTCAAGAATGACTCCACCAAGTGTTTCTTTAGTGTCTTTGAGCTCTCTTTCTAAAGAATCCACTTTCTGACCCAGTTCTCTTTTGGTGTCCTGCAACTCTTTCTCCAATGCTGCAATTGTCTTAGAATACCTGTCAATCAAGCTTGGAATAGAAGTGAGACCAGCAGGATCCTCAGCTCCACCAGCAGATTGCTCTGTGGTAGTAGGAGCTGCAGAGGATCTGGGTGGAGAGGGATAAGAGTCTCCACCAAAGGTAGTATGATCATATACAGGCTCCCTAGCTGGACAAGGAGTTGACTGCCTGATAAAGGATGGTTTGTCTTGAGGTTGTTGGTCAAAATCAATATCATGATCACCATTGGTGATAACAGGCTCAGAATTAGAATCAAGATGAGTGGTAGGCCTTGGGGATGGTGGTAATGGGTCATCAGCAGCAACAGATGCAGTTGCATCAGCAGCAACTAAAGTCCCTTCATCAGCAGCATTGGATGCACTAGCATCAGCTGCATTTGATGCAGGTGGGACAATGTCATTGTCAGCAGGATCTGGGTTGTCAGTAGGATTGGCATTGGGTAACATGGCAGGTAATACTGGAAAATGTTGGCCTGCAAAATTCATCTTCATCATTGCAAACATTTTAGCAGTCATCCGATTCACTATCTTAGGGGATGGGTCATTGGTCTGTACACCTAAGATAATTTGAAGAAATCTAGGATACATTAAAAATCTGTTTTTATCACCAGTGATATTTTCAATCATTCCTTCAAAAATATATTTGGCCCAATTATATATCCTACCCTGTGACAGACAAACAAGACCAGGTGCAATGGGACTAGGACATTGGTCCCAACCACCGGTCTTTACACTCATACACTGAAGTAAAGTATGAACAAGAAATCTCCATTGAGGAGACAGCTTATTTTTATAAAATGTATAACTACCAGTGACAGGGTAACCTATGGCAGCCATACCATCATTGATTTCTTGCTTGGAAAGATCATGCGCCCCATGCTCCTTAGGAAATCGGAGTTGTACCCGAATCAACCCCTCAGTAATGATGACTTCGTGCTCATCAATGGTGGCTACGATTTCGTCCTCCCTTCCCACAATGTGTCTAACTCTAGCAGTTGCCCAAAACTGCTTAATGAGTGAATCATACACCGTTACAGGACAATGAGTGAGTGCATAGTGAATAAATGACCCACGAATAAAAGCTAACACCTCATCATAACCATCACTTTTAGAAGAAGACTCTAAGTATGCAACCTTGTTGTGATCATCTTTGTAGCAAAGTGTTGTCATTGTATTAGATGGATGAACTAGGGTTCGAAAGGAGAAAAATAATGAATTAGGGTTTGAAAGGATTTTGAGAATTTGAGATGTGAGAAGTGCAATTTTAGGTTAGGTTGCCAAATATAGCAATTTAAATTGCTGCAATTCCGCACACGTATCTTTGACCAATTGACTTAACGAAATTTCCCAAATTTAACAAAGTCAGCAGGAACCATTAGTCAAACGACAGGAATACTTGGTCTATCGGCAGCAATGAAGTGGTTTGACCAAAGTCAACCTTCCAAATCCAGTCATTAAGAATAAACTGCCTAAATTAACTCCCAACACCAACCAACAATTAATTCCCGCTAATTATCTTCTCACTATAAAAGGACTTTATCTCCAAATCGAATTACTTCATCTTCAAACCCTAACCAAAATCGACATAACAAACAAAACCATGAGTTCTTCAAAAGCACCCGTCATTGAAATATCATCAGACTCCTCCTCCTCCTCCGAATCATCATCAGAGTGGGGAAAATACTTTCCCTCACCAGCATCATCTTCACAAACCAAAGGCAAAGCTAAGGTCGAAGAAGATTTATCCGACCCTCTTCCATCTACTCCTTCTTATTTTGAATACTCCAGCTCTGATGATGAAGGATCATCATGGCCAAAGTCCTTGACTTATTATCAAGGTGAATGGGAAACATATCCTCCCAATTTTCCCATTTCTGATAAGCTAAGGGAAGAGATGAAGAAGACTGTGGCTATGCTGAGTGAAGAGATGGAGAAGACTGTTGCTTCCTTCCATGAAAAACCAGTACCTAAATGAAATCAAGCAACCCCAATGTCAAGCCAGCCAACTCCTGGGCCAAGCCAGCCAACTCCTGGCCCAAGCCAGTCAGCTCCTCAGCCAAGTCAGACAACTGCTAGGTTACCCCCTAGATCACATCATATCTACTCTTCCCCAAGTCATTCAACTTCAAAGAGAGATCAGCCACTCCCTGAACCAAGACATCCAATCCTAGTGATCTTAGCACTTCCAGCCCCAAGTGTATATGAAGGAATAAGTCATCAAAGGGGTAGAAGGTTCATGCCCAACAGCAAGGGCAAAGGGAAAGGAAAGATTGAGTAGATGGTTAGGTTTGTGTGGAGTGGTGGTGAAGGATGTGTGTCTGAGTAGGTTGGTAGGTTGCTTGTAGGATCTTGATGAGAAGCTTTTGTGTTTTGTATCTTGTATGAAATCACCTTTATTAATATGAATGGAAATGACTCTCTTTTGATTTAAATCCAAGCATTGAATTAGAGAACTGCAAAACAGAGTTAGCTAACAAAACACACTAAAACCTGCAAAACAAAGTTAGTGATCAAAAACATAAAAAGGAAAATTTAAAAGCAAGAAACACAGGACAAAATTACAAGCATTAGCCTCCCCTTAGGCTAATACCTCCCCTCAAAACTAGCAAAGAAATATACAACAACATGATCAGACAAACAGGACTATCACCAAGGATACCATGGAGAGTAAGCCATTCCCCCCATATACATTGGATCATAATAGGCAGGCCTATAACCATTTTGAAAATAAGGGCTTGAGGGTCTGTAAAATGGTTGAGCAACATTCCTCTTCCAATCAGCAGAAATGGTTTGACCAGCTAGAACAGATGCACTACCAGCAGAATTGGTAGCAGCATTGCTATGCCTATCAGCAGCAACAGGTTTAGTATTCTTAGCAGGAAATGCTGCTGCCTTAGGCACATAAGGTGGGATTCTACCCACATTATTCCACAGGGGTCCTGTCACTTGATGCCTAGCATATACCCCCATTCTCTTCTCATGATAATCACAATCTTTGATGAGGTGATCTTTACTACCACATACAAAACATGACTTCTTCCTAACAGCCTTGTTCTTACCATAAGTTTCTTATTACAGACAAAATTATCACTATTAGAACTAGAGACAATGTTGTTTTTAACAGAGTTAAGAGAGCTGTTGTCAGAGGAAGCTATTTTTGAAATAGATTCATCAATAGTTACTCCAGAAGGGAAGCCATGAAACTTGGGTGAGGTTGACTTGTCATTTGAATCACATGAGGTATAGTCTGTAGACTTAGATTCATAGGACTTGTCACTTTTGGAACAAGAGACAAAGTCATCAGACTTACATTCATAATCAGATAAGTCATTTTACTTTTTCCCATATGTCATGAGTGATTCATCTGAGTCAAGGTCAAGGGCTGAGTGGATAGGGACAGGCTTGAAAACACCTCTTATAGGTGGAGGAACTGCATTCATTCCTCCTTACTTAACAAACTTAACAGGAATTTGATAATCAACTTCCTTAGGGGTAGGGTCAAATATTCTAGGGTTATATTCCCTAACATCACATCCCAACCCTTTCTTACGCCAACCAGACTGATTACCATTATTATAGTTAACAAGATATTTTTTTGATTGTTGCCATGAATTTAACCTAGCCACTTCACTATCTAGTTTATCCTATAAATCCTGATTTTCTAATATCACCTTAGCATGTTCTCTCTCAGAATGTTTTAGACAGTTATTGGTGTTCTCTAAGTCTCTTTCCAAAACCCTTATCTTTTGCTCATATGCTAGATGATTAGCTTCATGCCAAGCCTTTTGTTTTTCCACAGTTTTAAGAGCCTTTTTATAAGCTTGAATTTCTACAAACAATTTATTATATTCAGGCTCCATTTCATCAAACTCTTTCCTAAGGTTCAAGTACAATTCATGACACCCAAAATGACAATGTTGTACCTGATGAGTGGCACCCACAAGAGCAAATTCTTCCACTTTATCCTTTGCATTATGAACCATGTTGTGAGTTTGGTTGAGACTATCTTCATCAGCATCAGCAAGTTCTGTCCATTTTCCCCTTGAGTTAAAAGATAGCAGGGTTCTGACTTTCATGGTCCACCTTTCGAATTTATCTTCTGATCCAGACATAGTGTAAGGGTTTAGTAGGAAGAGTAGAGAACTTATTCTTCTTTATCAGAGATCCTCACGAGGCTCTGATACCACTTGTTGAATCTAACACACCTGCTAGATCTTTGAGCCTTAGTGGATCGGTAGGATGCCTATGTAATCACAAGCACACTACAAGAGAATCTTTGAGTACGAACTAGAAAAGAAAAGAACTAAGACTATGATCCTCTATGGATCGTATAATGAACTAAAAGATATTATTATTAAAGATTGTTAAGTCGTAAAAGATGTATCAAACTCATAGACGGGTGTTCCTTTTATAATAACAAGAAACCCTAACCCTAACCCGTCATACAAGAAAACGTGTGAAGAGATAAACATGATCTCTTCTAAAAATAAATCTAACAAACATTCTAAACATACGGGATAACAACTAACAATACCCGCAGCAATGACTACTAATCAGCAGAAACAAATTAAAACTATCAGCAGCAATGAGCTTCAGCAGGAACCTGAATGACAGCTATCGGCAGGAACCAGCTTTACCTATCGGCAGCAACAAGAAATATCTTATTTCCTGAATTCCTAACAAAGGTCTTTTGCCTCAATCCCTATCTTTTCAGCCTCTTCAGCACAGCAGGAACCTGAATGAGAGCAAGCTTGTTCTGCCTTTCATCTTCAGCACCTTTCTTCAGTGCTTCCTCTTTCTCCATGTAAGCTTGAATTTCAGCATGAGTGAGAAGTTCCATCACCCCATTGATTTCATAAGGAACCCTGACTGGTTCATCAGGGTCTGGCCTTCTTTCCTTGGAGGCAGGTACCAAGATTGTGGGCTCAGGCTCAATAGTTGTGAGAATGCCCTTGCCTTTGTCTTGGTGGGATGAAGAAGAGGTGGCTTCAGGATTCTCCCCCTCAGTGTGAGAAGGAGGTTGTTCTTGTTCAGGTTGTGGAGGTTCTTTAGTGACTTTCTCCCCCTCAACTGTTGCTTGACCCATAGTGAGAGCAAGAGTTGGTTCGCTCACTGAAGTTGACGAAGCTTGACCTTTGAAGGCCTGATAGATCTCAGTCATCATGGACTTGATGTCTGAGGTGTCCTCCTGAAGAGTTGAGACCTTAGTCTCAAGAGAAGCCAGAGAAGCCTCTAATGCAGTCATCCTTGGCCCAAGATTCCAAGCCAGGGAGGAAGAATACGATGTCAAAGAAGCCATGTGGGACTCCATAAGATCCAGGGAAGATCGGATGGAGTCCACTGAAGAGTTGAGTCCCTGAATATTGGAGGATTTTAGCACAGTTACCAGCTAAGCCAACTGAGAAGTTTGTTGCTGGTAAGTTTCTGAAGCCTGAAGAATTTTATTATTTAGCTCAGGGTCATCTTTCACTGACTCTTGAATAGTGTCAACGCTCTTTTGTAAGTTGGTGAGAGACTCGTTGAACATCTTAAAGTTGTAATCAAGATTTGTCAGGGAGAAGGAGATAGATGACTTGTGCTCATTTACGTCATCATGATAGGATTCTACTGATTCCTTCAGGTTGACATAATGAACAGCTGCTTCAGTGTGCTGGTCAAACATTTCTTCAGTCAGACCTTGGAAGAGAGCCTTGTTGGTCTTTAGCCGGAACTTGACCAATTGTCTCTCAGTGAGAGGAAGAATGTTGTCATACTTGCTGAGGATGTTGTCAGTATCCGAAGAACCAGCAGCTTGAGAATCTGATTCTTCACTTGGATGTGGAGATGATTGATGTGATTGTTCAGGTTGTACATCAGTTTCTATATCCTCACCAGCCTCAAAGATTTCTTCCTCACTCTCTTCCTTGAGCTCATTATCAGAATCTTCAGAATCAAGAAGAGCCTGAACATCCCCCATAGACTCAAACTCAAAAAGGTTAACCGGCTCCTCCTCATAAAAGGACTTGCCTTGGTTTTGGCCAGGTCCTAACCCCGCCATAATAACTGATTTGGCTTTATCAGCCTGGCTAGTCATAATAACTGATTTCTCAGCCTGACTTTTTGGGGGCAGTTCCTGAGAGACTGGATCCGCCTGAGGTGATTGTGGGTTCCGTATCAGCGGGTGGTTTATATCCCTCTGAGTCTTTGTCCCCCTGAGCGCCTTCAACTACTGACGGGTGTTTTCCAGTAGTATCACTAGGCACTTTTTGTGATGGTTGGTGGTCCCCCTTCCCATCAGGGTTGTACTGCCCTTTTGGGGATTTAGGGCCCTTGACTCCCTTGGGTCCTGACTGTGATTTGTCAGTACCTTCATTGGGATGTGATTGGGTGTGGGTCCCCTTCTCAGTTGAGTAGTGCCGCCCAACCAAGGATATAGGACCCTTTTCTCCCTCAGGCTCTGATTGTGATTTATCAGTGCCTTTATTGGGATGTGAATGGGTTGAGGTTCCTGACTCCAATGACTTGTTTATGTCAGTGGAATCATGAGGAAGAGGGGGTTTGCCCGAGGACACTGAGGATGATTGCTCAGTGACCTCCGTTGGCCTTTGTTTTGTGGTCAGGGGGTCTCTATAGTGGGTGTCTCAGAGGTCTGGGCCACATTCAACCCTTTTTTAAGGTTGAGTTGGTTCTGGGCATTAGTCTCAGTGGCGAGTGGTTTGGGTCTAACCACCTTACTGGACTGACCCTTTTTTGTCTTCTTCACATTCTTTGTAGGTGAAGGTACTGGAGAAACAGCGTTCTCCCCCTGAATAACTTCTTGCATGTAGTTAGTCAGGGCAATGGGTTGTACCTCAGTGATGCCACTAGTGGAATTGGTCTTATGTAAGACGTCAGGTTTCATACCTAAGACGTCAGGTCTCACATAGTCAGAACAAGGAAGGTCCTGAAGCACACAGGAATTAAACCTAGGATAAGACAAGTGTTTTTGCCTAGATTTTCCTGAGAGCTTAGCAACAAGGTCACGGAAGGTTATACCTCCGATATCTATTTTTCTACCCTCCAAGAGACTGAACAACATCAATTTTTGTGATGAGTTCAATTGCTCAGTGGAGGATTTATTCCCCCCGAGGACCTGAATGACGAATGTCATCAGGATCCTCCAGACTGGGTGGAACCAGGTTTTGACAATTGGAGCCTTTTCTAATAAGGCTCCAGCGGACTCCTTAGGACGTTTAGGGTCATGAGGTCCTAAGAATATCAACTCTCCTTTGACCTCTTGGTCAGTAGGATTGGGCTCAAAAGCCTCAGCAAAATCAAGACCAGTGGCCTTGATGAAGTCATTGTAACCCAGGGAAAGGGTCATTCTCCCATTTATCACTGTGAAAGTGATGATGGATTCTTTGGTGTCTTTTGGGCTTGTAGCCACAGTAGTACACCAAAATTCCCTCAAGTAGTCATGGTAGATGACTGAGGGGGTTTTGGTAAATTCTTTTGCAAGAAAACAGTTTTGAAGATATTTCATTACGTTCTTGTAAGCATGGAACTTTTGTGGATAGGAAAAGTTTCCCACCACATTGTTCTTGGTGAGGTCTACACCCTCCAATGTGAAATCTACATTAGGGGCGTATGTCACAGCTTTAGAAGAAGCCATATTTGTTGGTAAGTCTGGGTAACAAAGATGGTTGGGATTTCTTAAAGCTAAGAACACACACACTATTAGTTTTGAGAAAAAACGGGCAGAATTTGCTTAAAATTTCTAATAGACGTGTGTGTTGTTATTTTGGTTGGGGTATTTATAGGGAAGTGAAGTGGAGGGTATTTTAGGCATTAAGTGGATTTTATTTATTTAAAAAGAATTTTTGGAAACTGTTTTGAATAAAATATTTTGGGATCCGCATTTAATGCCACCACTCCACTTTCCTTGGTTTGGCGCAACAGTCAAGGTGAACAGTTGAGCAGTTCTGCAAAAGTGTAATTTGCAGAGATGAGTCATCACATATCTGTAATGTGATTGGAGAAGTATTTAATGCCAATTGGGAATGTGGGGGCCCAGAGGTGGAAGCCAGAAAGGCAAAAAAGAACAAATATTCTTAAATTAAATATGAGTTCAGTTACCAACCTCGGACATTTACTAACTAGATACTTAGAGCATTTAAGTTAGTAGTTAATGTCTCTTGAGGACCCTGAATGACTTTTCATTCAGTGAACCTGATTGTCAGTGTAACACCCCGACCCGAGAAGGGTAAAGATGTCACAATGATGGTTTCATATCAGAACAAACACAAGCATAAGACATAAATAATACAATAGAATTTCAAGGGTTACAAAGGAAAATCTGAAACTACAAGGTTAAAATACAATAATTTCTAAGTCTAAAAATAAATTCTTCTAATAATCTTCCATAGCTAGTAGGGTCTTCTAAAATCCCAAGTTACTTTCCACTCATACCCAGCTTCCAACTAAAACCTGCCGCAGGAAAAGAAATGCGGCTGAGCTACGAAAGCTCAGTGAACAGATATAACGATAACAAAGCAGTAGTAATGGGGTAGTGAAGTAAAGGAAATAATACAAGGTGTAACATGAGTAGGAAAGAAATGGAAAAGGTTATCAAGAATTGGTTACAATGGCTAAGTGTAAAGGAAACCATAACCCACCACCAGCCCAAGTTCAATTCAAGTCAAGTCAAGTGTCAAATCAAGCATAGGTTATAGGGTAACAGTAACAGTAATCCACTACGAGCCCAGAACATATCAAATCAAATCAAGTCATATCAAGCAAGGTGTACGGAGGGGAGACCTCGGTACCAAGTACAATATGAGGGGATACCTCCAAGGGGTGGAGTGATCGGCTCCCAAGAGTGAATGACGTGTATCGCACACACCCATCATGTCACTAAGTAATACAAGTAATCAAGTCAAGTCAAGTACAAATCTAGGATGCATCCATACGCCCCAGTAGGCTGCCACAATGTCTTCCTCTACGTAACAAGTCAAGTATCAAGTCAAGGCAGGGACGGGACAGGACATCACTCTCCTGCCCTAGAGTCAAGCCATTGGTGCATCAATGACAAGGACATGAAACCCTCATGCCTAGTATGGCTCGTAATCTCAAACTGTGGGTCAAGGGTCAAGTATCAAGTATGTATCAAGTGTCAAGTGTACAAGTTCAAGTTTTATCAAGTGGTTCAAGTCAAGTCATATATCAAGGGGTTCAAGTCAAGTTTCTAATCCAAGTTTATCAAGGTTCAGGTCAAGGGTCAAGACAAGAGATCGTAGCAAAGGTACATAGTAAGGTTCAATTTAAAAGTAAAAAAAAGTTTTCATAAAGATAGTCTTAAAAATAGTTTTCTTAAAACATTTTCATAAATAATTACAAAGGTTTTATCATCCAGTTATAATATCAAGTATATCAAGGTTCAAGTCAAGGTTTATGGCAAGGTTCATATCAAGGTTCATAGCAGGGTTCAAGGCAAGGTTCAAAACAAAAGATCAAGGCAAGGTTTCAAAGCAAAGGTTCAAGTCAAGGGGATCATATCAAAGGTTCACAATACAAGGGGAACATAGCAATGGCTTGGGAAATCCTAAACGAATCAAGATAAGGAATTCAAGAGAACGAAGGCACCTTATTGAAAAGGGCAGAATATCTGTACCTTATTAGCAGAACACAAGGATAGCAAATGACAAGGATCAAATTACTCCATTCCCAAACCTAAAGGAGTAGAAGACAGAATTACG